>LPNX010245755.1:180862-213046 GCA_001517045.1 Pseudotsuga menziesii
ACTTTTCAGCATCTTCTCCTGATTCAACCGCTTTGTCATCTTTAGGGGTCCTATCATTACCATTTTCATTTTCAACATGAGTATTCACAAACTCTCCTGACAACTCTAGAAATCTTCGGATCTGCATATCATCTTCGAACACCTGCCAGTATTTGTAATTGTCAGGGATAGAAGGTCTGTTCAAAATCTCCACTTGGTATTCCTTCTGACTGGTCATTGGGGTCTCAAATTTTCCAGCGGATACTGCTAAGGAATCAGCCACCATATTGTCAACCCTGGGAACCACCTGAATTGTATGCTATGTAAAGAAATTGCCAAGCATATCCCATACTTAATTTCTGTAAGCCCTCATCCGAGGATGCTTGGTTTGATAACTCTCATTTACCTGGTTTATCACCAACTCGGAATCTCCCAAGATCTTGACCCTCTGAGCCCCCAGATCTTTCAAAGCATGTAACCCCAATAACAGGGCCTCATACTCTGCTACATTATTAGTGCATTCAAACAGCAATTTGTATGACAAAGATTTGAAATCATGAATAGGAGAAATGATGTAGACACCAGCCCCAGCCCCAACCTTCGCAATAGATCCATCGAAATACATGATCCACTGGCCTTCTTTTTTCTGTTTTGCTTCCAGAGCTTGCTGTTCCAAAACTTCTTTTTCTTTATTCTCCTTGGAATTCTCCTGTTCTTCAGATTTCTTTTGCAATGCAGCTTCTAAATCATGTGGGACAGCATCATTAAAGAAAATGGAAGATCCCAAATTAGTATCAACAGCATATATATGATGAACTTCAGGATTATCTTGTCTGCTAACCACATAAGGAGTTCTCTTTTCACTATACAACCTTCTGCTCCCATCTGGAACTGGAATGGTAGCATATGACATATCCATCTGCAAGCTACCTTTTAGCTTGGAAGTCCACGATCTTGACAGCAATACCCCAAATTTGGGTGGGATGTCTGCCACTACTACATCCATGATTATGGTCTTAGAAGGTAGTTTGTTCAGGGTTACCACCATGTCCTTGATTAGTCCCAGGCATTTTACCCTTTTGGAATCGAAAGAGTATAGATCTTTATAGGGCCTTGTTACCTCCAATCCTAAACTTTCTACCACTCCTTTGGGCATCAGATTGTGTGACGCCCCGGAATCCAACATGGAATTGTGGACCACTTTGTTAAGCACATTTAGCCTTAAATAAAAAGGAGGCACCTCTTCACCTTCTAAATCTTCAGCTTTTGATCCAAATGAAATAGCAGGATTATCATCATTCAAATTTAAAATGTCAGACTGCCCTTCACCTTGGTCTTTGACCATTTTTGAAATAGTATCTCTGTATTCAGTGTTTCTCAATAACTCATTAAATGGAACAGATATTTTTAGTTTAGACAGCTCATTTTGTAGGTTAAAACCAACACTAATATTTTCCACCTCAACCGGAGTCGCCTTTTTTATTATTTTATCCCTTTGTACATCATTGTCAATCTCTCTACTCACAAAGGGCTCTTTTGGTATTTCCTTCCCCCTTTCTCCATTCAAAGAACTAGAGGAAGGCTGATTTGGGTTTTCCTTCCCTCTATTTATAGGGACATCTCTATTTCTCAGTCTCATTTTCCTTTGAACATCATCCATTGCATGTAAATAACCCCTCTGATACAGTTCATTTTCAAATTCTTCATTTACATCTTGCTGTGCAAACATATTATGCTCCTCCTCAGTAAGATATATTTCATAATCCTGCTCTCCAAACAGATGAATCTCATTTTCAGGGGGATCTTCTTCATCACCAACATAATTTTCAGGAAAAGGTGGGCGGATGGGATTCCCTTGCTCTCTATTGAGAGGCCTAGCATCCATGGTTAACTTATCCATCAACTTCTCCATTGTCTTCGGCATTATCTCAAATTTAACATTTGCAGAAGAAGATGAAGTAGAAGGTACATTTTCTTCTTTTCTCCTCCTATCCATATCTCTATGCTTGATTTTTCCACTAGCCATCATGTTAGCTTCCACTTCTAGGGCATCAGTAAACATGGCAGCAAGAGTTGCCGATTTCCTCTCCCGCAAGGAGAATGAAAAATCATTATCAAAAGCTCCAGCATAGTGCAGTTTAGCAGCTGCAAGAGAAGGCTTTATATCTTCCGGGATAGAGTTATAAGCCCTCATGAATCTACTTGAGAATTCGTGAACAGACTCAAAACCCCCTTTCTTAAGACCATTATACTGAGATAAAAGCTGCAGAGGATTCAGTTTATCATCCCATCTATCCAAAAATGCATTCTGAAAAGCCTGAAAATTCACAATAGACCCAGGTGGAAGGTCCTTAAACCACGTTTTTGCCTCCCCAGACAAACTTTGGGCAAATAACTGCATTTTGACATCAGGATAGTCCACTTCCTCCAATTCAATGAAGTCTTCAAACTTGGCAACGTGTTGTTTTGCGGTTATATCCCCTTCCCCATCAAATAAAGATATCCTCTGAGAATAATTTTGGGGGAGATCATGTAACGCAGCAGGGAGACGCAAAGGGGCAAATCTAGAAGCCATTGGTTTGGGTGGGTTCACAGGAACTGCAGTGCTTTGAGAACATTCGGAGGTGGTTGTTTCAGCTTTGGAGGTTTGTCATAAGTCTTTCTAGAGGGAATCTAACAAATAGGACTCTAACTTACTAGGATTGGGCTTAATATTTTTGAGGTCGGATTCAGACCTAGCTCTCAATCTACAAGGATTGGACTCAGTATTTTTTAGGTCGGGTTCAGATCTAGTCCTCAATGGTGTCTGCACAATATTTACTTCCCATGCTGGATTAATATGAGAATCTGGTGGTGATGATGGGCCGAACAAAGGAAAATCTACCTTCTCTTTATTCTTTCTTTTAAACAACTTTTCTGGATTCTCAAAACTTTTCAAAATTTCGGTATCAGAGTTACCTCGTGTGTGTCTTCTTAAATCCAGAATGTCGTTCTTGAATTCTGAAACAATTTCACAGTGAAGTCACCAGGGCAAATACACAACCTTCTTTTCTTTTTGAAATTCTTGTTTTCCCACAGAAATCTCTCTTGATCTCTGTCGTTCTCCTGGGGCAGATATGCACTTTCGTCCCCGGCAACGGCGCCAGTTTGTTAGCACTCAGAATGTACCCAGGTTGTAAAAGGTACACCCCGAGGTAACAGAAAAACCACTTTAGGAAGAAATTGGTATTTTCTTCTAGAGAGGGATCTCTCAATACAACTCTTACAAGACCAGATGGTAAACAATATTTAAAGATTTATTTGTTCGGTTGAAACAATCACATATCCATTGGGCATGGAGTCATATACATATAAAAGATCACAAAGATGTATTCACAAGACTTATCAAAGGCAAGATAATCACATAATTGCATTCATTCCATTTATCAAGGTGAAATAGAAAGGACGAGGGAACAGCCCATCAATACAGAGCGTCTAAGACGAATTCCATATCAACTTTAGTAGAAAAAATCATATAATACCTGAAACGATGAATAGAGCTTACGCATATGAATTCTATTCATCAAACACTATGTTCCAGATATGAAGAAAAAATAGAATGGAGTGTTACATAGGGGAAAATACAATCACACAAAGAAAGAAAGCACGGACTGCAACATCAATGACACATGAATCTCTGAAAAAGCTCTCATGCATTCATTTTTGGTATTAAAATAAAACAGATATGTTCTCCACAAATCAATTCATTCGATGGGTTCAAACCTCCATCTCATAAAAAGATACAAATTTATAGATAAAACAATAAGTCTACCCCCAGCAGATCAATGATAGAATGATCGATGTAAATTAGAGCTTGTAACTGAATTCCTACACCACTAGGAGGTTGTTACAACTCCATTCCTAACAGATCACTAAGTGCAAATCAACCGGATAACAAACTTTCAGCCAAATGTTCCACGTCTTTGTCCCAACAGCTCCACGTCTTTTCCCCAACAGCTCCACGTCTTTGCCCCATCAGCTCTTCAGCACCTGACACTTGTTCCTAGGGGGGAAGAACATACTTTGTTTTCCCAAACTGCTCTACAGCTTTCTACTGCTCCGAACTTGGGGTGTCACACTCCATCATATCCCGAATAGCTACCTCGAGCTCCATATATGTTTCATAAGATTTCCTGGGCAATCTGGCTCTGATAACGGTGAACTTCTGCAGGACTTCGAAATATTCTGTTAACATGTCTACAATGGTTTTCCCTGTCAGGTTCTTCTCCAAGCTATTAAATTTCGAGTGGTCCATGCGAGCCCGGACAAGCAGGTGATGATAATGTTCAGGCGGGAGCATCCTACCTTCTTCGTTCCAGAAGGACGGCAGTCCATCTTCGAACAACTCTTTAAACTCTTGTTTGAACTTAGTGACTTGCATAAGTAGTTCTTCTGACTTCTCTTGGACAATCTTCATTAAATGGTGTTTGTGGATGATCTTCTTCTCTGACACCACTATTGAGATTCTGTCCTTTATGCCCATGTCGTGTAGCTTTTGGTGTGTCAGTGAATTCAGAAAATTTAATGTATTATGAGCTGTAGTGAGGGGTCTTCTTGCCATGTGTTCATTCACCAGTTTCAGTCTTTGTTGGGACGACTCTGTCAGTATACACAAAACATCAATAAAACTAAATTAATGTCGGAACTTGGTAATCTCTATAGTCAGGGTATCCCAAATAATATGCTTCGCCCCCTGAAGTGGGCCTTTCCCAATGCATTTTTCTTTTAGCTCTTCGAGATTTTTCTGTAATTGACTCTTGTCCTGCAAGATCTGTTTTTTGCTTTCACTTATCTTGGTTAATTCGGCCTTTACTTTTTCATTCTCGGATTTCAACTCCTTAATAGCTTCCTCCTTCAAACTCACTTGGGACATAGACACCAACAGGTCATCTGCAGAAAAATCAGCTAATGGCTTCTGGATGTTTACAATAGATAAGTCATCACTGGTAGGGGTTTGGATCATTAGCTCTTCCATAATCTCCTTTTCCTCAGTCTGATATTTCTTCATCATGGAGATTTGGGATAGCAGCTCCTCCCTCTTGGCCTCCCACCTATCCTTTTCCTCTTGTAGCTCTCCAGTCTTTCCTTTGTATTCCATCATCTCCTGATGGATTTTATCTTTCTCCTCCTAGAGAGCTAGCAATTCAGCTGATTGGACATGTTCTGAGACTGGTATCTTCAACTTCTTCTTCAAAACCTGGAGCGCATTATCTTTCTCTTCCAGCAGCTTCTTGATAGCCTGGGTATTGTCTGAGCTAGCAATGTTCGTATGCAGTTTTCTGATCTGAATAACATTTGCCTTATTTTCCAGTTTGTCATGCTTTAACTGGACTTCCAATTTGTCCACCAACACCTGTAATTTGTTTATCCTCACCATGGCCTGCAGTAAATCTGAGTAGAGGATGTCGCTGGTTTGTTTATGCAGCTGAATCTTGTCTGGGGTGCTGATTTTGTCCAGCTTGACTTCTATCTCAGACATCCTCTTGTCATTCACTATGGCCATCTTAAAAGTATTTTTCTCAGCATCTCTAGCCGAAACTAGAGATGTTTTTGAACTGTACAAGTTTCTTACCCTCGGGAGCAGGCTCCTTGTTTCCTCTAGGGACTGCTTCCTCTTTTCCATGTAGCTCGCCTTGAGCTCTTCTCTTGACTTAAATAAGGGGTTGGGTTCTGGACTGTCTACACCACATTATAAACCTTTAAAGGAGAATTTATTGACTTGCACGGTCTTCACGGGGACTAAGGAAGATTCTTTGAAAACATCAGACACTTCTTCATCTACAGTCACACCTCCTCCGAGCAGCCTTGCCTTTTTATGGGATGCCTCTTCGTCCACTTCCATATCCTCAGCATCGGAAAAACTCCTCTTAACCGCAACACTAACACCCTCTATGATTTGGATTGCTGTACCAGGTGCAGGATGTGTCTCTTCATCGGACCTTGACTCGTCAGTAAACTGCAGTAAATTAGCCATTTCATCTAACCCCTCAACAGCTTGATGTTCAAATGTCTTATTCCCATTAGCTTGTTTTCTCAATGATATTACTTGGTGGAGGTCATAATTCACATTTGGTTCTTTCATAAAATCCATATTTTCCAGCAACTTTTCTACAAAAACCAAGGCACCCTTGCTTTTAAAAATTAAGGTGCCAACCTTAAACGGAAACTTGATGTTCGAACACTTCTTGAAAGCACAAAAATGTTCCTCCTCAGACAACAATATCTGTCTCATGAATTCCAATGCGAATATTCTAGGGGTCAAGAAAGAAGGTAGCCTATAAGGCTGCCCATTGAAGCCATATATTCTCAACACGGTATAATCCCTGTACAAAAACCAGTCTCCAACCCGATCCTCTGGTGAATACTGCATTAAGCTCCTCAATTCATCCAGGACACGGGGTAATTCTTCATTGAACAGCAATTTGTACATCTCAGACATGATCGAATTGGCAAATTCGAACATGCTGATTTGTTTTGGTAGATCAGAAGAGCACAGACTACTCAGAAACTTCAACTCAGAGATATTGGAACATACTAGTATATTAAGAAAATAAGTCGGGAACCTGAAAAACCGGACCTTGGGGAACTCGCTTAGCTGAAGATGAATTGCTTCAACTAGGTATTCATCTAAATTAAAAACTGGGGTTGACTGAGACTCAAAAACAGGGGAACTCATTCTCAACAAAAATCCGAGAACGACCTCGCCCACACGATAATCCTCATCTAGGCCTAGTACTTGACATACCAAGGAAATGACCAATTGAACTTCACTCTTGAAAATATGCACAAGGTAGGACATGAATAAACCATCTAAAGACTGACCATCCTTTAAAACACTCGACAGGAATTTATAGCGGGTTTCGGCTTCGCACTTCTTGTACAATTCGACTAGGATTGACTCAGTTATCACTTCACGACTATCTGGGTAATTTTCCGGCAAACTAAGGATTTCTCGAATGACCACAGCATCGAATCTACACAATACTTTGGACGCAGACCGACTGACAATAATTCTTTGAGATGGAGAATAATTCACAGCACACCACTCTGCGAACTCTGGGAAATGGAGGGTTTGCTCAATGGCGAAATAGTACAAGAAGGACTTGCACACGTTCAACACATCGTTCCCTCGTGAATGGTAATGCCATAATCTCTCTTTGCTAACAGACACGCTTTCCACAGAGAGGAAGGGGTCGCATACATTCTTATCCCTGTCTACTAAGAATTCTTCTCTATCATCTACGACTTGACCCAACATTTGAGCTTCTTTTTCTTGGTCCATTACTAAATTTCACACTGGTAACTTTGAGAAGGGGAATTACAGAGTTACTGGGTTTCAGTTTTACCTGGTTTACTGTGGAGGCGCGTGCCCGGAGCATGTCTGCACCTGACGAATAGAAGCTGGGCACTGACAAATGGAAGCCGACAGATAGACCAGTCCTTTTTGCCCGTTCCCAATGAATAAAATAACAATGATGTGGGTCAACGTTACTTTTATAGGCCTCTTTTATCCCTGGAGCCTACCACAATTTTCCACATGGACGATCATTTACTTTCCGCAAACACCATCTGCTATCAGCCGCGAGTCTTTCTCCTCCGGATTCATTACCAACCGTTGATCTATTCTTTGCAATTTTCTGGACCTCAGATCGCATGCCACGTATCTTTTTCCGCCGGGCGTCTTGGTGATAAACACCGTGCAAGTCTCCCTCCCGGAATCGCTCATGACCGTAGATGTGACGTACTTCCTCCTTCACCGTCGGATCAAACGCCATGTCCCACATTCCGCTGAGCCCTTTGACTTTAACCATCGTGCAACTCTGAGTCCCGGAATCATCCACATCTGTCGATCTGACATACCTTTACCGGTGGGCCATTGGATCATGTGGCGTTTACCAAATTCCGCTAGGCTTCTTCGCATTAACCTCCGAGCAACTTTGATCAGCGGAATTATCCCCAGCCGTCGATGTGATATGCCTTTAACCACGCATCGTCGGATCATCCGCCACGTACCCGATTCCGTTGGGCAATCCGGGGTTATCTGTCGTGCACGTTCATCTTCTGGAATCCTTTCCAGCCATTGATGTGATTGCCCGGCATTTGTCAGCCGTCAGATCTGTCAACATCTCCCAATTCCGCTGGCAGCCTCGGACTTATCTCTCGCACAATTTCACCTCCCGGATTTTATAACAATTGTTGATCTATTATGCTTTGATCTCCAACCGTTGGATCAAGCATCATATAACGAGTTTCGCTGGGTGGTTCGGGATTATCCTACGTGCAGGTTCATCCCCCGGAAACCATAATGGTCGTTGATCCACTTCATCTCTGATCCTCAGCCGTTGGATTAATCACCACACACACATTCCACTGGACGCTTTCGGCTTATCCGCCGTGCAGGTTCCAGTTACGGAATCAATCCCATGCATTGATGTGACCCGATTTCGCCCCTTCACTGTCGGATCGAGAGGAGTATACATGATTCTGCCAGCCTCCATTTCCTTAACTAACTCGTGCTTTCACAAGGCGGATTTGATGTGAGCCATGGATCTGCTTAGGACAACTTTATAACCTTTGATCCATGCCGCTGGTTAAAATCCCGAATCTGTCCTATCCTCCTCGCATGTTTCGAAGAGCGGAGGGAATACCAGCCGTTGATTTGCTCTCCTCTTTCATCACGGCCTAGGATCTTTACTAACTTGGCTGACCTTTTGGTTATCATTCCACCTTTACATTATATCCTTAAACCAAAGTCTTTAAACAACATAATATTACCTCCACCACGGTCTTATTTCTGCTTTGCTAAATACAGGTGTTAACAGGGAGTATTGCATTTTCTGCCATACAAAATCTCAAATGGGATGAATTTTGATGAAGTTTGGTAGTGGTTGTTGTATGAAAACTCAACCAAGTGTAAGTAATTATCCCATTTACTTGGTTGTTCTCTAAGGTACATCCATTCCAATTAATACATCATAGGATTCTAACGAAATTACATTCAGCTTTACATAAGTTTTCAAACTGATTCCCAATTAAAGTACAATCTTTCACAAAATCAATTACTTTTATTTTTGCTCATGTAGCTAATTGAACCAGCCATGACTTTGCAAATTTCTCTATGGGTAGTCTACTTTTCTCTACTAAACTGAGAGAGACATAACTCAGGCTAGCCCCTAGGTAAATTCAAATAGAAATAGGTTTATGGTTTAGCATACCTTCTACTTTTACCATGGAAGTATGATATTCAGCTAGTTTGTTTTCTGGTGGTGCATTAATTCTGGGCATCCCTCTTGCTAAATCACCAACCGTTGTTTCTTCCTACAAAGTATGAATGTTGTTGACATTCTTCTTTCTGTTAGGACATACCAATGCATAGTCAGGTCCCTCGCATTCCCAACACTTTATCGGTTCCTTACATTCGTTATTTTTAACATAGTTACTGTGATTATTTGTAAATTCTTTATTTCTTGTGCTAGTAGGGTTTGGTTGTGAATTACTATTTAAATTATTTTCTTGAAAAAATTTGTTAGGAAGATTGCGTGATTTATTAGGCCCAAAATTTTGATTAGGTGTGAAACTTCGTTTTCCTGGTTCAAAATTATTAGGCCTTTTTGTTTTCTAGTTTGGCATCTTCTCCCTTTTCTGGTTTGCTCATAGCAGAAATTTTCTTTTCGCATGGCCTCTTCAAGGGTTTTGGGATTATCATATTCAATTATGTCCTTAATATGAAAAGGTAAACAGCTTAGAAACCGCTGCACCTTGGGTTTTTCATCAACAATATAAGGCACATATCGCAGTAAACTTAAAAATTTACTATTTAACTCTTTCATATTCATGGTTCCCAACTTTAAGTCTTAAAATTATTTAGCCCGCTCCTCGTAATATTGCTCCGATAGAAATTTCTTTTTAAATTACTTTTTAAAAGTGCTCCAGTTTATATTCTTTTCTTTTATACCCATTACTCGTTTTATATCCTGCCACTAGATGTCGGCTTTTTCAATTAGGTTATATATTGTCATTCTCTCTTTTAACTTATTTGAATAATTATATATTTGGAAATACTTTTTCATTCTGGACAGCCATGCTTCGGCTCCCTCTCCTTTTCTTGTTTTGCCATTAAAGGTTGGTGGTTTAATATTTTAAACTCCCTAGAAATCTCTTCATAGGGCTTGTATTTCTTCTTCCTAAAATGATAATTATCCTCACTGCTGTCACTTGAATACTGGTGTTTCTTCCTGTGTGACTCACCGTAAATTTTAGAAGAAGAATTGTTTTCAATTTTAGAGTGTTTTGACCTTTTATTCTTATGTTGGTATGACGTATTATCAGATTCTATATATTTATCCTTTCCTTTGTTATGGAATTTTTTCAGCAATATTTAGTTCAACTCCTCTTGAGCTCTTAGGATTCTCCCATTCTCTTTTTTTAACAGTCTTCATTTTAGTTTTTAAATCTTTAATTGTTTGTAGTAATTCTGATGAATTATTAGTTATATATTCTTTAACATGTTCTTTTCTAGAATTACTTTGTTCATTTAATGGGGACCCCTCTTTAGCGTACTCTTAGAGTCCTTCCATACCTGCAATTCTAGTTCAAAAAAAAATTTGTACAACAACATTTAAAGTCATAAATCAGTACGCATACTTTCTATTTACATTTATGTTTATGTGAGTTGAGCCACTTGAGGCCTAGTGTCTGAATGTGTGCTCTAATACCATATGTGACATCCCCAAAATTTTCACAAGAATTTAAAATTTTTCTGTGTGATATTTAATACTAACTCATAGCCTAACAATTTTAGTTTAACAACCATCTTTAGGTAGATTTCAAGATATGACAATAAAAGAAACTTAACAATTAAAATTCTTGACTAACTGAAACTAAAGACTACAAAATTATTTACCAACTTAAAACACATTTGTTGCTAACAGAACTCATTCTATTGTTGATTTCTCTTAGTGTTGAAAGTTAAAGAGTTGGAGACTTGATGAATTCAAATCAACTATTTACTCTAGCATGTGCATGGTTCTAATATTTGTTTTTCTTGTCTTATTAAAGGGGCTTTGAGGTTTTTTCCTGAGGCTTACTTAGCTTTTTCAAGCTAACGCAGAATTCGATACTTGTACAATATTTACAGGTAAACTCACTTCCAGGTTATGATGTAAGAGAATTATAATTCGGAATACTGAATGAGTAAGCTCAGAAATATTCTTAACTCCATCTAATGTCTAGATTACTGAAGTGTAAGAAATCCTAGGTCTGTCGCAAAGACTATTCTTACCTAGGTGGAAATCTGAGTTGGTAGTATGTTTATCTGTTCTAAACAATTAAATTACAAGTTCGAAGATATGCAGTTATCCAATATTAACTATGCATTTTAGCCTTGTTATTCCTATAATTTACCTAGGCATTACAATTAACATTATTATATTCGCTGCTAGAAACTAATTACCAGAATAACAATATTAGTCTAGGCATAAGCCAATTCATAAAATAATAATACTAAGCTACCCATAAAACATTGCTAACCTATGCATAAACCACTACATAAGTATGGATTGTTTACTTGTTACCATAATGCATAACATACCAATTATAACCTAGTAAAAATCCCAACATCTATTGTTTATCGTTTAACAATACAATAGTATTGTTATTGCACATATGGCAGGTGTTACAGAGAAAACTTCCTATGGCTTGGGGTACCACAACAAACAGAGTAACCGCAGAAATCAATTCTTTCCTATATGCAATAGAAACCAAACATCTAACACTAAAGTATCTCAAAACATACCTTATTTCAGACGGTTGATGTAGATCCCCGTTGAGCTTTTCCACTCTCGCTTGTATTAGCAATTTGCTCTCTCAACACTCAACAAACAAGACAAGCATGCTATATAATTGTGTTAAACCTACTCTAGCATATATAATCAATAACATATAAGCATTTAAAAGCATCCATGTATTCAATACCCATTTAAATACATATTATTGGACAGGAAAATATATTTCTATTAATATAAATCAGATATTACAATAGTGACAACCTCTGTCGGCACGTCTGCGAATCGGAGAAACTAATTCCTCCACCTGGGCCTCCACCACTTCAATCCTCCATCTCTCGATAGCAAGCTCACAAGAAAAAGTAAGCTTGGGAAGAACACAAAGTGCTCCAAGGGACAAAGGGATGCAGACTCAAGTATAAGCTCCGACAACAATGGACTATAGTTTTCTTGCTCTTCAATTCCTCTCCTTTCAATGTATTCAAAGCGTTCCTTATATAGTGCTTCAATGGGGTAATGGAAGGTCAAAACTGAGCAATCTCAAGGCATATGGAAGGCCAAGAGACAAGTGACTCGGATCCACATCAAGGAAAACTCCAAAACTATTTGGCCTTTTGCACACATCCCGATGTACGCGGGTTTTAGGGTCATATCTGCGTATATACGTGATAATAGGTTTAAAAATTGCATATAGAAAATAATGCATGTTTTTAGGGATGATCTTGGAAACATCAAAGGTACAAAAATGGTCCATTGGGTCTAAAGAGTTTGCAAAGGGACAGGGAAGGCCATAAAGGTGTGATCCACCATGCGTGGCAAAATCAACTATAACAGATGCCCCATAATGTGTGAGGTCAGAGGGGTGATACGATGGTTGAAATGTATTATAATTCCATCCCAGAAGTGGAGTGATGAAGAAATAGGTGGAAGAACCAGCCATCCAACAGTATAATACAATAATCAAACTTTGCACATAACTGCAAGTAGATATAGCAGTCACAGATACATAAGAGTACAATGGTCATGAATAGGCATGATACAAAATATGACATGTGTGGTCATCGCCATTTATAATATAGACAAATAAAAATATCCATGATGAAGATATACAAAGTATCATGATCTCCATGAAAGCTGAATATATATAATGACCAAGATCTCCATAATGGCTACAAATATCTTACATATACTGGAATCAAGTCACGAGAGCTGAAATCTCATGAACACTGGCACAATCAAGGAGGTAGCATATATGAAATGCCACCAATCTGGAAGGTCTTCTACACAATATTCTATGAGTACATGTCCTACTATACGAATAGAGGTGTCGAGGTCGAACATAGTATTCCATCGTCTGATTACCAGTCATTGATGTATACCGTTAACAGACGCAAGATCACCCACCGATAATGAAAATGGGAATCAAGGTACTAGAGTGCAAACTAACAAGTGTGAATAAATGTGTTGAGGTCAAACACTTGAGAGGATCCATCGATTAGGGGACATTGATGTATTCCCAAAACTACCGATGGAGAGAGAACCTGCCACTAATGACTGCAAGTCTCAAGGAACTCAAAAATGACTCTAGATTCCTATCCCTGAATAAATGATCTAAATTAAATGGGATGAAATCCGCTGGAAGGAGGGAATTAATGCATCCCTCATCATCAAACATAAGGTACTCAGCAAGGCTGTATAATGTGGAAGGACTCGATCATAATGTGCATGAACCAGTATCAGTACCGGGAATGGCCGACATGCAAAGTCAAGAGCACTGAGGAATGACTAACTCAGGTTTCAACTTCCTTTGAACAAGAGCATAAAGATGAATGGTGACTGAATGTAGGAAGCATAGACTCGATATACAAAACTAGGACATCTCTGTGATATAGGAGGAATCAACAGAGGCTCCATAGGGACTGGAAGCTTAACCAGTCGGTGGAGATAAACTCAGAGAAATGAGTACAAATCCTAAAGTCAAACTATTAACCCAACCAACAGATGTGGTATATAGTGCTCTGTTCGAAGGCGACACAACTCGACTGCTGCCAAGGATAACATCTTTTCTTGTCTGGATTTTTGGTTTTTTATATTTTTTTGGACTTTTTCAAATATTTTGAAAAGATTAAAAAAGAATAAAAGTGCTTTATAGTTACATACTAGGAGGAGACGAGTGTCAACGGGAAAACAAACTAGTTCCAAGCAGTGGAACATACATATGCTCAATGCAAGGACATATGTGTAGGATAACGACACTCGGGGGAAAGTCCCCTCCCTGTAAAATGGGGAATCAAGCTGCAAAGGATATATAAAATGGCTCTGCATGGCTAGACATGAGACAAGCTTGGGCTATATAGCTGAAAATCAAAGTTAGGGAAGCTGGAATAAGGCTCGATGAGGCAGGAAAAACTCATGATAATGCAATTACAACTTGACATAAGGGAATCCTGGGGAGAAAAGGCCAAAAAAATATCAAGAGGAGTATGAAGCTCTTGCGCAAAGACATGGTGATACTATTATTCTTGCACATTGATCTAGGAACAAAGCATCAATCTTATCAAAGAATAATCAACAAATAACTCATTAAATGGTGTTAATCGGAACCAAAAATGGTTTCCTATATGTATATTCAATAAACAATGAATAGTTACAATAACAATGTCAAGCAATAGCTTGAATCAATGAGGAATTCAAATACCTAAGGAGGCAATTAAAAATAAATGAGTGAGTCTGGCTTAACTGACTCTAAACCATTTGGTTCACACTCAGTTAACCACTTGACCAAAACCCTAATTGACTCACCAAACCCTAACTGAATTCGGAGTGCAATAAATGACTAAATCTCAACTGAAGGAGATCAAACACATGTCATAGCAACCAACCATCAAGTGCTAGTGCTCCATGACTTCAATGAACCCCGATGAGGTTAACTAAAGCTGAACTGGTCATCGAAAGTTGGTGGAGGCGCCCCTGTTGACTCCGGATCATTAAATAATATATTTAATGAGAGGAGCCACCTTAACTGACTAGTTAAACTAATTGTAACCACCAGTTAGCAATTAGGTGCATTAATATCACTTAGATCACCCCCGGAGTTCTCCAGTTAGCCTCCTTGACTGTAGGAAAAGGCTAAGTTAGCCTCCTTTACTGTAGGTAGGCATGGGTGTGACCGGATGATGTCAATTAATGCTCCACTGATGTCAATTAATGTCAATTATACTTAGGATAGTGGTTTAACTAGGCCAATTTGACCAAAAAGAGTGTGTATGGTGGTAAATGTCTCCAACACCCCCCCTTATGCTATACTTAGGAAGAGTTATAAAACATAGATGCATAAAAATGCTAGGGCCCTGGAAACTAAGGCCATAGGTCACCCTGTACAATGGTGAAACTGAAACAATGCTCAAAACAAACTAAGTGAGGAAAAGAGGGAAAACCTAGTGGGAAAAACCCCCCATTCAAGCTGAACACTGAAAGTAGTCTAGATCACCCTAATGAACTCACCCCCAAAAGTGAACGGAGGTAAGCAAACTTCTTTTCTGAAAAGTCCTTGGTGAAGATGTCTGCAATCTACTCATCAGTCGGGCAATATTGCAGAATGATGGTCCTATCATGCACTAGCTCCCTGATGTAGTGCATGTGAATCTCTACATGCTTGGTCCTCTACCTGGTAACTGGATCTATGGATATCTTAATAGCACTCTGGTTGTCACAAAAGAGGACAGTGGACAAATTACTACCAATATCAAACTCTGAAAGAATTCCTTGCAACCAAACTGCTTGGATGCAAGCATTCACCGCTTTTCGATACTCAGCCTCTGCTGAAGATAGTGCTATGGCAGCCTGCTTTTTGCTTGACCATAAAATGGGTCCCCCATAAAACATGAATACATATCCAAAATTTGACTTTCGATCAATAGAATCACCCTCCCAATTGGAATCTGTGTATCCAACCAGCTCTAGCTCGGAGTTTGCAGCATAGTGAATGTCGTAGGTCCTGGTTCCCTGAATGTACTGGAGGATCCTCTTGGCTGCCTTCCAATGAATATCATGAGGCTGCTGCATGTATCTTGATACATCATTCATTACATAACAAATATCAGGCCTAGAATGTGTCAAGTACAACAAGCTACCAATCAGTTGCAATAGATAGTGCAGTCCATGGGAGGTGTGTGTTTTCCTTCTTCAAGGCTGATCCCTGAAAGGAAAGGGAATGGTGCGGGACTACATTTAGCCATGTTAAACTTTAATAAAAGGTATGAAATGTATTTGGAATGATTGACCATAATCCCATCATAATTTTTCTCGATTTCGAGCCCTAAAAATTGTTTTAGAAGCCCCAAATCACTCATTTCAAAGGCATTGTGGAGAGCAGTTTTGATGGTTGAAATGGAGGCAACTGTGCTACCTTTGATCAGTAAGTCATCAACATATAAAAAAATGATAATTATATGACCATCATACTTCTGTAAATACATATTTGGATCTGATCTACATCTCTGAAAATTTTGTGAGAGAAGGAAGGCATCCATCTTGGAATACCACTCTCTTGGGGCATGTTTTAACCCATATAGCGACTTCTTTAGCTTGCAAAAAAAATATGGATCAGTGATGTAGCCCTCAGGATGCTTCATGTATATATCCTCATGAATATCTCCATACATAAAGGCTGACTTAACATCCATGTGATGCACCTCCCAGTGCTTGGATGCTGAAATAGCCAAAACAAGGCGGATGGAGTCCATTTTTGCAACCGGTGCAAAGGTCTCATGGTAGTCCACTCCTTGGACCTAAGAGAAACCTTTTTCTACCAGAATTGACTTATATTTTTAGGTTCTTCCATCAGTAGAAACCTTTTTCTGAAACACCCACTTGCATTGAACCAATTTCCTTCCCAGAGGAAGAGAAACTAGCTCCCAAGTAGTGTTTTTCTGAAGAGAATGCATCTCTTCATCCATGGAAAATTGCCATCTCAGATCATTCTGAGCATGATAGTAGGATTTAGATCTGAACTAATCATAAAATATTAATTTTTGGACATAAATTATTATAACAAGAGAGCGCAATATCTGCTCTTTGGAAATCAGACCGGGTTCTCCTTGGATCATCCAGATTTCCAATGTTTTCTCCTGCGGAGGAGAGTGTCTGTTGGGCCCATGTAGGAAGATGATTTTTCACTTCAGGTTCTGATTCAGAATCTAATGATTGATGCACACTGGTATCAGAAATTATAGGATCCAAATTAGGGTCGTCACCCCCAATTTCATCATCCAAATACTTAGTAGAACAGGAAGGAAATTCAGCAGTTTTCTCCTTCACTAGTTCTATCTCTTGAAGAGGCTCATCGAACTTGACACTCTCTCGATGATGATCTATTTGGTATTGATATCCAGTAGCTTGAATCCTTTAGAGTCATTAGGATAACCATTAAACATACATTCTAAGCTTTGTGTTTGCAAAGCCCTTCTTTTATCAAGCAGAATCCGGGCCCATGCAGTGGACCCAAACACCCGTAGGTTTGACACATCCGGCTTGTGTCCGAAGTATGCTTCAAAAGGAATATTTACTTTCATGGATGAGTGTGGAATCCTATTATGAATGTATTCTGTAGCATGCATGGCTTCATCCCATAAATTTTCAGCAAGCTTCTTTGACTCCAACATACAGGTGGTCATCTCCTTGAGAGACCGGTTCTTCCTTTCCCCTACTCCGTTCTGATGGGGAGTGTAGGGAATTGAATACTGGACCTGAATAGAAATTTGGGAGAATATGTATAGAAACTCATTACTGACATGCTCCCTTCCATTATCAGATCTCAATATATTTATCTTAAGACCAGAGGCATTTTCGATCAAGGCCTTTAATTCAGAAAAAATTTCACATACTTCTGATTTCTTTTTGAGAAAGAAAACCCATGTATACCTTGAAAAATAATCAATAAAAGTAAGGAGGTACCTTGATCCATTCATGGATGTGACAAGCATTGGACCGCTGATATCATAATGTATCAGCCCCAATATGCTTGTAGCTCGGTTTGAATTCCCCCGTTCGAACTTGTGCTCATGGTGTTTTCCAATCACACAGCCCTTGCAAATTCCCGTGGTTGCCTTGATGACCGGGAGGCCTTCAGCCATGGAGTATTTTTGTAATTGTTGCAAATATTTGAAATTAATATGTCCAAACCTCTCATGCCACAACCTACTAACCTCATTTCCATCAGTTAGTAGAGCGGTGGGCTTTGCATCCACAACAAAGTGAGAGAACTCATAGGCTTTTGCATGATGGTTTGCAAGGCCTTTAGCAATGAGTTTCCCAGATGCAATTTCTGTTATCTCAACATCATTTGGGCTGAAAGAGACTCTCTTAGGCATTCATGTATGTGTCATCTGATAGACACTAAGGAGATTTGCTGCTAGAGATGGTACATACAAAACATTAGAGAAAAAACCATTTTCTAGATCTACAGTACCTTGTCCTTCAGAAATGATGGTGGATTCATCTCCCATGTGGATGGGGATGGATTTTCTGGTCTCCAAGAATGAAAATGAGTCTTTTTCATGAGCCATCATGTGGTTTGAAGCTCCACTATCAATCAGCAATGCTTTGGAATTCGAAGTGCTTTCCATGAGGGCATGACCTTTCTCATGCTGTGGTTCCCGATCTTGGTGATCTCTCCTCCAAAAGCTCTCCGAAATATTGATGTGATTCCTCTCAAGGAGAGAGGTTGCTTCATCAATATTTTTCTTCATACAGGAATGTTTAGGGTGTAAACCCTTCCCGCAGTAAGAACACTTGACTTTTTCTTTCCCATTGTTCCCTTTTCCTTTGTTCTTCCTTGAACCAGAAGATTCATCATGCTGCTGGTTTTCAACTCTAGGCTTGGGAGCATCAAATTTATTTTTCTAATTTTTCTGCTGCTTTCCTTTACCCTTTAGATCTTTGGGCCCCAAGACATGGAGGGCTTGATCATAGTAAGATCGGATGATCCCCATCTGGACAAGTTTGTCATGTTCATTAGTTAGGGACTCAATGAAGGCATTGAGTGTAGGCATCTTCCATCTAGGGGTTGTGAGCTTCCCCGCACGGAATGTAGAAACAAAAACTGAATAATCAGCCCCGAGTTTGGAGAGGATGGCATGGATGAGCCGATAATCCTCCTTCTCCACATTGCATTGCTTCAAGAGTAAAACACTATGCTTGAACTTTGTAAAGAAATCATTCAGAGTCTCAAAATTGGAAGGTTGGAGAGACATGAGTTCATTTTTGAGTTGGTAAACTCTCAAGTCATCATGCTTTCCATATAGAGATTCCAATTTGTCCCATATTTTTTCGGTGTCTTCATATCCGTAAGATGGAAGAGAAGGTCTTTGGAAATAGAGAGGCACAAGAAACCGAAGGATTCATCCTTCTTGTTCAAGAATCTTGATTTTTCTATGGTGGATCTAGGCTCAACTTTAGTGTCCATGGCGACTCTAAAAAGTCCTTTGGAGCACAACTGAATCTCCATTTTATTTTTTCATGAGTGAAAATTGTATGGAGTCAAGAGATCTGCTGAGGAGGCCATATGGATGTGCTGTAGTGAATGCTTCACCTGTAGAAACCTAAAAATCAAAACAGAAAGGGAAAAATAAGGTCAGACAACCTACACATTCTAGGATTTCATCACACCCAGCATATTCAATAAAGCAAGCGTGATCAACAAGTTCTTTACTTGGGATATTGAGTGGTAATCCTTGGCTTCTGGTGCAGTGCTGGAATTTTGAGCTATTGCTCACATTTCATGGAGAATCTATCAAAAATCTTGTTTTTGAGAGATAGATCTTCGTCTCGCCGTATGCTCTGATACCATATTATTCTTGCACATTGATCTAGGAATAAAGCATCAATAACTCATGAAATGGTGTTAATCGGAACCGGAAATGGTTTCCTCTTTGTATATTCAATAAACAATGAATAGTTACAATAACAATGTCAAGCAATAGCTTGAATCAATGAGGAATTCAAATACCTAAGGAGGCAATTCAAAATCAATGAGTGATTCTGGCTTAACTGACTCTAAATCATTTGGTTTACACTCAGTTAACCACTTGACCAAAACTCTAATTGACTCACCAAACCCTAATTGAAGTCGGAGTGCAATAAATGACTGAATCTTAACTGAAGGAGATCAAACACATGTCATGGCAACCAACCATCAAGTGCTAGTGCTCCATGACTTCAATGAACCCCGATGAGGTTAACTGAATCTAAATTGATCATCAGAAGTTGGTGGAGGCACCCCTGTTCAGTCCAGATCATTAAATAATAATAAATAATCATTAAATAATATATTTAATGAGAGGAGGTGCCTTAACTGACTGGTTGAACTTATTGTAACCACCAGTTAGAAATTAGGTGCATTAATATCACTCAGATCACCCCCGGAGTGCTCCAATTAGCCTCCTTGACTGTAGGTAGGCGTGGGTGTAACTGGATGATGTCAATTAATGTCAATTATACTTAGGATAGTGGTTTAACTAGGACAATTTGACCAAAAAGAGTGTGTATGGTGGTAGATGTCTCCAACAGATACTATACAAAGGACTCCCACACCCTAAAGGAAAAAATGTCAGTATGGGCACGAAATGCAAAAAAGGAGCTAACTAGGGCACCCATGTATGTTCAATCTCTACCATTCACATCATGTCACTTCTAAAACAATAAGAAGGTTCCATGACAAGATAGAATGGGTTCATATCTAAGGTTATAATGAAATGGTCATAAGTTCATGCAAAGTGCAAACGGATTTTAAATCTAACCTATATCCCAGTTTAGACATAATACCTGAAATCAGCACGAACGGTTCAAAACCACGGTCAAAATGGCGCTCAAAATGGACTCCTACATCATCAAATTAGTCCAAAACGGTCCAAAATGGTCAGAAACGGTTCAAAACTATAGAAAGAGGGTAAAAATTTCAAAATTTTCAAAAAATTTCTATAAATAGTAAAAAATTCAAAAATTCCATATCATTTGAAATTTTTACCCATTTGAGCTCAAAACTTCCAACGCGAATTCCAGGAGCTTCGTCCCGTGAAATTCGACACCGTTTGTTCCAGGTAACTTCTCATCTCCTCCTCTTCCATTTTCATTCAAATTTTTTCAATTTCCATGGTCAATTTTGATTTTTAGGCCAGTCTAAAGTAGTTGTTTCGGCCCACGTGGATATCGGGGCTTTTTCTGTGTATAGGGATGCCTATACGTGGAAAAACCTCCCAAAACCACATACATACGCGACTGTTTTCTAAATAGTCACATATGCGGCTGCGCATAAGGTTTTTTAAGGTAAATGATGACCAAAAAATACTTTTAATTTGCAGGATGGTTCTAGAATGGAGGGAGAGGGAACATAGAGATGTAGAAGAGGTTGTTTGGGGTGATTTAATGGCTCAACAAGCTCTACGTGCGTGTGGGGGTATATAAGTTTTGGTGTCTTGGCAGCTTGAGGGCCAAACAAAGACTCCTGCAGATGCTAGTAGACTACTGGGATCCAGACTCAGAATCCTTTCATATCGACGGGATGTCCCTCACTATAGAGGTGGAGGACATATATTTCATTACTGGATTGTCCCGACGAGGAGAGGCGGTGAACCTATGCTCTCGTGGGCTCGAAGGTGGCCTCATCATTGATGAGTACATTGTAGCATATTTTTTTCCAGACACGGAAAAGGTTGGGATTCAAATCCCGACAAACTCTATCCAGGTACTATGCCTAAAGGACATACTATTGGCACTCGGTAGGATAGCTGGTCTAGCATCACTCCACCAAGACTCGTGGCCATTGATGTTCTATGTATTGGAGTGCATGAGACCCACAGTGTATGACTAGAGCACTACGTTGTTGAGTAACATGAAGCAGCAGCTCAATGACTGCAAGATGGGCAGGGTGCAAAACTTTGGTTTCGACAGCATATTGAGCACGTTCTTCTTTGAGCGTGTACTGGGGATAATCCCTAGAGTTTATGTTCCTCCACACGGGGTTAGAGATACATCCCAATGATGTTGGGAAGATGTTATGCGCAGACTGGGCAGAGGTAGGGTGTCTAACCCCTACCCAGCGAACTTCTTCCCATGGTGGCGATGGCATATTATTGCCATCGATGATTATCCCTATGTGGGAATAGATTTTCGGGGATATTTGGACATGCCTCTACCACCAGGAGTGGCATATGGCGATATAGGTAACGTATCCCAAACCTTTTTTTTAAGTTTTTTGAATTATTAAATTTTTTGTGTTTTTTGATACATTGACTCAAAAGACATGTTTTGGTGTCACGACACATAGTGACAATATGTCATGTGTACGTAGATGTTGGACCACGGTGGCTTGACGGTTTCCCTTGTCATAGACGGAGGGGAAGAGGAGATGACATCATGGGTGTGGATGTGGAGTGAAAGCTCCAAAGCATCCATACAAACTTTGTATGCTTGACACACAGGGTACCCATGACGCAAGTTGAGGACTTTCCTGAGGCCATGCAGTTCCAGGTGGTTGGTGTACCACAAGCATGGGTTTGGTTATTTAGAAAACTAGCTAGAGCTGTGGTGTGCTACCATGATCAAAACCCCCCTCCTCCTCCATAGTCTTAGAGACCTGAGAGTGCTTCATTTTTGTACTTCCGTGTATTATATTTTGGTGGCTTGAAAGCCCCATTTTTGTATTATGACACTTATGTATTATGACGTCACATTTTGTATGTTTAATGAAAAACTTTTATGATGATCGATTTTATTTATTTACATGTGTGTAAAAATGTATGTTTGTGATATGTTTATGGTCTATGAAACAAATTCCAATATAACACATAGTTAGCATATGAGTCAACAACTTGATTAAAAATTCTTGAAACATGTACGTATGTTGTGTTCTCAAATTGTCATTCTAACAATCTCACACATAAGAATATTCGTAATTATGTCGGATCCCTAATACAATACAAGCCATTAAGCTGAGACACTACTAACTGTGAATCAAGATGTACCTCAATAGAGAGAACACCATGTGAAATGGAATTCTGCAATAAATCAATAATGGCACTATACTCAGCAACATTATTCGAAGAAGGCCGTAAACATACGCCTCCTGAAGACAATACCTGACCCATAGGAGTATAAATCACCCAAGCAACAGAGGCTGAGTTTTGAGTGTGGCGGCTAGCATCATCAGCGAATCCTATGTAAGCGGAAGATTCCATTGACATATGCCATAAGAAACGAAAGCTAATCAACAAACTCGATCACCATAAGAAAACCTAACTATGCAAAAAACTATACAATAATATACAATAATCAGCCCTAGCTAAAGATCATGCATAGTATTTTTTAAGATAGAGCCCATTTCTAGGCTCTACCAAGGCTGTCCCTTCATAATCCATCAGCTCATAGGCACCTTTCTCTAACACAAGTTTGACCATGTAAGGACCATGCCACATGGGATTAAACTTCCCTACCCCCAAGGGTTCTTTAGCTTGATCCCACAAAAGGACCAAATCACCTTCACTAAACCTCCTCGGATGGACAGACTTATCATATTGGACCTTAACGTGACACTTATTTACTTCTAGACCCACTAAGGCATCTCAGCACTCCTCTAAGTGGACCAAACGTTCCTCCAATGTGGAAGTGTCTGGTAAAATCTCTATAGCTAGCTTCAACGAAGGGATTTCGCATTCAACCAGCAAGACAGACTCCACTGCATGTACGAGCTGATATGGAGAAAAACTGACGGTAGTCTTAACCGTGGTCCTATAGGCCCACAAAGCAGGATATAACATGATATGCCAATTTGTCTTGCTTTGTGTGATGGTTTGTTGGATAATAGACTTAAGTGATTTGTTCACTACTTTAACATGTCCATTCTCTTGAGGGTAATAAGAAGAGGAGTGCTCTTGTTTATACCCTAAATTCAAGGCCAACTCTTCCATCATTCTATTCTGAAAGTGCCTACCATGGTCAGTGACAAGATCTTTCGGAATGCTGAACCAAGTAATAATTTGGTTGAATATGAAATGTGCGACTATCTCACTGTCGAATTTAACCATGGGCATAGCCTCATCCCATTTCATGAAATAATCAACAGCCACTATAATATGATGATTCCCCCCAGTCGAAGTTGGGTTGCAATCCATGAAGTTAAGCCCCCACTTGGTGAAGGGACCGGCAGTGATAATTGGATGTAATGGGGTAGTATGTGAGTGCATATTGCGTTCCAACACCTGGCAAGAGTGACACTTCTTGATCGCATTGACACAATATTTGAAGATCCACGGCCAAAAATATCCTGCTCTCAAGATTTTTGGGCTGTAGAAATCCCAGATAAATGACCACCACATGCTCCTCCATGGAAATCATTCAGCACAACCTCATCCTCATCATGGGTTAAACAAAAAAGTAAAATGGAATCTACCCCGCGGCGGTACAAAGTGTTATCCACTATAACGTAGTTCTTAGATATATGACATAATTGTCGTCGCTCATCCTGTGAAACGTGAGTAGGGACCTTCAATGTTTGTAAATATATGATGATATCCCCATACCATGGATCCAAATTTGAGATAAGGAAAATATGCTCATCGACAAACGTATCCTCATAAACCTCCTCCTCCTCCACACTTGGAAAATCAGAAATGAGCTCTGCAAAAATCAACGATTTCTTCGATTTTGCCAAAACAAATTCGAGATTGAATTCTTGCAAAATAACAATCCACTTATTATACTTTCCCTCGATCATCCTTTTGGTGAGGACGAACTGAAATGGATTGACATGAGCTACCACCAAGGTTTGGCAAAGGAGAATGTAATGTCTCAATCTATAAACTGCATGAATGATGGCTAAGTCAAGTTTCTCCACATGGGAATAATGAATTTCTGCATCTATAAGGTTTCAACTCAAATAATATATGACATGCTCATGGAGCTCCTCATCCTCATGAACCAAAACCATACCAATCGTCTCCATGGATGTGGCCACATAAATAAAAAAGTCATGGCTATAGTCAAGTGGACTAAGCATGGGGGCCGATGCTAAGGCTCGCTTAAGAGCATCAAAGGACTCCTGGGCTCACTCATCCCAACAAAAAGTAGTGTCCTTCTTTAAAAGACACATAAAGCCTTTATTCAAATTGGAAAAGTTAACCACGAATCTCTGCAATAAATTTTCCATGCCTTGCAAACATTGAAGATGTCTAATATTGCGTGGGGGAGACAATTGAAGTATTGCCTCAACCTTTAAGGGATCGACTCTTATACCCTCCCTGGAAAAAATGAACCCTAGCAAGCGACCGGACTTCACACAAAAGATGCACTTATGAGGATTTAACCTAACCAGGTAATGGCAGCATCTTTTGAATACTAATCTCAAATGGTATGGATGACGCACTCTCAACCAAGAATGAGCAGCAAGGTCATCCAAAAGGACTTCAATAATTGTTTTGAGATCGTGAAAAATCAAGGTCATAGCCTGCTGAAATGTGGCTCTGGCATTTTTAAGACCGAAAGGAATATTTTGATATGCAAATGTACCCCAAGGATAAATAAATGTAGTTCTGTGTTGATCCTTGGGTTTGATCTGAATCTGATTATATCTAGAAAAGCTATCCATGAAGGAAAACACCTCGCTTCCCGCACACTCATCCAAAATTTGATCAATAAATGGTGTGGGAAATGTATCCTTAGGACAAGCATGATTTAATCATGGAAATTAGTGCATATACGGATTGTTCCCTACTTCTTATCAACTGAAACAAGGTTTGAAACCCACTTCATCAAGGGAACAGGATAGATAAAACCGACTTTTAATAGCTCCTCTATTTCAGCCTTAATAGCGGGTGCTTTTCTAGGATTAACTGCCCGCAAACGTTGTCGAATGGACTTTGCATTCAGATAGGTATTAATTTCATGGTCGACAATACGAGGGTCGATACTCCTTAATCTCATCATGGGAACAGTCCACCCCAATGTAGACATTCTCAATTTTTCCAGGATCATGAGAGATATTGATAGGAATAGGAGGTGATATATTCTCCATGTTCCCATCAGCCATCTGACCAGGAGAGCTCGATGGAACCATGGGACTACCAATATTCTTGTAGAGAATCTCCCTAAAGTCCTCACGCTCCAAATGGTCAAGCTCGAGAAGAAAATAGGATCTATGATGTAACTCTTCCCAAGGTGGCTCAACCCCAGACATGGCCTCAATAATGGCTTCATCTGATGGAAAAACATCATCAAGGCAATCATGTGTGTGAGAGGAATCAACTGCGCATGCAGGCAGAACATACCAGTCCTCCTCCTCCATCCGTGAAGAGGAAGGACTAGGCTCTGGAACACAATCAATATTTGCTTGATATGCTATCATTGTTGTAGGAAATGGCACGTCCATTTCGACAGGTCCATTTGAAGGACTCGGTGAAGGAATAATCCAAGGATCCTCCATATGGGTAGTGTGAAAATACACTGAATTCAATGAATATGAAGCCCCACCGAAACTAGATCTGATCATAAGAACGGGTGTAGGACAACTAAAGGTCCCCATAAGGGATGGATACATACCTACACCCACATTCCTAGTTGTCGGCTAAGAATGATCAATAATTGGGATAGAAGCTCCTAATGATGCATTAACACTCGAATTTTTGAATGATGTCTGATCAACCACCTCAACCTCGATTGCGACGGTCTTCTCTCCCAAACAGACCTTAAGAGAAGGAAGAATTTCATGTCACCAAAACGATCTACCATCAAAGGCAGTCAACATGTTAGCGGATTGAGATAACTAAGGAGAACCCAAACCCTTCTAGCATGACAAAGACATCATGGAAGCAGTAGCACCTTCCTCAATCACAGTGTGTTTGATAGTCATGTTAAGACACTGTACATGAATCAAGAGAGACACATAGTAAGGAAAGTGAGGTTGTAGTCCCATGGTTTCAAATTTTATGATAGAAGAAGAGCTATCATCATTAACCCCAAGAGCAGAAAGCAAATCTTTCCTTTGCAAAGGACAACTCTAAAGTACTTCAAGCACAGACATCGCACGAGGATTTTGGCCCAAATCCTCGACAACATAATATTTTTGGGTGGCTTGGGAATTAGGATTGTGCCCCGAACACTTTAGGACTCCCTTAGGAATGTGAGGTGCAATCTCAGGCTTATCCATAGGATTTTCAATACGCAAAAAGCTCTTAGGTAGAGCAGGTTCCTTCCCAAGGTCCGGTTGTGATGAACCATAGTCTTTCGCACGAGTCACAACCTTAGTAGCACACACCATGTTGATGCAACCATGACTAGTATTGTCTTTCAACGGATTTTGATCTCCACCCAATGCACAATGAGGATCATAGGTTCTCGAGTTCATATTTTTATTATGGGGTAAAGGATTGGTCAGCACAGCTGGGTCCTGTGCTATGAACCTCGAGGCATCTTCAATACGAGGGAACAAGTGAGTGAGGTGGTCATCCTTACACAGTTTGCAAGGAAACTTGACCTTACATTTAGACTTCTTGTCCCCCCCAGCATTGCGGGAATTCTTGTCATTAAAATTGGAATTTTCATTCTTATTTCCACCCTTACAATTTTTTTTATCCTTTTTCTTATTCCTTTCAGGCTGCTAGTTTCCCTTCTGGTCCGACGATTGCAGGGAAAGTACACTCACCATTTGGGTGGGTTGAGATGAAGTCGTGTCTTGTCCCGATGTGGATTGATTAATAGACAATTGACTCACTTGTTTCACAATCGAATTTGCAGGTTTGGTACTTGTACAACTTACAATGCCATTGGCATGTGGTCTAGGCTTGATCTTGGGATCGAAACTAGAACACGGAGCATTAGGTATGATCTCATACAGAATTCTGGATTGAGCATAAATCAAATCCAATTCCTATGCCCTAAAAATTGCTTGTTCCTCATTATGGACTCCAAATGTAGAAACATCCTTCGCGATGTAAGGTAGCAACGATTTAAGGAACCACTCAAGGAGAAACTCCAGCAGTATGAAATCTTTAATCAACCTCTTCCATATACGCCACTCTTGGATATGGTCCGAGATATGTGTGGCTTTGTCTTGTCAAAATGTTGACAAGAGTCCTGTACCAATGTCGTAACGCACAATTAGGTGGAAGTGATTGAGGAAATTCATAGCAAGGTCATCGAACAAAATGAATGCCCCCCTCAGTAACTCTATATACCATTTCACTGCAGGCACGGTGAGGGTGCGTTGAAATAGACTTAAACGAATTGAGTCATCGTGTAAGGAATTGGAAGAGCACCAAAGGTGAAAAGTAGTGACATGTTCACTAGTATCTTCTCCTGCTTTGCCCTCAAATTTGGGAATGTTCAAGGGAATCTTGTTAGGGACAGCCAGCCAAGACGGGTCATGAGAAACCAAATCATTCATTAGTCTTGAAAAGTCAGGTAAGTTTAACGTTGCGAGGAAAGGGATCCTAGGTTGAGCCGGTCTATGCCATGCTCTCTGATAGTTTTGGTTCATATAAGGTTGACTACTATAAATACCATGGCCTTGGCCATAATATCCTCCTCCCATTTGACCCGTGTAGGGATGCATGGAAGCATTATGATGTGGTGTACCTTGACTATGCGGTGCTACAAAGCCATAATTAGAGCAGTAAGCGGGTTTTTGATACCTGTACCCATAGGGTTGATAGTTATGTCCATACTGTAGTCCATAAGATTATCCATGAGAAGCTCCATAAGATGTCCAATGGGATGTCCCATGAGAAGCTCCATAATTAGGGATATGGGGAACTCCTTGTGATGGATCGTAGGATGATCCAGAAACAGGAATATGACCTCCCGATACAATAGGAGGTACTTGACTCTGAGATACTACCGTGTGAGCAGTCACAGTACGAACATGACTAGTAGCAACATTTCGGCGTGAAGGACCACATGAATGAGGGGGAGAAAGGGTTGTCAAAAATGCATTTGAAGGAGTAGGGTTTGAGGATGAAGGGACATGTGAAGGGATGTAAGTGGTATTTTCTATGGTCACTCGTCTCGGTTCTGGTATCCTCATATGAATACTAACACTAGGTCTAGGACGGACATGTGAGCTAGCCTCCACCACCAGGATGGAAGGTGCAATGTGACTAGTGCTCCCAAATCTCTCCGCATGGAAAGGAATAGAAGTGCCCCCAAGCGTAGTGCTAGGTTCAATTTCTGACTCGGCATGATGTGTCGGATCGTGTGCAGGAATATCAGGCATGCCATAATGAACATGACTAGTGGTTGAAGGTTCATGATGAGTCTCATTTCCTGGAAACCAATACCAGTGACCTGTGAATTAGGGATCATAACTAGAATGTGAAGGTATTTCTGGTGAAGGATCATATACAGGAGTAGAATCTACATCCCCAACCTCTTGAGGTGGAGAAGACATCTTAGGAATCTCATCCTCGTGATCTCCCATCGTGTGTGAATCAATGTGAGAATTAGTCCGCTGGACTATCTATTTCTCTCTCCCAAAGGAGGAGGAGATGTGGAAGGTGGAAGTCCTGCTAAATTACAAGAACAGTGAAGTGCCACACCTGAATCCACAATGACTCAAAAAATGAAAAAGACTCTCTCTAATTATGAAAACCCTAGGAAAACTAGCGTGCACAGAGCATACACCTATACAATGTAAAGCCATATCATAAGCAAACAAGGGTAGGATATGTAAGCTCCCGAATAAAGCAGGTGTGTCTCACCTAGGAGAGGCTTGAGACTCCCATACACAACAAGTGGAGGTTTGTAACCAATTATAATGGCCCTTAGCTTCAACGCTTATAGTGACTGTGCTTTCTGACCCCTACCTGGCCAGGACACCTGCAGAATAACCTCTACGAAGTACCCCCTCGATAACCTAGGTAAGGCAACTAAGGTCACCTCAATATAATCAATGCTCAAGCAGACAGTCATAGGTGGGATTGACCATATGGGCAGGTTAGCAAAGCCTGAAACTCCCGAAAGAGCCCCCAGATACGAATACAATCTAATAAATATCTCTGGTGCTACTCAGTTATGACTAGGGGTCATCCCAATCATTAACCACTCACACTGCCTTGTGCTTAACTCCATTATAAGAGGAGGATCCTGAGAAACACTAATTATACCAAGGAATTTCACACTCTCACTTGGACAGACACATACATGTTTCGTTTAGTGGTCTTGGAGATTTTACTCACAATGAACTATTCCAAGACCCTAAAACCTAATCTTGTTGATGCACCCTATAAAAGAAAAGACTGTAATTCATTTTATTATGTGTTGTTTTTAATTGGTTTATTACTCAAAAGGGCAAATGATCGTGCAACTAATGGTGTTATGACGCAACAAGAAGTAAAATGCACACCTAACAATCAATGCAAATGCACCATGTCGAATGAAAAATGGGGTATGCTACTACGTGAAATGCAAAATTTTCCTTCAAATGAAAATGCAATCATTCCTATATGAAAATCTGACTAATATTTTCCAAGCAAACCTAGTGCAAGTACCATGCAAAATGCAAAATGCAATAATGCATAATGATGTAAAAAGCAAATATTTTTGTATTTTTTGAATTAAAATGAGATAATAAAGCAAAATTATAACCCTACAACCCCCAGACTCTGCAATCACTATTCAGACAGCACCCAAGCAAATCACTAAGGTAAAAGAGACCTAATGCACTAATCTCAAAACAAAAAATAGAAAATGCAATGACAAGAACATTCTCAAAAAGAAATTCAAACTAAAAAGCATATCTGGTCAGAAACAGAGGTGTATACAGACTCCAAAAGCATCCAAGAAGACTCAGCAATTATACAAACTCACCGAGCAACACTTAATCTTCCCCAAAAAGGAAAAACTCAGGGAATACGTGACTGTGTGCAAAAAACCCGCGTGTACACACAACTGTGAAGAAAAAACTCGCATACAAGAAGAAAAAGAGATAAAAAAAAAGGAAAGAAAACCAACTGAGACAAAATTTACTCCTATCTGACACTACCAGGCAAACATGCCCCCAGACCCAACTCAGAAACAGAGAAATAAGATCAATTCAAGAACATTGAATGCCGATAAAACCCCCAAAAGAAATGACTAGGAACTCCCTAGTATGGTCGCCAATTCTATTACGAAGAAAAATTCCTATGGCTTGGGGTACCACAACAGACAAAGTAACCGCAGAAATCAATCCTTTCCTATATTCAAGAGAAACCATACATCTAACACTAAAAGATCTCGAAACATACCCTATTCCGGATGGTTGATGTAGATCCCCATTGAGCTTTTCCACTCTCGCTTGTATTGGAAATTTTCTCTCTCAACACTCAGCAAACAAGACAAGCATGTTATATAATTGTGTTATACCTACTCTAGCATATATAATCAATAACATATAAGTATTTAAAAGAATCCATTGATTCAATACTCATTTAAATACACATTATTGGACAGAAAAAGATATTTCTATTAATATAAATTAGAGATTACAATAGTGACAACCTCTCTCTGCACGTATGCGAATCGAAGAAACTGAGTCCTCCATCTGGTCCTCCACCACTTCAATCCTCCATCTCTCGATAGCAAGCTCACAAGGAAAAGTAAGCTTTGGAAGAACACAAAGTGCTCCAAGGGACAAAGGGATGCAGACTCAAGTATAAGCTCTGGAAACAATGGACTATAGTTCTCTTGCTCTTCAATTCCTCCCCTTTCAATGTATCCAAAGGGTTCCTTAGATAGTGCTTCAATGGGGTAATGGAAGGTCAAATCTGAGCGATCTCAAGGCATATGGAAGGCCAGGAGATAAGTGACTCGGATCCACATCAAGGAAAACTCCAAAACTATTTTGGCCTTTCACACACATCCTAATTTACGTGGGTTTGAGGGTCATATCCGCGTATATATGCAATAATAGGTTTAAAAGTCGCATATAGCAAATAATGCATGTTTTTAGGGATGATCTTGGAAACATTAAAGGTACAAAAATGGTCCATGGGGTCTAAAGAGTCTACAGAGGGACAGGGAAGGCCATAAAGGTGTGATCCACCATGTGTGGTAAAATCAGTTGTAACAGCAGGGTTGACAAACATATATGCTATGCATAAATGTTAAATATATCATAACTAAACTTCAACATGCAAACAAATATTTGTTAAAAATTTAACTATGGTAATAATGCTATATTTACATGGGCGCCGATCTCTGTCACACCCTAACGGGTGCGTTACGACCACAGCCCCAGAGACTCCATTTCATCCCACATATTCCTTGTGGGTAGCTGTATAGGCTTTGTTTTGGACATACTCCAAGTACTCTCGGGTATATCTGGAGTCCCTCTTTAGCCTAATTTAATCAATTCATA
>LPNX010245762.1:4761-58766 GCA_001517045.1 Pseudotsuga menziesii
ACTTTTCATTAATGGGTTTTTTCATAAGATATTCATTTAATTTCCATATGCATTGCTTTGATGGCAACACTACTTGTTTCATATTAGCCAACACAACCTAGGCAACTCAGGGTTGAGACACAAATAACAGGGAGGCTTGTCCAACAAAGGCTCTAGTGGGGAAAGGTCCTCCATGCCACAATTCAAGTAGTACGTCGCGTTGAGAGCATAACTGAAAGGTAATGGATGGATGGAAACAATGAATGATGAAACAAACACTACCAAGCCAAAGTATGGTGGGAATGACTACCTCTATTCTCCCTAAGAAGGGTTAAAACAAATGAGTATAGATCAAGAACTTCGAGGTCTGAGTAAGGACATCAACACATAATAATAATACATCCAAGTCCACACATTTATATGACCACCATATGATGACACTAAATGCTAATATATGTCGCAATAATAAGTATAAGAGCAATTATAACCATAACACAAGATATATAAGTTGAGACATATGTAAATAATCCATATGAATCAATATCTGTCCAATTAGAAAACACTGATGCAAATTTGGGCACTGCTAGCTGCTATGCACATGGCTAAATGACTGTATCAGTCCTCAAATCTGAGTGTCCCGAGACTCAGTCCTGGCATGGGAGAGTACTATAGTGCATCAAATAAGTAATGATCCATCATAAATGATCATCTCAGCATCTCATATGTAGGGGATGTGGCTGAAAAATAGAATATGGTAGCCTAACTACTATATATGTGATAACATCTGGCTCCAGCTGGGACAAGTGCTCTACTGAATAGAGCACTTGAGAACCTTAGAATCTTTGGTCCTCCCACTTTGCTAGTAGCATCCTTGATCAATCCTTCGATCTCTGCAACTACTGCAAAAATGTCACCAACTACCTGCAAAATGTCTAGAGCTATAACAAACTCACAGACCGGTCGTCAGAACCATATGTGGATAAAATAAAGTACTGAAAACAAAAATGCGTGAAATGGAAAAGCAGGAAATAAATCTAATCTCTAACCATAACTTTTAATAACATTTTTATTTTTATTGTGCAGAGAAAGAAAATGAACTCAAGGCCGAAAACTACACTAAGAGCTTTGAAAAAGAAAGCTTTAGGCAAAGACAAAAGGTGCAAGACTAAAGGCTAAAATACTTCCCCAATGAGTCTGATTCAATCCTACCTACCCTACTCTAACCAGTTTAAACAAGTGTTAAGTAAAATCATAAATCCAATGTAACAACTTGTTGAACGAATATATTGAGTTTTCTTTACAGTTAATGATACAACAAATCAAAGATGGCTTGTAAGTAATGTGAATGAAAGTTGAATCCATTATAACTTGTTGTTTGAAAATCAAAGAAAGATATGGATAAAGAGAAATGAAATCGTTCCAAGGATGAGATTCATTGTTGCAAACTTATTCCACCCATAGATCGATAGGATCATGAAAGGTATGCAAGCTCGTTCTTGATGGAAGAAGAAGGTATGATTCATGACTCAGCCACTCCAAATGGTTCTTTGTTTTGTCCTCTACCCTACTAGGACATTCAATTCTATTCACTCCAGAAGAAATGGGAGAATCAAATGGGGACAAGTTGTAATGTAATGAAACTGTGAATGAGATCAAGCCCATTTGTTGTTTAAAAATGGAGAAAAGATGAAATTTATCTTTATACACCTTCTCCAACCATCCATAATACAGATTTACAAATTGAAAAAAATTATTCATTACGGATGACTGAGAAGAGTCATGAAGTGCCTTTTCCCCAATTACATGATAATGCTTAAACTCTTGATTAAAGATTTAGAAAGTAACAACTTGATTAAAAGACAAAACCATACAAGAAGACTTGAAAAGTTGGGACGAGAGGGTGGATTGAAAATTTTATCCTAGACTTGGAATAATTGATCTTGGAATTTGATGAGAGGAAAGATATTTTAAATTAATACTAGGAGTGATTTCAGGATTCGAAACAAGGTCAGTATCCACACATTGAACGAACATATTCGGATTAAGGATCAGATGAAGAATTCTATCGATACTATCAGGACAAGGATCCTCATTGCAATGTTCTTGATCAAGTTCACTGACAATCGTATCATCATGTGATTGTTCTTCTTTAAGTTCTAGATAAGGAAAAAAATCAATAAGTTCAGTTTCAGTTTCCCTATCACTCTTACAGGCATTCTCTTCAATCACAATATGACCACAAGATTTCTCTTCAACAGAAGTTTGATTGATTTCATCAAAGTATGAATCAAGATTCAGATGGCTTGAATACTGACTCAAATTATCGTCAATTAGGAAATGACTATGGAGTTGATCTTCTACAGGATCTTCAATGGACTCACAAATGGAAGGCTCAAATATGGATTCTTCTTGATGGTGATTGTTGGGTTCCCTTCCATGGATTAAATCCAAAATTTTCTCTGTGACAGCTTCAGGTAATAATAACAGAGTATCTTCTATGATTTGATTGATATCCCACTTAGTTTCAGCATGAGGTTTTGAAACATTATCCTGAAAGTACTTTGTAACATTCTTATGGATTGCAAGCATGCTCATAATTTGGAACATTTCAGGAGAGGAATGATCCAGATGAGAAAGCAAATTGCCAATATACTGATTATAATCATTTCTAGATTCACGCTCTGAAGAATTATCATTGTTCCTACCCCAATTATCTATTAACAGATCTGTGAACATGTCATACCCAGTGATGGATTCTGGTGCTAAATGATCAAATCAAAGTTTAATATCCTCTCGCAAGGAATCTCCTAAGGCTCGCATATAAACATCTTCATTGTCCGTACCTCTAATTTCCATGTAATTCCAGAGAATATCCAAATGAATTTCAATACATATATCTTTATTTCCATTAAAACTGGGGAAACCTCCTAGTGTAATCGTTTGGCATAGGATGAGGTGTTCCTGGTATTTCAAAAAATTCAAAAGGAGATCATTTTTCTTGTTTCTTAACAAATCTGGTTACTTGGCTATAAGGATTTTACTGGGACTGAATACTAGGTTCATGTCGACTTACGGGTTCATCAGGGGTAGTCACGACAAGACTTGTATTACATTGATGAAGAGGATTACAAGGATCATTCACTTGATGTTGGTTCACTAGTCCACTCAGTATGGTTGGGAAATATTTATTGCATGGGTGAGGAAATTGGTAGGTATCATAAAGATTGTGATAACTAGATCCATACCCATAATCATGCTTGAGATCATCCTCATACCTGTAGTCTGACCTCCATCTATCCCTTTCATTTATTTTCCTTCTAGTTTGATTTACACTTTCATTTATACTTTCACGTAATTCTTTGATGTGTCTAATAAATATATCTAAATTCATTACGGTTTATGGGATGGTTTAGCTTCTTAGTGGAGTCGCGTTGTGGAGTCGCTAGGCGAACAAATTACCGTGTTCACAATTGGATAATGTCGTAGGAGAGGTGAGGTATGTCGTAGTAAGGTAGGCCTCTACCTCCCCAGTAACGATGTCAAAAATGTTATCACCAACCTTGTAGTTTCCTATGTGTGATGGATCCAAGATGGACAGTAGAGGGACAAGCAACAATGGAGGCGGAACCGAGATTGCCTCGACTCCCAAATGGATGTTTGTCATGCCAATCGAGGCAGTCTTCACTTTATGTTATATTATCCCAAGACAACAAAGGGGGAGTCCCTAATCTACTCCCAACAAGAGAGATCAAACCTATACACCATATTAGATCAAATGGACTTGAGGTACGTAAGGTGTAAGGTAATGGAAACCCTAGATCTAATGGATGATGTCCCTAGGTGAACCAAGGATTTGGATTAAGGTTTAGGAGGTATGAGGCTTGATCCAAAGTGGGACACAGGTGGCCTAAGTAAATACTAGATCTGGGGTTAAGGTACTAGAAATAGGCGAATATATTCATTGCCTTGGGAAACATAACCAATGCAGGGAGGGAAAGGACAGGATTGGGGCTATCTAGTACCCACATATAGACTCAATGAAAGATATGACATTGTCAAAGTACCCGAGTCACCAAGGAAAAGTTAGATCACAGGAAAAGGAGGCCAAAGAGGGAATAACGCCAGGGTTGGAGATCAATTCCTGTCAAATATAGGGTAATGGAGTCATTTTCTACCCGATGTTGAAGGAAACCCACCTAGGAAATACCCTGATCTACAAACCCAAAAAGGTATTTTACCAGAAAAGTAAGGTTACCGGAAAAATCAGCAGCAAGATGGCTAGAGCTAGGGTTTAGGAGGTAAATTTTCAAATAGAGGGAAATCTTTCCACTTCTAGCTTAGTGCTGAAGAAGATTTGGTGAGAGGATGGCCTAATCTACAAACCCAACAAGGTATTTTGCCGAAAAAATCAGATCCTGGTAAAAGTCATAAAAAGGTGGATAGCGCTAGGGTTTGGGAGGATAGTAACTCATATATAGGGCCAATCAACTACTTTAAGCTCAACATTGAGGATGATTTGGAGAGGGGATGACCTGATCTACAAAACCCAACAGTGGTTTGGCCCGAGGTTAAGCGATCTAATTTTAAATATTTTTTGGTTTTTTATTGTTTATGGGATTTTAATGTAAAAATGAAGAAAGAAGATGCCAATGGATTGAGATCTGGAAGAAAGGTACTAACCTGTAGATCTTACCTGGAAATCCTTGTAGGTTCCTTGATGATGATGATCCTTGCTATCTCGATCAATTTGAGAAGGTTTGAGCAATTTCTATGTTAAATGGTTTGCTCCAAGAAGTCAAAGCGCCCTCTCTCCTGCAAAACAAACTTCAATCATATCAGATTTGCTATATCATGAGAAAAAACAAGATGCTACAAAAAAATGGAAAGAAGAAATCATAGATCGCAATGACACTAATGAAAACCCCTTGATACAAGCAAATCCAATCCAAGTGAGTTGAGGAGCCACTGCAAAAACGCCCAAGTTGATGTCGCCCTCCTATAGACAAGACAAAGATTCCCCCAAAAAATATAGATCTTGCAACAATTTCCTGAATGCTAGGAATCAAAGGAATTTCCAATCACCATCTAAGAACACCAAGATGCAAAGGAGATCCAATAAATATCCACCATAAAGTTTTCCTATTATCCAGATCCAAAGGCCAAACACCCCTTACAAATGAGAAGCTCTCTCCTTTAAATAGGAATGAGAGAACCAAAATCCTAACCATTTTTCAAATGAGCTATGGCTAATATTAAAAGATACAAATGTTCTAATCAACGATTGAGATGAGATCAACATACAATACATGGATCAATCCAATAATATAATATAAAAATGGACTAAATAACCCTAGGAGAGGGGATCCCACTCAACAAAAAATAAATGAAGCACATAGTGGGTTTCAAGAGCGTTAACTAACTGCTTTTGGGTGTCCCCGTGACATAATAAAAATAATATAAATTTTTAACTGTGAAATTGTGCCTCCTTAAGGAAATCATGACCCTCCATAAGCTCCAAAAAATAATATAATATGCCCGAAACATAGATGTGGGCCCATCGAAGTGCTGCAACTGATGGAGAAAAAGCGAAATACATCACCCTCATCATCAAAACTCATCCCATTCCAATTGCTTGCCTCAGTAGCCCAAATCAAATTCTTTAGTAGCCGTTTTAATTATTTTGTATCTACCTCGAGAAATGTGAAGTGCCCAAAACTGCCTCCTAGGGTTCCTGCATTATCTAACTGAGCCCTCCAGGCTATTTGGGAGAGGGTTAATATGGTACAAACGAGTGGCTAGACCCCCCATTCTCGATAAAACGACCCAGGATATCCAAGAAAAATATCTCCCCACTTAGACAAGCCATCCAGTATGGAAAAACTACACCAAATGGGTACACTGAGCCAAATCATCTCTACAAGTGCCGGAAACTAAAAACAAATTGTCTCACTGGAGTCAAAGAGTCCAAATTCATATAAGGTGTATACTCATACCCCTTCAAGGTCTCTGCATGATCATCTACAATATCCAATATACTTAGATAGACAAAATAATAATTTGTAAATGAACATATAACCAGTAATATAAGTCAGACTAACATCCATCTACTGCAAGTGTTCATAGGTCAAGACATGCTCTACAAATCATTCAAATAACACTTATAACAAGTAGCAATCATTTCACTGGCGATCTATCAACAAAATATAAAAGATTTCATTTATTAACTACAACTCAGACCATACTTTCAAGACCATACTTGCTTCATAGTTGTAATCAATTTACTAGTGAAGGGTGAGGGTTAAAATTTTACAAGGCTAGGCCAAAGGATGACTACCAACTTAACACTGTGACACTTTGGATATGGAGAGGGGATACTCACTCTAGCATATGCAGGACAAGCAATAACACAAGGATGGCAGTGTCTCACAAATGGGTGAGTTACTTCAGAGGTGCTTATTCACCTTGACAAATGTTCACAATCCAACTCAATACAAGTAAGGCCAACAATCTTTTAGATATAACCTTAGGAACCATTTCTTTTTGGGCCTTTGATTTTCCATAGCCTTGGTCCATGTTCTTATTGCATGGATTTTATTTTTTAGGCTTTATGCATTCATGTATGTTGAAAAACACTACTCTTCAAGAATGTATTAAGATATTATTTTCATTGTACTTCAAATCCAATTTCATTAGGCTAGCCTTGCATTCACGTATGTTTAAAAACACTCTTTTTCATGCATTGGATTTTTCATAAGATATTCATTTCATTTGCAATTACATTGCATTGATGGCAGTGCTACTTGTTTCATATTAGCCAACACAACCTAGGTAACTCAAGGCCGAGACACAAATAATAGGGAGGCTTTTCCAACAAAATCTCTAATGGGGAAAGGTCCTCCATTCCACAATTCAAATAGTAGGTCGGGTTGAGAGCATAATTGGAAGGTAATGGATGGATGGAGACAACGAATGATGAAACCAACACTATCAAGCCAAAGTATGGTGGGAATGACTACCTCTATTCTCCCTAAGGAGGTTTAAAACCAATGACTATAGATCAAGAACTTCGAGGTCTAAGTAAGGCCATCAATACATAATAACAATACATCCAAGTCCACATATTTATATGACCACCATATCATGACACTAAATGCTAATAAATGTCACAAGAATGAATATAAGAGCAATGATAACCATAACACAAGATATATAAGCTGAGTCATATGTAAATAATCCATCTGAATCAATATCTTTCCAATGAGAAAACACTGATGAAAATATGGGCACTGGTAGCTGCTCTGCACATGGTTAAATGGCTACATAAGTCCTCAAATCTGATTGTCCTGAGACTCAGTCCTGGCATGGGAGACTACTATAGTCCATCCAATAAGTAATGATCCATCATAAATTCTCATCTCAACATCTCATATGTAGGGGATATCACTAAAAAATATACTGAATTTGAAAAATATAATATGGTATCCCGGCTACTATATATGTGATAACAACCAGTTCTAAACCCCCCTCATAGACACCTATGGAGTGGTTCCAAACCCCTCCCAAAATTCCTTATTACAAATATTTTGGGGCGGTTACAAACCCCCCTCATAGGTACCTATGGGGCCAGTTTCCAACCCCCATCGTAGGTACCTACAAGGGTGGTTTCAAACCCCCCCCATAGGTTCCTACAAGGACGGTTCTAAACCCCCATAAAACTCCATCTTACTAGCCTTTGAGGTGGTATTAAAAAAACCCCTCCCAATAGAATCGACGCTAAAAGTGACTTTTGGGGGCGGTTCAAAATCCCCCCCCCCCAAAGTATTTATTACAAAACTTTGGGGGTGGTTATAAACCCCCCTCATAGGTACCTAAGGAGGCGGTTCGAACCCCCCCTAAAACTCTTTACAAACCTTTGGAGGCAGTTATAAACCCCCCTTATATAAAATTACAGGGGGGGTTTTGAACCCCCCTCATTGTAACATACAAGGGCGGTTTTAAACCACCTCATACTGACATATGAAGTCAATTTAGAACCCCCCTCATAGCAACATACACAAATGGTTTGAAACCCCACCTATAGCCATAATAAATCATAATAAAATTTATTTTATTAAATATATCAATATTGCACTATCATTAGGGCACGAAGGAATCGAACCTTCAACCTCCTATTTGTAAAGCAGGTGCTCCCCCATTGAGCTAGAACCCTTTTAGAATTGGGGAAAGGGACAATATCAACACCAATATTGCATCATTTGTAAGTCTAAGAAAAGACTAAGAATCCAAACATTGTTTCTGACTCAAGAGGCCTAAGGAAGTAGTTTGAACGAAGGAACAAAAATACAACTAAGGATGCCTCTTATGACTCTAGATCCATTGTACCTTCTCTTCTTCCTAGTCTATGAAGGAGAAGCAAGGTGCTCTAGTATGGTGGTTAGAGAGTTTAAGTTTTTGAGCTATAGCATTTATGGTTTACTATTAGAGTTAATATAAAAATAGTAATGTTTTGAGGGTTTATATTTGCACGTTTGTTGTTTATATTATCGACCATATGAGTTTGTAGGTCAATGTACTCTATGTTCTTATTTTGATTGGTGTTTTTAGTTTTATCTATCAACAAATTTAGGTTAAATTCCTAAGAGAAAAATCTACTTACCATGGTCTTATTTTTTAAATCATTTAGCTTCCATTAGTTTTAAATATTGGTCATAGTAGTTGTTCCCGCCCCATTGATGATATGGAAACCTCTCTAGTTTTCCTTAGTGCAAGACACCCAAAATGCAAAGTTTTAAAACTCTCACAAAATTTGAAGAATAGTGCATAACTGCGAGTATGATCCTATTCATAGTCTATTCAAATATACCCCCATACAATAGTATTCAGTAATAACAAATAGAATATGCTAACATATCAACCAAATGTTATTATCATTTCTCTATCCACAATTACAATATATGGTGAAACGATTATATGACAAATTGTTTTTCAATCTCCTTCCTTCTATAGTGGTCTGCATTTCTAAGTTTGTGAGTGAAATTTGAAGAAAAATATATTTACAGATCTAGACTTTTTATGTTTCTAGTTCATGGTTTTTTTGTACATATGCATACATGCATATATGTGTGTGTGTCATTTCCCTGTATCGAAATCCCGACATTTTAAAAAAACTAGCCAATACATATATGTTTCCAAGCAACTTAGTTATTAACAAATTAAATCAAGATATAAGGTGGCTTGCATCAGGTGGGCCCACTTGAAGTTACACCCACCTCCAGACTTAACCTTAAAACATATTCCTCTCTTATAAATGCTCCATTAGTTTCTCCAATAGGAAGCTATCATTGAATAAATTTAAGGTGCATAGTGTTGTTTCAAACTTTATAGTGATCCTATAATGCAGGGCCATAGTTTTACAATAACGACATGCATATTAAATCCATATGATGTAAACAGGTGTAAAACATAGCATAATTCAGTATATTAAATTAAGATGGAAATTCAAATACTGACTCTTTCATAAGCAACTTTGATGGAATATAAGAAGTAATATTCTATCTGTTTAGAAACGACACCATCTCTGCAGTTGATGTCATTCTCACCACCTGCAGGCAACAAAGGAATATACTAATTTTCTAGCTTTCCAACATATACCAACAACAATAGCCTTGTTTATGAATGCTTCTAATTTTACCTTCCATACATAAACATAAAGGCATGCATCAAATTCAATATAATAGAAAAGGACAAAATCTATAACCATTCAAAAGGACAAATGCTAATTTTTAGTAGTCAAAAGACATGCAAAGCTAACACATGTTAAAAAATTATTTCCCTCATAATGGATTTACTTGGAAATAAATCAATAAAACGGCCAGAAGTCTAATAAACATCCTTATATTTCAATCTATTTTCATAACTGATCCAAAATTGATCTCTTATTTCAGAATCTTTGTAGTACCCTAAGATTACACAATCCTCTGGATTATTTTAATTTCCTTTATTTTAGAGCTTTGTAAATATCTACTTGTTAATATAAAACATTTTCAAACAAAAAAGTCTCTTTTGACATTAGACGGTGTTCACTTGAATAAATGAATATATCAACATCTGCATATCAAAGGATTAAATACACAAGATATTATGTGTGCATTTAACTTCAACATCATAAGTAACCATCAACTAAAAGATAGCTATGAATAGAGATGAAGTGTGCATTTAACTTCAACACCATAAGTAGCCATCCACTAAAATATAACCATGAATAGCCATTGCATAATGGATATAGATAAAATGAGATTATTTTTTATTTGACATCAACTCTTCTAGACCTAAGATTCTAAAAATGACACAAGAAAGTTGTAATGATAGTTTTACTCCAATATTTTCAGCCAACCTCCGATGAAATTAATCCAATTCTAATGCCTTAGAAGCTCAAGGAGAAGCCTTCCTAAAATCCAGTAACCAATACTGACAAAAACAAATTCTTCAAAGGAAAAAGGAAGCACTACAGTTGGGGTGGGGTCTTGGAGAAGGAGGCACATAAGTGAAAACATAAACTGTAAAAGTTGTTTCTGTGGACAAAGCATTCATTGAGTATGTTTAGGCCTCAGTTTCAGGATACGGGGAACATCAACATTTCAAATAAGAGATAATTGTATTCAACATCCATACAAAGTTGATAGAATGTTTTTTATGATGTAAGAAAAACAAAGGAGAAACTCACAAAGTGATAGGATCCGGTTCCTCCTAGTTGTGAAAGAAAAGCTACAGGGAACACTGAAAGAGATGTACTTAGGCAAACTATTGCATGCACAAGATTAACAAGTTGAAATATGATAATCAACATCCATGATTGGAAAACAAAAACTAGTCCACTAAATGAGAAACTTGTTTTACTTACATACTTTCTTGTGTTTCATGAAACAATGTAAATAGATGCATGTTTCTACAATTTTATTTCAGCAGAGCATATTTTCATTTGTTTCAATTTTTTTTGAAGATATATAATATGTGGAGTTCTTAACTCAAAAAAGGCATCATATTTGTTGATATATAAGCAAGCTCACCCTTGTCTGATCAGAATCGTCCACTATAAGTCTCCCAGAAACCATTGTTGTTGTGACTACACCTTCCATGATACTTGATCCCTCGGACATTCATTTTCAAAAAATTCAGATTGAGGAAGTAAACATAAGTATAGGAATAGTGAATAGCCCAAAGTCCAAACTATATAAAATCCAGCAAAGAGTGTCGCATGCTTGATGGCAAGTTCTTCTCAAGACTTATATAAATCACCACAAATAACACATTGATAGGACAGTTAAAACTTAAGGGTCATGCGTAACCAAAACAAATAGAAAAAATCCAAAATAATGTTGAAGCCAACAATTAGATCCAGAGAAAAAATTCAATGTTTTGTCAAGAATTGCAACTTAAATGCAGTTTATGGTCTCATTGTTTATGTGGTCTATTTTGTGCCCAGCCATAACAAACGTTCCACAGAAGCATGTCTAGGTTCTCATAAGTTATATACGACGCCCAAGTAATCAACAAGTCAAATCCATATTACAATCTTCAAGTAGTTTCATTGGAGTAAAGCTAATCAACAATAGCATGAATTCAGTTACTTATTCACATCAATCTATTTATAAGTGTTATTTGAATATGGGTAGCTAAGAAAATCATCATACAAAACAACTAGCAAGACACCATTAATATAAAACCATGGATGAAATAAGAGTAAAAACTACAAAATCCAAAAAACGGAATACCGTTCCACTCCAAAAATTCACGATAGCAATTTTGTCACCAATCATATTAGCCTTATTTTCATTTTCCAAATCAACTAACCTCATGAAAGTATGTACGATAGTCTACAAGCCGTTTATCAATCCATTTCTTGATTGAGATAAGAATAGGCTATGTTGCCAACTATTTTGTACAATAGTTGAACTTCCTATTGAGCTGCTAGTTATCAATCATGATGAATGCTCATCTCTAGAGTTCAAAAGTTCAGTGTGCTCTAGAGTTAGCCAGTTTTTGGTTATTTATTTTTTATTTTTTGTAAATACATGTTCATACCCCCTTGGGGAAACTGTAAAAAATGTCCTAGCATTTAATTTTTTATAAAAAGCTTAGCTTCCCGGACTTAAGCATCAAGTAGACTATCCCATACTGTTTTTCCCCTTGGTTATTATTGGTTGTTGAACAAACGACTAATAATTTCTGAGTTTCTCACTCGCACCTCCAAAGCTGGGGTAGTTGTCTTGGTGTTTTGGCCTTAGGAGGTTATTAGAGCCTTCATGTCAGTGTTTTTCAACATGTTAGGCATTCCGATTGAGTTCTATGAACATGTACTAGGTCCCCCTAGAGTTTCATTTGATTCTGAGAAAAAATAATTTTTTCGTTTTTTAAGCCATTTTTTAATGGTTTAACTAGAAAAATTTAGAATGTAAAAGAAAGAGTTATCCGAAGTCCGTTTTCGACATGGTTGGGCTCATTTTCAAGTCCGGAGCAGCATCTTTACCATGGGGACCACTTTCACTATGTTTTGGCCAGCCGAAACATCCCAGAAAGCATCATCTGGATAAGAGAGAGTAAAAGTAGCATTTTAATGCTAAATTTGGACAAAATACACTAAATTCCAAATATTAAAAAGTCAAAATCAAAGGCAAAAATTAATATTTTATTGATGGGATGACATGGCATAGTCATGGATTTCTTCTTTTAGTGGATAGAATCCAAACTTTGGATAAAAAGATGCTACGAATTAATATTATAGGAGGATGACGTGAGGATTGAAGTGGTCACAATTATACGGAGAAATGGTGAGTGGGTGAGGGTGGACCTCTCCCCACTTAAGCAACTTTATATTAATTTTTTAAACCTTGGTGTTGTATCATTCGAGTGCATGCGAGGAGGTGAATTCGAATTAATATAAAGGAGGATCATGTGTGGTGTATGGGGTGTGATTCTAGCAAGCGTGGACCCCTACACATAAAAGATATATGGTGTATCGTATCATTCCAAATGCTATTGATTTATTTCAAGTGATAGAATATGGGTGATGTCAACATCGATTCACCTCAGGTTAGAATATTTGATAATGTATGATGGAACTACCGCATGCATGGATAAGATAAACCTCACGCTAATCTCTCACCAACCTTGACGCCAAGCCTACCGTACGACTCACATGGGAGAAAGCTCATGCTAACATGGATGGTTGAGATGCATTAATGGCTTGGCTCTCTTCAAATCGTGTGTTATCTATTACTTCAACTAAGACTCGATCTCTCTCAAAGGACTCACGCATGAGATCAAGGAGATTGACGTCGATTTGATTGGGTGTGTTGGCATTGATTGGATGTGTTAGCTCAGTTCATCTCTAGTTCAAGCTTAGGTTTAACTCAATTAGCTCTAGACTCTCTCTTCAGTTCATAAAGTCCCCCTGAGGCTTGGTATTTTGTATAAGTAGAGGCTCTCTTGGAGCTCTATTTTTCATGGATATTTTGGCATAGAATATCTGGAGAATTTCTATTGTAATATTTTGCTTAAGATTTAATAGAAGTTGATGACTTTGGAGGTCAATGTGGAAGCTTTTTTTTTGCCATGATTCATCTTGTGAGGTGATACCATTCTTTGCTCCCTTCTCTCTTGATTCTTAAGCATTTGATTTTATGATTGTTGAAAGCTAACAATATAGCACTATATTGTATAATCCATACTTTTCTCTTGAATTTGTGTTGCTTTCAGGTATTGTTCAAAGATACAAGAGCTCTTTTAAGGTTTTAACATTAATTCTGCAGGTTCTACAAGGAGTCATCTTCTTTCAAAAAAGTCAAGAAGCATAAAAATTATTTGCCTCATCCATCAAGCAAAAACAATTCTTTCTAGTTACTTGGTTTTTATTCTTAAGTTGGGATCTAAAATCTTTCTCTTCTCTCTTCATTTTTCTATGTTATCATATGTTAGTTTTGACATTAGAAAGTAAGCTTGAGATTTGATTCCAAGTCCCACATAATTTTTTGGCTACTTCTCTTTCCCCATTAGCATCCTTGCGGACATCTAGCTAGACTGGAAGGTTTTCGGGACTAGTGCTTCTAGTGGTCGCCTTGTTTGGAGGTTGATCCCACCTTTTGGTTGATTGTCTTGTTGATTGTTTGTCCTATTCTTCTCGGTTGGATCTGGCCTCCTTTCACCTTGTTGTTTGATTGTCCTCTTTGTGATTTCTTCCCCCTCTTCAATACCTTGTTCTCATCAACTTCTTGTTCTCATCCTCCCTCTACTTCGCTGCCCTCTTTCTTCAAATTGTTTGCAGCCCCTTTTCTCCTAGTTTGCTGCCCCGTTTTTACCTTTTTTGCAGCCCTCTTTTTGCTTAGTTTGCTGCCCCGTTTCTCATTTTTTTGCATCCAACTATCTGTTGTTTGCTCCCTGTTTTTTCCCTCTTTTCCTCATTTATTTCATCCCTATTTTGCCTCATTTTCATCTTTTATATCAAGTTTTAGTCATAGTTTGTTTTCCATTTTAGCTCGATCTTGCACTTTTTAGGCACTTAGGTTTAAATTTGAAAAAGTTGAAAAGTTTTGCATTTAAAAGTAGTTTGCATATGGATCTCACTGAAAGTTGCATTACCACTTAGTTGCATTGTTGCTTGTCATAAAAAGTTGCACTTTCTATTACTTTGAATAATTTATTTTAGATCTTAGTTTTGTTTTGATTTTTTGCTAAGAACTTAAGGATGCTTGAGTATTGGACTTGTTTTGTTTGTAGTTTTTGAAGAGAAACTAAGTGCAAGAAGTGAAGCAAGAAGAACTTAACATTAATGGAGATAACCATAAGGAATATCCAAAGTTGATGAAATTAACCATGAAGACCTAAAAGACATCACTCTCCTTTTTTGTAAAATCTCTTAAGAGCTTCATTATTAGTCTTCTATATTTTATTTTAAAAGTCCTTTTTAAGGGTTAAATTCCTAAGGCAAATTGTAACACTTAATAAAAATTCTCTTTTTTGAGTGAGGTTTTTAAGCCCCCACTCCCAACTTCCCCCTTTTGGGGAGGTTTGTGGTGTTCTTTTTTTGTGTTCTTAGATTATATTTGTTTTAATTAGAATAATTTCATTTTCTTGCTTAGAACCAATGTTACAAATATCATGTCGATGAATATATCGTTGAGGGTCCAAAAAGAAATTATCTGATTTATCGCCGAAAATGTCGGTAAACATCGACAAAATATCGACAACTTAAAAAAAATACATAAATATTTTATAATTCATTATAAATTTATAAAAACATATATATATATATATATATATATATATATATATATATTATAATGCTTAATATGGCCATATGTTCACATGTATTACACATTTAGTATATTATATACATATGCATTTACGTGTCCATATGCCCATATACACACGATATTATAATATATTATATACGGTGAACATGCCCATATTATAACAATAACATATGCATTTACATGTCCATAATACATATTTAATATTTAAAATAAAAAAACCAAACACAAATTAGGAAAGCCTACTTATATTCAATAATTATAATTAAAATAAAATAAAATCAAACACAAATTAGGAAATCCTACCTATATTCAATAATTATAATTAAAATAAAAAATAAATCCAACAATGTTTAATCCGCAGATTCACAACTTTGTTTGCTAGACCCAGACTACCTTCACGTCGCACGAATCCTATGTTTGGCTTCCCAACTACCATATGGTTGTATGCAATAATTAAAGTTTAAACCAAATGGCAGGTTACAACAATTGAATAGAAAGAACAGATTGTGATTATCCTGTTTCACTTACCACTGCCTGGTATATATTTCGCAATGTAAACTCAATATTCATTTTGCAATAAAACCTGGTTTGAAACAACCGCACTGGATAAACAAACAGATGTGCTCTCCTCCCCACTGGATAAACAAACAAAAACCCTTTTTAGACGGCGATGTTCACATATCGACTGGCGATTTTTCAGGAAAAAAAAAAATCACAATTTTATGTTATAAAAAATTGCCATAATATCACTGCGATGTTTGGTGATAATATCTCCGAGGAGTTCAACTCGCGATATATCGCGATGTCGGTGAGAAATCATCGATATTTGTAACACTGGTTAGAACACCAATTTCTAGATTAGCTTGTTTTATTTCATTTTTAAGTTGTTTCCTTCATCATTTAAAATTTTCATCTTTCAAAAGTATTTCAACTGCTTAAAATTAGAAATATCTTGAATCTCACTTTGTGGATCAAGAGTGCTCTCTATTGGAGAGTTGTTTTTATTTTGGTTTTTTAGTTACCCCCATGCTCTCCCAATTAAGGCCTTAAAACCTGAAAGAGATTCTTGGGTAGATTAGTTGTTTTTCATTTCAAGTATTTTATTTTTGTGCATGGTAAGTCTCTTGAACTTTGTCATAAGACGAAGTCAAGAGCGCTCTCTATCGGAGAGTTTTATTTGTGCTCATTAATAAAAAAATTCCAACACACATTCCCCATGAAATTTACTTCGTTGCTTTCCATCACTTAGTATGCTCTATCGACCTTAAAAGGTTGGATTCGTAATTAGAACAATGATTGGAATTTTATTAATCTTACAGGTGACAACCATAAGTAAAACTTTCACCCCCATAACCAATGAACGGGCATTTTCGATAAATACTGAGGTAGTGGGCGAATTGTTGCTAGTTACGCCGAAAATCACTGTTGTCATAGAGTTCTAGCTTACTGGTTAAGTTCCTTGGACACCTAGCCTAGAATACTAGATGGTCCAACATGTCATTGAGGGGAGCCACTGAAGGTATATTTTTCGGTTGATACCTTGTGTTATTAGCCATAATAATCAAGATCATTAAAATCTTCAATCAACCAAGATAAATTTGCACAACAATTTCACAAACAATCACTTGAGACTTATTAGCATCCCAAGCACTATATTTTGACTCCACATTGGCACTAGTCTATTTTGCTTTCATATTTTCATATTATCCGGACCATTTGTTCATAATATTGTTCATCTTGAATCTTGTCATAGCAACAAGAATTTCTCTTTGTCTTGTCTTATCTCATTATTATAGTTTGTGATCTAATTCAAATAAATCCTAAACAACATCCATCCACATCCGCAACCATAAAAACATCTAAAAGCATTGAGCCTTAGAAAAAATCTTTGTAGGGACTACCCCCTTGGCTTCGTTAGGAGTTAGCCTAAACGGAGGAGCTAGGAGTAGGTGATAGTAGCTAGCTCTGTGATTTCCCTTAGGGACACACCTCTGCCACTTTCTCAAGTGAGGAGACAGTTTTCATTAGATTTCTACTACTGGTTTGCATTCGGTGGACAACAGACTATACAAAAGATAATTCTTTGTGCCCATCACCATTTTCCACTCAACATCGAAGACTTTTCATGTACTGTCTCTCTTGAGCACTACGTTGTCCATCAAGTGATATTCTCTTCATCTGCTGGGTTGAAAGTCATAGAAGGTTTGATTCTCTTGTAAAACAAATCTTTCCACTCAACAAAGATTTATGAGAGCATTCTGGTTGGATGAGATCCTCATATCTAAAACCAACCAAGCAAAAAGTAGTAAATCTCATGGAATTTTTCATTGATCAAAGAAAGTATCCGTAAACTATGTTTGTAAAATTAGAAATGAATGACTTATATCCTAATCTAGATAACCACACTTTTTGTATAATCTTTAAATATAGACATATGATATCATTTATATTAAAGTAAGTATACAATCATTTCTAGACAAATATTCAGACCCTAAATAATTAGTGAATTTTAAGGTGTTCTACATTTCAATTTATTCTGAAAATATATTAACACCAATAGATTATTAGATTTCAATCATTTCATCCACAACTATCAATTCAAAATATTAATAACATGCATAACCATTTTTCTCGTAAAATAAAAATGCAAACCTACAGAAAATGGAATGAAATGAAAATATAATAATGTCCATAGATGATAAAAAATATGTCAATGGGATTGGAAAGTATAGCTCATCAAAATGAGTGAAAATGGAGTGCAAAAGTCATCTCCCAAGAATACAAAAGAAAACCTAGAGCTAAAGAACAAGATCCTAAATCTAGAAGCCAAAATACTTGTAGGACACAAAATTTACCTTGATGTTTACACAAGTATAGTAACTTAGTAAGTAGAACGCATAAAAATGTTTAGTGCATGCACATATCTGAGTGCTTCAGTTGAATATGTATGTAGGGACATGTACAAGAGAAGAGAGACATGACAAATTCTAATCTGAGACTTGAGAAAAATTTAAATAGAATAAAGTGTTGATCATAAAATTGGGCCAGCCAAATATATAAAAATGCCATTCCTATTTCAGCATACTCCGATTTGGATATAAAATTCAATGTGCAATTGCATGAATTTATAATCCATACTGCTATTCTGAAACTCCCCCTAATAAGTCTTAAATATCAATTTTGGGTGGGCCCTACAAACTCTATATTAATAGCTTAAGGCAACGCCCAAATGCTCATCAGAGGATGCCTACATTTTTTGAACCAATGGCGGCAGAAGTAGAAGAGGAAAGTGATGGAATTCTAGAAGTGCACGTGGATACAAAATAGATTAGAGATTTGCCTTAGAAAACTGATCCATTATCAAAAGGATGTGAGGAAAATGGATTTAGTGGTGTATCTATTGGAAAAAATGGCAGTTTGGATCCTTACAAGATAAGAGTTCGTCCAGTGGATTTTATGATTATGAAGATATATATTGACCCATTATCAAAGAAATACAAAGAAGATGAATCTAGCAATGTATGGATTGGAGAGAACGGAAATTTGGAAACTTATAAGATAAGGCCTCCTCCAGTGAAATCTGTGACTATGATGAGAAATACAATGGAGGACAACATCGACTCCATAAACCCTGCAATTGACTCATTCAATGTCAAATATTTGAAAGAGTACGGTCAAAACTTTCATAAATGGGAAGAAGTTGCCAAGGGACAAAAGATTCTGAGGTCTGACAATGGCTTCACTCACAAAGGTGTGTGCATTAGTTGTTTGCATGTGTTCAAATGTGAGTGGATAAAACAGGTAAGAGGCATATCTTTATAGCAATCACATTCTAGGTCTTTCAAAAACATGATCTTGTGTTTATGGTTGTTATGGTGTACTGCAAGGGATGACTTATAGTTGTTATGGTGTACTGCAAGTTATTACCATAGTGACATATCACTACGTTGGATTTTTTCCATATTAATAATTTACTCAAAACTTTTCTTTGTTTGTTTTCAAGTGTTTGCTATCAGGCTTATTTGTGGGACTATAGGCCATGCTATCTTTCAAAGGTTATAGACGTGGTTTGCATAGAAGGTAACTTGTACATGCCAGCCTGAGTCCTTTTGCTTTCAAGTATATTTTGTTTACTGACCAGTTATTGGTTGTTTAACAATCTTTATTGTAGGTCAGAGGTACTATCATCTAACTCCATGCAAAATTGTGGGCCTGGCTAACCTTTTGGAGGATGAAGATCAATCAGAAAACCTGTAAAAGTGAATATTCTCCATTTTTTGTTTCAAGGTATACAATGGCATTGCATTCATTAGTTTTCTATCTATTTGTATACTCCTGATCCTCCTTATAAATATTTTCATTCAACATGATTCTAAGTGTTTAACATGATTTCTCTCAAGCCCTTAACCAATATAGAGCCTACCATATGTGCCTCTCAGCCCCCTTAAACAAGGTGATCGGACCACTCACAGCTTACCATTGACTGGACCTAGATGGATACACAGTCAATAGAAAATGAACTAAGGCAACATGCAAACATTGTTCGGGGGGGGGGGGGACCTCTTTGACCTAGGGGAAACCCAAGGAGGAACACACTATCCTGGTGAATCCACTATGTGAAGTGAGTGGTGAACTGATTTCTCTCCTCTTTAAATCCAAATTCCTGATGGAACTACATCTCTCATGTTGCAATCCAATATATTATATTTCCATTAAACTTCCATTGTACTATGGGTCTCTTTCAAATCCAATTCAACTGCATCTCTCATCTTGTCATCAAACTGCCCTTGTCCTGCGGATCCCAGAAGGGAACTTTTCCTTGTGCTAAAATCCTCATGTAAATCCGGGCCTAGTTTATTTTCTTTCTATCTTTCCTACAAGATTTAACAATAAAAATAAGCCTAGTACCCTCCCTAAGAAAGCAAGGAAGCCATTTCTATATTTCTTCTCCCTCACCTACCTCAAATTAGTTCCTCGCCATCCTTTTCTGTATATCACTAGGTTTCTGTGTTTAGTTCTCTACTTCCAAGAGGTAGTTACTCTCCTATGACAATAACAAGTTTATTGCAGTGAAAGTGGTGTCGGGTTGTAGTAGTTTTAGTTAGTTCAACCAATCAATGGTTCATTCGTGGTTTCCCCTCTAGAGTGACTGGGTTTTTGATATGCAAAGTGATATTGAACTAGGCACCAATCAATGTATTTATTTGTATTGTTTCTTGTGCATTTGATTTAATGAATTTCATGATCCCCTCTTATCCAGGAAAAGCTCAGAGCTCTGTGCATGCATATATACAGTGATTGCATATCTTATTTTCTATAATCAAGAAGAGGAAATTCTTTATAAAGCTGAAAATGGTTGTCTTAAGGAAATTCACTGCTAGTTAGAAGTACTGAGCCCAACACTTCATATTGGTGAAACTTGTAGAAATATGCCTCAAAATAGTTCATGAGGAAACCCTCCAGTTGTCAATCTTGAGCCAGATAACTCAGATAAAGTAGATAGTGAATTTCTTAATCCAAGAGATGCAAATGCAAAGAAAGAGAAAATTCTCAAAAGCTGGAATAAGAAGTGGTAGATCTGGTAACATTAGGATTTGGAATCAAAAGTTAAATGACAATTCGATAAAAGATGGTTGTTTGGTTGGCTAGCTTGTTGATGAACCATAAATGTAATGGATGGTTGGGGGAAGTCTTCCTAACCTGTGCACCTGAGAATGATGTGATCATTATTTTCTCTTATTTAATACATGTGTACACAAGGTTTCTTAATTAATTTTTTTCACTCTCATTTTTAAACTCCTTACTTCAGGCAGACAAGCAATCAGCATTGCTTAATCTCTCACATCTATAAGCTCTAGAATATTGATACATAGAGTGCATCACCTACAAAAACAGTTATGAGCACTAATTAGTACAAATCCCAACATAAAAACCTTAAGGATTAATCGTTCATAGAAGCTATACAGGCTACAGTCCTCCAAATTAGACGAATTACATAACAAAAATATAAAAGGCATGCATGGTTTATCTTTCAAGCCATAACAATGAAAAAAAAACATTAGGAGGATTTGGGTTTATTGGCCCGTTCATAATTTGCATGCATGTTTACATCAAATGTTATCTTTAACATGAATAGAACCCAATGGTCCATAACTTCTTCTTGTTGGGCTAGCTCCACCAGAACAGAATAACACCCACCCACTAAGTTTCAACTTTCAACAACTCAGCGCTACAAGGATACCGCCTTGCTTATCCTCACAGTCTTAAGAGAAGACGAGATTAGTGTATTTTTAAGCAATAACTACATAATTCACAACAATCCCAGTTTTTGTAGACAATCTCACAAAAGAAAATCCAAAAACACTTGCAGGTTTAGGCAGACCTTATGATAAATGGTGTTCAGTAAGTACCATGCCGCACAACATTTAATGATGCAGTTGCAGTGATATGAACCATTGAATTTTATCCATTGTTCAATCAATTCTTCATATTCCTACAACAACAACATTAAATGCCATGTTGTAGGGTGCTTATTGAATGCCATAATACTGGACGGTCTGTCAGGTCACCAAGGGGAGCTACTGAAGGTATACTTTTCCAGTTAGACTCATACCTTGTTCTTTTTTGCCTTGATAATCAAGATCACTAAAAATTTATAAAATTTATAAAGAACACTTGCAAAATGATCTCACAAACACACTAAACGCTTGTATCTTTGCATCCCAAGCACTACAATCTTGACTCTGTTACCCATCAGATAAGGAACTGGTCTTGTGCTCATTTCAGTTATATATCTGAAGTGCATATTTTATTTCATTATGGATGCCTTTGCTTAAATCAATTAGTTGTGTTTTCCTTAAATTATTGCAAGTATACCTTTGTGCTATTTAAATTTTAAATATGTGATCTTTTCACCATAATAAACTCCTAAACAACACCCATATGCATCACCATACACCAAAAACACTTAAAATACGTTAAGCGATAGAGACTCTTTATTAGGGACTACCCCCCTTGGCTTCGTTAAAAGTTATCCTAAACAGAGGAGCTAGGAGTAGGTGACAGTACCTGGCTCTTTGATTTTCCCTAAGGCCACACCTCTCCCACTTTCATAAGTGAGGAGACAGCTTTCAGAAGATTTCTACTGCTGGTGTGCATTCGACAGACAACAAGACTTTTTCCAAGTGCCCCTATGGTCATCACCTGTGGTATTTTGATTCCATTCAAATTACATCATCATAAACTAAGAGATTTACTAATGCTTTTATCTCACTCTCTGTGTGGCACCAAGATTAGGTACTAGGGTAACTTAACCAAGGGTATCTAAGCCTTGGATAAGTACACAAAGCCCATAGATCAAGGTTCAGAGTGTCACACATGCCTAGACCATGTCTAGGGCTTACAGTGCCTTCCTGGTAACATACTTGGTGCCTCAGCCATGGGCTGCATAATTTGACCCTAGGTCAAATACTTGGGAACATACCAAGAACCTCCATTCTCAAGAGAATGGCTACTCAGAACTAATCTCAGTCTACCAGTACTAGACTGGTCCACATCATGGTCCTGGACTAGATGTCTACCATTCAACATAATGGTCACTCAACACTGGGTTGAGTCTACCTAGGGAAAATTTGGGTCCATATCTTGGTCAAGGACCAAATATCTACCATTCAACAGAATGGTTAGTCAACATTGGGTTGATTCTACACCATGGTCCTAGAATAGGTGTCCACATTCTCCTAAGAGGATGGCTCTTGATGTTGCTCAATAAAATCAACACTCCCTCTCAGCAAGAGAGGCATTCTCTACCATACCAATATTGTCACGAAAGTACACAAACGTTGATGTTGATAGAGGCTTGGTCAAGATATCTAGAATCTGTTCATCCGTACGAATGTACTGCAACTTCAAAGCACCTCTCTGCACTAGGCCTCTGATGAAATGATACCTCATTTCAATGTGTTTCAATCTATCATGAAACACTGGGTTTTATAAAATCTTTATGCAACTCTAATTATCACAATGGATTATCATTGAGTCAAGCTTTCCCCCAAACAGATCAGATATCAGTTTTCTGAGCCAAACTACTTCCTTGTAGGCATAACTTGCAGCAATATATTCTACCTCAGCTATACTCTGAGCTATGGAACCCTGATTCCTACTGGACCAAGAGATCATTGATGATCCCATACTGAAGCAATAACCAGAGGTACTTTTCCGGTCAACTGCACTGCTAGCCCAATCTGAATCTAAATATTTAGATAATAAGACTCCACTGTTGGAAGTATATCTGAGCCTGTAAGTGATAAGACCTCACACATATCTGAGTACATGTTTGGTGGATACCAGGTGTATGTGCTTCAAATCAGACATGAACTGACTCAGTGCATTCACTGCATAATAGATTTCTGGTCTCGTATGCACAAGATACATTAGGTAACCAATGAATTGTTTGTATAGAGTAGAGTCCACACTCTATGAACTAGAGGTTGAGTCCCACAACTTTGTCAAGTTGGTAGTCATTGGTACGCTCATGGACTTGCAGTCCTGCATCCCAAATCTCTACAAGATATCCACTACATACTTTCCTTATGTTAGGAATATCTCACTTGGATTTTTCCAGACTTCTAATCCAAGGAAGTAATGCATCAATCCAAGATCTTTCATCTCGAATTCAAAGGTAAGATCCCTCTTACACTGGTCAATAAATTGTTCATCACCTGTACGAAAAACGTCATCTACATATAGAAAAAGTATCAAGACATGACTATGAACAACCTTAAAGTACAAGTTAGAATCAGTTGTACTTTTGGAAAACCCCAGTTGTGGAGAAATCCATCCATCCTAGCATATCAGACTCTCGGAGCCTGTTTCAGTCCATACAAGGCTTTCTTTAGTTTACATACATGGGTCTTCTTCCCATGAGTCAAAAATCCTTCAAGTTGTTCAATATAAAATTCTTCCTCAATATTACCATTGAGAAGCTCTGTCTTTACCTCCATTTGATGTAATTTCCATTCGAATACTACAGCAGGTGAAATGACGGTTCTAATGGTAGTATACCTGGAAACATGAGAAAATGACTTGTCATAGTCAATTCCTTCTTTCTGAGTGAAGCATCGAGCTATGAATCTGGATTTATACTTCTCCACACTTCCATTTGAAGCATGCCCGATCTTATAAATCCATCTGGAAGTCACAACTGACCTTCCTGTTGCTCTAGGAACAATTTCCCAAACATCATTCTTCATGATTGACTTGTACTCTTCAATCATGGTGTCAACCCATACCTATTTACTTATTGCTTCTTCGTACGATGAAGGTTTTGAACTGATAAGTTGACTCATAAGACCAGACTACTTATGTGGTCTTTGTTATCACGAACCTTGTAGTTTCCTATGTGAGGTGGATCCAGGATGGATGGTAGAGGGACAATAAACTAAGGAGGTGGAACCAAGACTACTTAGACTCCCAAATGGATGTTTGTCATGCCAATCAAGGAATCCTTCACTTTATGTTATCTAAGCCCAAGACAACAAAGAGGGAGACCGAGATCTACTCTCGACAGGAGAGATCCAACCTAGAAACCATATCAAATCAAATGGACTTAAGGTGAATACTAGATCTAGGGTTGAGGTACTAGCAACAGGTGAGGGTATCCGCTGCCTTAAGAAACGTGACCAATGTAGGGAGGTCAAAGACAGGATTAGGGCTATATAGTACCAATGAATACACTCGATGAAGGATATGACAGAGTCAAAGTATCCAAGTGACCAGGAAAAATCAAATTACAGGAAAAGGAGGCCAAAAAGGGGGTAGCGCCAGGGTTGGAGATCAGTGCCTGTCAGATCCAGGGAAATGGAGCTACTATCTATCCAGTATTAGGGGAAACCCACCAAGGAAATAACCCGATATAGAAACCCAAAAAAGGTATTTGGCCAAAAAAACTAGATCACAGGAAAAACCAACAGCAATATAGTTAGTGCTAGGGTTTGGGAGGTCAGTTTCTCAGATCTATGGAAACCACGACACTTCCATCTCTGGTGGTTGGAATATTTCACCTCATGTGGATAGCAAGGTGTTCCACTGGTCTGAGTGGTTTAGATCTAGAAAAAATAGAGGACAGAGGTTGAAGACTCTCCCTAGACGCTGTAGATATCTGGAATACAAGGCTTTGACAGTTCACCTGTGTAACTGCAAAAAGCTCAACATGAAATGAATCAAAGAAAACAGAATATGATCTACTAATCTATGCTAGTGACTAAGGAATCTAGAAACATATATATGTGAAATCACAATAACAACATCATATGTGGGACATAAATCAACTTGCATTAGAAATATGAAGAAATTTACAACCAAGCCTTAGTGTTGACATGCATCTCCATGAAACCAGCTCTTCATCCCCAAAATATCTGACTCTAGCTCTCTATGCTCTCTCCAAATGATATTGGGCCAAGGATCAATCCAACAACATAAAAATACCTCTAGTGTTCTCCCCTCAACCATGGCCATGAGCTCATATTTTTAGGGCTTTAATCGATAGAGATGGTTGAGAAATTAGTGGGTGAGGTGGCCTCTAAGATCCTAGGATGAGGGATCTCAAGCTCAACTAACCCACAATAGTAGGGATAAGGCAGTACACGAGGCTTATCATCTAGAAGCCTCGAGAAACTTCTCTTTTTCCCTTTTTACCCAGGGTATCATGCTTCTCCTTCTATGATAGAGCGGTTCTGGTAATAACCGCCTATGGACTAAGGGCCATAAGTGGTGGCACCACTTGTGGAAAATCAATAAAAGGCGGTGTGAGAAGGGGTACCGCTCCTGAATAAAGGGGCATGTGTAGTGCTGGGAATTTGTATGAAAGATTGATGAAAACCCATTTAGTTTCCACTCCAAAAGCTGGGATTCAGGGAAAGTAGGTATGTCAAATGTCTTATCACATGATGGTGACAGGATTTTGGTATAATAAGATGCCCCCCAAAGTATGAGTCTTAGAGTGATATGATAAACATGAGCTTTGAGAACAAGTCGTCTCTAGGAGATGAAAATGTTAGCTTGATTGGAGTATGCAGTCAAGTAGGCATCTGTAATACATCAGTATGTTGACTCATAGACACAAGTAACCAAACTCATAGCTACAGACCAATACAATGCAGATCCATGAGTGGAATAAACAAGCATGGCTACTAGAATACAACGTAGATCCATGTGATAGAGGACTCAAACTTGAACATAGCTACCAGACATACAACGTAGATCTATTTCATACAGATGCAAATTTGAGCATAGCCACGACCATACAAATGTGGATCCATGATAGATATACAAAACTCCCTCGCAACCTGGGGAAAAAGCAATGAGTGCTTTTAAAGAAATGCCCAGGGTCTTCATCTCGTCTTCCACAAAGTAAGATTCTATCCATGTGATTACAATGATCTAAAGTCAAACAGGATAGAAACCACTTTATTACCGGCCAATGATGTGAACTGTTAACAAGTGCGAGGGAGAACACCATTAATGTCAATGATTCCCAAGGTACCCTAGTACAATCTACTGAGTGCGAATAGATGTCCTAATGTCGAACACCCTGTCAATTCTATCGATCAAAGGTCAATGATGTGAACCTATGTCGAGAGTGAGAGAAACTGTCATTAAGGCATACAGATATCAAGGTACTAAATATTTTTTCTAAGACTATTTCCTGGATGATGAGCTGATGTCGACGGGAAAAGTCTTATTGAAGGAGGGCCATGATGAGTCCCACATCGACGACACAAAACTCGAAACATAGTTCTGGAATGATGTGAATGTAGCAACCATATGACTGAATCAAAGATACTGACACAAAGACTATATAGACTGTAGAGGTAAAACTTCTTTAGATCTCCTTTGACCATCGAGCGGCACGAAAAAATGACTTAGTAGCATGACTAGACAGGACAGATACACAATGCAGCAGTGGACAATGCATTCTTTTGAAAGACTCAAAGGATTGGCATGAATCATGAAAGTGGATCGTCACGGAGACCTACTGAATACCCAATTGACTGACATGATTGTGTAGACAAGTGCCATGTTCAAAGGTAATGACAAACAACTTCCATTATTTACAAAATGATTCCCTTCCCATTTCCCCCATCATGATTGATGAGTGCCTCTTTTCGATTTTACAAGTTCAAAGAGGGTAACAAACACTCGATATAGCTTGTCGGAAGACAAGTCCAGAATCATATGTTTTATGAACCTGAGAGAGGAGGGGTTCGATCCCAAAACAGGTCTCTCAATTTTTAATTTAACGAGTCCACTAAAAGAAAACTCGATATTGTTCATGTTTAGAGAGTCTGAACGAATACAGAAGAAAACTCCATGGGGGTCCTTTTTCGTATGATTTAGTCTCTAAGGCCCAGAAAAGTGTAAAATCATACCTTAGAGAACTCTTCCAGTCATGATTGGCTGGAGTGATCCTTTTTCATAAATAGTCCGATCCAAACCGAAAAATAGATAACCTATCTTCGGATGGATGACTCTTCAAATACTTTAATGAGCGTGAGGAAGACAAGATCGCTCGACAATCTTTTCGTATTGAAGGAGCCTAAAAAGAGTTTAAAGAGAACTCCATTAACCTTATTCATGTTTGAATCCAAAGCATGAAAAAGTAATAAACTAAGCTTAAACCACTTTTCATGTTTTAACCAGAGCACGAAAAATGAAAAGTAAGCTCAACACCATCTTACTGTTTTTAACGAGCTTGAAGATCAGTTGAAAGAATGCTCAAGGATTGGTTTCATTTTTACTCAAGCTCGAAACCAATGGGTAAACTATGCTTGAAAAAACCCATTAACATGATATAAAGAGGTTGGAATATTGCCCCCAACATGATTGCTAGTGAAGCTTACCCCTAGCATGGTTGCTAGCAGCTCGACATGCCCCTAAGCTTCGTTTCACTGGACGATTCTTCTTCCATACCCAACCTAAAAACCTAGTTACTAATGTGAAAATGTTCACTAGGGGGGTAGGAAGAATGAGAATCGGGCAGGAAAAGGTTCAAGTTCTAACACTAAAGTGAAGACTTGAATCAAGGGAAGGGGATTTGTTTCATTTTTACCCAAGCTTGAAATAGAAGGTAACTATTCTTGGAACATGGTTTCATTTTTATGCAAGCTTGAAACCAAAAGGGTAAACTATGTTTAAGGGGTGGTTTTATTTTTTAACGAGCTTGAAACCAAAAGTAAACTATGCTCTAAAATGACTGACATGATGGTCAGGTGCTATTTCATTTTTTAACGAGCTTGAAATAGAATGGGAACTTTGCTCAGAACATGGCTTCATTTTTATGCAAGATTGAAACCAAAATCGTAAACTATGCTCTCAACATGGTTTCATTTTTATGCAAGCTTGAAACCAAAAGCGTAAACTATGCTTAAGGAGTGGTTTTATTTTTTAATGAGCTTGAAACCAAAAGTAAACTATTCTCTAGACATGGTTTCATTTTTATGCAAGCTTGAAACCAAAAGCGTAAACTATGCTTAAGGAGTGGTTTTATTTTTTAATGAGATCGAAACCACAGGGTTAACTATGCTCTGAAAAATCCCATTAACATGATATACAGAGGTTGGAATCTTGCCCCCAGCATGGTTGCTAGCGAAGCCTACCCATAACATGGTTTGTAGGCTCGACATGCCCCCAAGCTTCATTTCATATGACGATTCTTCTTCCATACCCAACCTAAAAACCTGGTTACTAATGTGAAAATGTTCGCCAAGGGGGTAGGAAGAATGAAAATCAGGCAAGAAGAAAGAAGGTTCAAGTTCTAACACTAAAGTGAAGACTCGACTCAAGGGAAGGGGATCTATTTCATTTTTACACAAGCTTTAAACAGAAGGTAACTATGCTTGGAACATGATTTCATTTTTATGCAAGCTTGAAACCAAAAGGTAAAGTATGCTTAAGGAGACCTACTTCATTTTTTAACGAGCTTGAAATAGAAAATGAACTACGCTCAGGAATGATTTCATTTTTATGCAAGATTGAAACCAAAAGCGTAAACTAGGCTTAAGGAGTGGTTTTATTTTTTAACGATCTTGAAACCAAAAGTAAACTATGCTCTAGACATGGTTTCATTTTTATGCAAGCTTGAAACCAAAAGCGTAAACTATGATCTAAACATGGTTTCATTTTTATGCAAGCTTGAAACCAAAAGGTAAACTATGCTTAAGGAGATCCATTTCATTTTTTAAAGAGCTTGACACAGAATGGGAACTTTGCTCAGGAAAAACTAACATGATGGTCAGGTGCTATTTCATTTTTTAACAAGCTTGACATAAAATGGGAAATTTCCTCAAGACATGGTTTGATTTTGATGCAAGCTTGAAACCAAAAGGGTAAACTATGCATGAGGAGTGGTTTTATTTTTTAACGAGCTTGAAACCAAAAGCATAAACTATGCTCTAGACATGGTTTCATTTTTATGCAAGCTTGAAACCAAAAGCATAAACTATGCTTAAGGAGTGGTTTTATTTTTTAACGATCTTGAAACCAAAAGCGTAAATTATGCTCTAGACATGGTTTCATTTTTATGCAAGCCTGAAACCAAAAGCGTAAATGATGCTTAAGGATTGGTTTTATTTTTTAAGCTTGAAACCAAAAGCGTAAACTATGCTCTAGACATGGTTTCATTTTTATGCAAGCTTGAAACCAAAAGCATAAACTATACTTAAGGATTGGTTTTATTTTTCACCGAGCTTGAAACCAAAAGTAAACTATGCTTTCCAACTTGATCCTACCAAAAATGATATCCATAGTTTGGTAGGTTGCCCCCATTTCATAAAAAGCTAACGGCTTAAATCCAGTATAAAGTCCAAAGACTAAAGCCATGCCCCCCATTTTACCTATGATGGGAAGAATTTAACTAGAAGAAGGGGAAGGAACCACAAGAACATGTGGCACATTTAGGGCAATCTGATTACTAGGAGTAATGCGATGGTTAGGTGTAACAAAAGAAAGCTTATCAATGGTCACAATTTTCCCATCATGGGGAAAATGCATAACTCTAAAGAGTGTGGACACAACAGCCTTCATGGCATAAACATAATCACATCCAGGGAGCAGATTGAAATCTAAAGGACCTTGGACCACCATAACATCAATATAGACAGTTTTCCCACCTAATGTAATAGAAAAATGAGGAATGATCCCTAAAGGTGAGGTAGGCCTGCGATTAAAAGCCAGTATCTGATCGGTGGCTGGCACAAGCTAAGGAGAACCTAAATCTTGCCAAGTAGTTGAGGATAGAATACTAACAGAAGCCCCTTCGTCAACAATAGTGTGAAGTATCCACCTAGCAGTAACATTCACAAATATCTGGAAAGGAACACTCAAATGAAGACGAGACTCTATTAGGTTACTCCAGTCAAAGGAAATAACCTCACTACTCGGAGAGGTTTCTCTCAAAACAGACAAGATTTCCTCTTGTCGAGAACAATCAGGACGAATCGTTAAAACTTCAACAGGTTTGAGTTCATTCTCTACTGGAAGAGAAGAACAAGATGAAGATTTGGTCAAAGAGACTACTTCAGTCTTAACACTCTTTGATGAAAGAGCGGGATCGAGTGGAAATGACACTAACTCGACCACTTGGTCAACCAGTGGGGGATCGAGGGATAACTTACTATCACATGTTGGAATCACCTTTTGATGATCAGTAATATTTTCCAACCAACACGAAGCTTCATCCATGCTTGGACAAAGAAAAGTACGATGCATAGCCTTTCATATCAAACAAGGGTACAAGAATTTACCCTTACGACCTTTTACCAATGGGTCACTGGTTGAGGGAGTATTTTCAACATGATGATTAGAGGTTGATGACATAGATGGTTTGGACCTTTTAGACCACTCTTCTTATACACGGGAGAGACTGGGACACTCCTTAAGAAGGTGGTCCCCCTTGCAAAGCTTATAAGGGAACTTGGTTTTTTTGAGTGTTCTCTTAGAATGAGCACCATCAAGAGTAGATGGTTGCTACTTTTTCTCTTTCTTATCCTTCTTCTTTTTACTCTTCCGTTTCTTCTTCTTCTCATCCACATGACTACTAACCATAGAGCTTTGGTCAAGCGTAGAAGAAGGAAGGGATGAAGAAACAACCGATGAAGAAGGAGGGGGATTAGGTTTAGGTCGATCCTCTCCTGGAGGAGAGGTGACATTTGAGACATTAGGTGTAACAGGAATTACCAGATTAAACATCTAGAGCGGTAATCCTATAGTTAATCCAGGAAGATTTAGAGTGGCAATAAATGGAGGACCAATACCTTCACTTTGAGGTAATACAAAAGGTACACCTTAGAAAAGGATGTCTTGATTGGTAGTCCTAGATGAGGATGCCATCTCTAAACTCTCTAATAACCCCCTAACTACCACACACAAGCAAGTACTGCTCAAACTAAAAACAACAAGCAAACATGTGAAAGTAGTGGATAAGAGTCAGGAACCTCATAGGATAGGCCAAAAGGATAACTCAGATGGTTTGAGGATTCCTAAAAGGGTCTCTCGATATACTCAAGGTACGAGGGAGCTCAAATCGGTAGTAGTTCTCTCTAATGCATAACCGTACATGAGGGGCCTTTCAATATACAATCGAGTATGTGAAGTACCTTTCTATATACCTCAAGGGTACATGAAACTCCGTTCGATATACCGACGGTACGTGGAAGAACCGCATGAGTCCTGGGATGTAATGCGGACAAATAATGACAGCTCCTACGCTTAACGACGCCCGAACACATCTCTAACTTATCACTCAAATTGCTAAAAGTTTTAACCTAGTACTATTGTTAATTTTATCTTGTGCATTTAGGTGGAACCATGGAGTAAAAACTTGAGATTAAAGAAGATGCACACTAATCTATATGACAATGCAAGTTTTCCTCTTCAATGAAATTCTACCTAAGAGAGGGAGAGAGATTTACTTTTCTTCCCAAAAATGCACACCCAAATGCAAATGCAATTCTATCTTTTCAAATGAAAAGTGAAATATCAATGCACCCCAAACAATCTTCAAAGCAAATAAAAAAGAGATCTAGAGAACATTTAACATAAATAAACCATAAATGTTTCCTATCTTTTCATGCTTGAAAATAACGCATAAAAATTCAATGGAAAGATGATTTCACTAACATTTCCAAACAAATCTAACTCTAATGTATGCAAAGCTGAAAATAGATGTTTCTTTTCAATGAAAGTAAGATCTAGAATTTCAAACAATCATGCACAAATCAAGAAGAAAATCATTCAACAAGCTTGCAGATAAAGAAAAAGAGAGAGAAAACTAAAAATTCTCTTTGAAATAGAAAAGGAAATGAATAACCAATCTTTCCTACCAAGCACTAAAAAAAAATCAGGATGCAAAAGGAAACAAGAATCACCCAAGAAAAGAAAGAGTTAAAACAACATGGATCACTCATGCATTCCAAGTCCAAAGCAAACCAAAACCTACTCACGAAAATGAAATGCATATTTCCAATTCCAATAAATAATATCTACAGAAAAGAGCAAGAGCCTTCAAGCAAAGAAAATAATGCAAAATCCAATGCAAGAAACTTAAACTCTCTTTGAATAGAGAAAGGATACAACAATCGAAAGCGACTGCAGAATACACAATTCATGGCCCCTCCAGGCTGTGAGGGAGCATTTTTTTTCAAAATTACACTTCATTTTCATCAAAAAGTAAGCTAAAAACACACAAAAATCAAAATACAAGGTCTGGAACAGGGCCTACCTAGCACCGTGCAGATGAAGCTGCTGATAGGCAGTTTTGAGGTAGAACCGCTTCTTGCTCACTGGATTCAGGCGGTGGCAATGCGTATGGCTAACTAGACTCAGGCGGTGGCACTGCTCCTTGCCAACAAAACATGTGCAGTTCACTGTAGATGACCAAAACACAAGAATAACGAAGGATCCAGTCAGAAAAAGGCTAGATCAAGGAAAATACTGTTGAATTGAGTATGAAAACAGAGCATAAAAGATTGAAATGACTTAGATCTGAACAGATTTGGAAATTTCAAACCAAAATAATTTAAGTTAGAAAGTAGATCTGACTGAAAAGAGTTGAAGAAAATGGAGCCTAGATTCATACAAGAGTTGTAGATTGAGGAAGATCAGAACAACTAAATATCCTATTCCCCAGCGGAGTCACCAGATTTGTTATCTAGAACATTTGACCTCCTGCGGACAGCAAGGTGTTCCACTGATCTGAATGGTTCAGATCCAGAACAAATAGACGACAGAGGTTGAAGACTCTCCCTAGATGCTGTAGATATCTGGAATACAAGGCTTTGACAGTTCACCTGTGTACCTCTAAAAAACTCAACACGAAATGAATCAAAGCAACCAGAATATGAACTACTAATCTATGCTAGTGACTAAGGAATCTAGCAACATATATATGAGAAATCACAACAACAACATCATATGTGGGACAGAAATCAACTTGCATTAGAAATATGAAGAATTTTACAACCAAGCCTTAGTGTTGACATGTATCTCCATGAAACCAGCTCCTCATCCCCAAAATATCTGAATCTAGCTCTCTATGCTCTCTCCAAATGATATTGGGCCAAGGATCAATCCAATAGCATAATAATACCTCCAGTGTTCTCCCCTCAACCATGGCTATGAGCTCATATTTATAGGGCTTTAATGGATAGAGATGGTTGAGAAATTAGTGGGTGAGGCGGCCTCTAAGATCCTAGGATGAGGGATCTCGAGCTCAACCAACCCACAATAGTAGGGATAAGGCAGTACATGAGGATTATCATCTAGAAGCCTCGAGAAACTTCTCTTTTTCCCTTTTTACCCAGGGTACCACGCTTCTCCTTCTATGACAGAGCAGTTCTGGTAATAACCACCTATGGACTAAGGGCCATAAGCGGTGGCACCACTTGTGGACAACCAATGAAAGGTAGTGAAAGCAAGGGTACCGCTCTTGGATAAAGGGGCATACGCGGTGGTGGGAATTTTTATGACAGATTGATGAAAAACCATTTAGTTTCCACTCCAAAAGCTGGGATTCAGGGCAAGTAGGTATGTCAAATGTCTTATCACATGATGGCGATAGTATTTAGGTATAACAAGCTCAGTGTTGAAGGATATTTGGTGATATGATGACCCAATCTACAAACCCAAGTTGGTATTTTGCCGAAAAAATCAGATCTCAGAAAAAGTCAGAAAAATGGTGAGGAGTGCTAGGGTTTGGCAGGACAGTTTCTCGGATCTAGGGAAAACCAGTCACTTTCATATCAGTGTTGAGGGTGATATATTGAGGGGAATACTTGACCTACAAAACCCAGCAGTGGTTTGTCCAGAGATAAATAGGTCTAATTTTTAGTATTTTTTGGTTTTTTATTATTATGGAATTTTTAGTAAAATGAAGAAAAGCAGATGTCAATGGATTGAGATCTAGAATAAAGAGACTAACCTGTAGATCTTACCTAGAAAACCTTGTAGATCACTTGATTATGATGATTATCCCTCCTATCCTGATCAATTTGAGAAGCTTTGAGGAATTTCTATGTCCAACATTTTTCCCCAAGGAGTCAATGCGTCCTCTCTCTTGCACAACAAACGTCAACCATATCAAATTTTTTGCCACATGAGAAAAAAGCTAAATGCTACAGAAAAATAGCAAAAAGAAATCATATATCTCAATGACACTAATGAAAACCCCCTGATAAAATACGAAGACAATCCAAGCGAGTTGAGGTCCCCCTGCAAAAATGGCCAAGCTGAAGTCGCCCTCCTATAGACAAGACAAATATTCCCAAAAACATATAGATCTTGCAACAATTTCCCGAATGCTAGGAAGCAAAAGACTTTCCAATCACCATTTAAGAACACCAGATACAAAGGAGATCCACAAATTTCCACAAGAAATGTTTTTCTATTATTCAAATCCAAGAGCTAAAGACCCTTTACAAATGAGAAGTTCTCTCCTTTAAATAGGAACGAGAGAACCAAAATCCTAACCACTTTCCAAATGAGTGGCTAAGATTAAAAGATACAAATGTCTAATCAATGGTTTAGATTGGCTCAACATATAATACATGGATCAATATAATAATATAATATCAAAGTGGACTAAATCACCCTAGGAGAGGGGATCCCACTCAACAAGAAATAAATGAAGTACATGGTGGGTCCATGGAGTGTTAACTAACTCCCTCTAGGTGTCCCCATGGCACAATAAAATAATATAATCTTTTAAATTTATGAATTTGTGCCTCCTTGATGAAATCATGAGCCGCCCAAAATCCCCAGAAAATAATATAAAAATGCCCCAAAAATAGGTGTGGACCCAATCTAGTGCTGCAAATACTGGAAAAGGTATGGAGTACATCACTCTCATCATCATGACTCATCCCATGCCATTTCCTTGCCTCAGTATCCCAAATTGATTTCTTCAGTAGCCATTTAATCATTTTTAATTTGCCTCAGAAAACATGAACCTGCCAAAACAGCCTCCTAGCGTTCCTGCATTGTCCAACTGATCCCACCAGGCTCTCTATGAGGGGTTTAATATGGTACAATCAAGTGCCTTCACCCCCTATTCCCCATACAACACCCTAGGAGATCCAATAAAAACATCACCCTGCCCAGACACATCATCTAGTGAAGCAAAACTGCATCAGAAGGCTAAATTGAGCTTGATCATCTCTACAAGTGCCAAGAACTGAAAACAAGCTGTCTCACTAAAATTAGAGAGTCCAAATCCATCTAGGGTATAAATTCATACCCTTTCCAGGTCTCTATATGATCATTAACAATATCCAATAGACAAAATATTTACCTGTAAATGATCAGAAAACCAATATAACTTAGGCTGGCATCCATATGTTGCAAGTGTTCAAAGGCTAAGACATGCTCGACAAATCATTTAAGTACCAATCATAACAAGTAGCAATCACCTCATTGGTGGTACATCAATAAAATACATATATATAGGGTTTCATTTATTAATCATAGCTCAAATCAGACTTTCAAGACCATACTGACTTCATAGTTGTAGTTAATTTGCTAGTGAAGGGTGAAGGATAAAATATACAAGGCTAGGACCAAGGATGACCACCAAATCAACATTGTGACACTTCGTATATGGAAAGGGAATACTCACTCTAGCCATATGTTGGACAAACAACAACAAAGGGGATGGCAGTGCCTCACAAATGGGTGAGCTACTTCAGCGGTGCTTACTCACCTTCAAAAATGCTCACAATCGAACTCAATACAACTTATCCCAACAATATTTAGATAGAAATTTTAGTAACCATTGCTTTTTGGGCCTTTAATTTTCCATAGCCTTGGTCTACGCAATTTTATGCAAACTTTCATTATTTTAGGCTTTGCATTCATGTATGTTGAAAAACATTACTTTTCATGAATGTTCAAGATATTTCATTACAATATTCTTCAGATCCAATTTTATTAGGCTAGCCTTTCATTCATGTATGTTGAAAAACACTACTTTTCATGAATGGTATTTTTTGCAAGTTATTCATTTCATTTCAAAATACATTGTATTGATGGCAACGCTACTTGTTTCAGGTAAGCAAACACATCCTAGGTAACTCAGGGCTGAGACACAAATAAACAAGGATGTTTGTCCAACAAAGGCTCTAGTGAGGAAAGGTCCTCCATGCCACAAATCAAGCAGTAGGTTGGGTTGAAACATAACTGGAAGGTAATGGATGGGTGGAGATAGTGAAAGATGAAACCAACACTAGCAAGCCAAAAAATGGTGGGAATGACTACCTCTACTCTCCCTAAGGAGGGTAAAACCAATGAGTATAGATCAAGAAATTCCAATTCTGAGTAGGGACATCAATACATAATACAGATACATCCAAGTCCACATATTTATATGACCGCCAGATCATGACACTAAATGCTAGTACATGTCACTAAAATGAGTATAAGAATAATGATAACCATAACACAATATAATATAAACTGAGTCATAACCATGCAAATATATCCATCCGAGCCATCATTTGTCCAATGAGAAACACTGATACAAATATGGGCATCACTAACTACTATGCAAATGACTAAATGACTACATCAGTCCTCAAATCTGAGTGTCCTGAGACTCAGTCCTAACATGGGAGAGTACTATAGTCCACTGATCACATAATGATCCATCAAAGCTGCTCATCTCAACATCTCATATGTAGGAGGTCTAGCTGAAAAAATGTACTAAATTTGAAAAATAGAATATGGTAGCCCGGCTACTATATATGTGATAACATATGGCTCTAGCTGGGACAAGTTCTCTAGTGAAAAGAGCACTTGAGAACCTCAAAATCTCTGGTCCTCGTACTATGCTTCTCATATCCTCGATCAGTTCTTCCAGCTCTACAGCCACTACCAAAATGTCACCAACTACCTGCAACATGTCTAGAGCTATACTAAACTCATAGATCGGTCGTCAGAACCATATGTGGATAAAAAAAATAAGCATGCATAAACTGAAAAAGAAGAAAGTAAATCTGATCTATAGCCATAACGTTTTAAGAAAATTTTGATTTTTTATTGTGCAAAAAAAAAAAATGAGTCAACACTATTCTAAGAGCTTCAAATGCAAGCTTCAGGAAAAGCTGCAAGATTCTACACTACTGTTGGGAAGGCTTATTCGGGTTCTACCTACTCTATCCTACTAGGAAAGATAGGGGTCCAGTCTAAGTGAGGTCAGGAATTTAACCCCTCAAATCCCTTTGGTTGACAGGAATTAGGATCTGTCGTTCAGTTCCAGTAACAAGAAAACATATGTCACCAATGGAACGTTCAAAGGAAAAAGGTCCAACCCAAATGTCATTAGCTTTCCCTAATCAGAAGTGCAGTAAGTGGTTCAAAATAAGGACTTGGCTTCCTGTGGGAAATATATTCCTATTCACCGACTCAGGAATAAATTCAATGTTACTTATAGGCATGGGATAGACATCAACAAGGTTTCGTGGTTGCGGGGTGACAATCCTTGAGCTCCTCCTGGAAGGAACTGCATCAAACCTAGGTGGACCAACATCAATAGGAATAGCTATGTTTCCAACCAGGATCTCCCTAATCTCTATTCTTGTCTCCTGGATACTTGTACTAGACCTTTCCTCATGAGGAGACATTGCATGCTTGACAGTTTCCCCCACAGTCCAGAAGTCTCTAACTTCTTCCAAAATATAAGGCATGTGGGATATAGCAGTACTATGGCTAGGGCCTTCTCCTATAGGAACATGAATATGCATACCTTCTAGCTCGGTTGAGCCTACTTCAGATTGAGATGCAGAAGGACTAGGAATGTGAGATAGATCATGACTATGATTACTAGATGACTCAGGTGCCAGGAGGAAATTAGGGATGAGACAATGGGAAGATAAAACATTATTCGGAGGAACTGAAGGAGTTTGTAACATAGCAAGGTTGTTAAGATTAAAGTCTCCTTCAGGTGCATCATTTATTAAAGCATCCTCTTCCCAACTTAGAGAGTTATCGTGGACTTGAATTAGGTTGCCAGCTTCTAAATACAAATGAGATAATGACCCAGCAGTATCGGAAACATGGGAGCTACTGACTTCATCATCAGCATCTACTACACTAACTAACTCAGGATGGTTTTCCCATGGGTAAATAGGTTCAAGCCCTTGGCTTTCCCTTTCTCTGCTATAGTCAATTAAAGTAGACCATTCATTTACTATACAAGGGATTCTTCCCATACTCCCGGCATAATTAGTTGCATCACCTCCAGTTGTAGGATTATGATCTTGACTTTGAGGTTGATTTTCACTTCTTCTGAGCACTCACCTCTAAGCATTTCCAAGTTAATCATCTTGGAAAGTTCAGCTATTTGATTTTCTTTAGAAGATGAGTCATAGTTTTCTCCATATGTTTTTTATTTCCTTCCTCAAAAGTATCCAAATGTTTTTCATAGCAGGTTTCCCAGTTGATCCTAATCATAGCACTGTCAGATTTTGGGACACAAAGGTATGATAAATCCATCATGAGGTATCCACCTAAACCAGCTGCCCACTTTCTAGATAAAAGCATCCCATATGTTGGGGGCAAGTCAATAACAACTACATCCATCATAGTGGAGATGTCTTAGCATGCAAACAGATCAACTCTAAGGTTTTTTATCAAGCCATAGGATGGCACTCATCTTGAGTCTATGCCACAAGCATTCCCATAGGGCTTAGTCATCTCTAATCCCATTTCCTTTATGACATGAAAAGGCATTACATTCATAGTTGCTCCAGAATCCAACATGCAATTATGCAGGAGCATATTCTAAATGTGTAAGGTTACATAAAAGGGAGGGCGACCACCATTATTTCTTTCATAGATAGCAGATTGGATGTTAACAGGTGGATCCTTTTCATCTTTTCTAGGTTTCATCCCACTAGGACTCTATATGTGACTGGACTCTGAGACAATCTCAAGGGTCTTGTCTTGGCCAATTCCATCAAAGAACTCCTCTACTTGGATTCTTACTGAGGGCACGTTCATCAATTCAGTGATAGGGATATTACACATTATCTTGCTTAGCTCTTTTTCTATGTCAATGTTCCAATTCAAATCTCCTAAGGAAATATCTTCTTCTTCCTTCTTATCTTCATTAGTTGATTTGTGTTTGTCTAAGAAAGAAGGTTGGGGATCCACTCTTCGTTTATATATTCTAACTTACGGTTGTTCTTTCATTTCAGGGATATTTATGGCACAACATGAGGGATCGGGTTCATCTAAGAAATCCTCTTCTTTCTCCCAAGGCTCCTCTTTATGCTCCCATGGCTCTTCCTCTAGAATAATTCTTCCAAACCCATCATCAAAAAATAAATCATTGATAAAGTTGATATTGTTTGGTTGGTCATCAAGGTAGCTGGTTTTCAATGGTTCTTCATCATTTTCATCACACCAATTGACATTCTTCTTCTCAGGATTTTTTGGATACTCGGGTTGTCTTCTATTAGGATCTATCTCAGGACCTCTATTGTTGTTCCAGCAGGTTTTAGGGCCATAAGGATTTCTATGTATCTTAGGATTATAAAAGCTAGCAACACTCTTGGTCAGGATAGTTAGTTATTTCATCATCTTTTGCATGGTTTCTAACGTGTCCTTTGATTCTTTTGGTTCACTCACACGGTCCTTAGGATTTTGGAGCTTAGGGTCAGATCTAGAAGTTGATGGGGTATAATGATTCAAGAGGTTTTGCTTACCCATAGATGTTGCATGTTTCTAAGCCATCTTTGTGTTGAATTGGGCAATATTTAATTCATTTTCATTCTTATCCTTTAAGTTGAACCCCAACCAACCATCAAAAACATTTAGATAATGAATAACAATTGCTTGGTCCTAGGTTTGATTTCATCTGGGATATTTCCTACAGTCTTGTCAAATCTCAGGTCCTCATGGACTTTTTCATTCTCCCTCTTATTTATATCAAATAGTTGATGTAAGAGGAATTTCCCATCCAACTTGTAAGACCAATCACTGAAAATATTTGTGACAAAGTTGTCATATCCATTAATGGACGAAGTAGGTAATCTATCAAACCACTTCCGCACATCTCTTTCCAGAGAGTGCAGAAGGCCCCTCATGAATACATCTTCATCAATAGCTCCATATGCTTCCATATGATCCTAGACTCTATCAATCTGGTGTTCGATGGAGGTAGTAGACACTCCATCAAACTTGGGAGCTTTTTTGAAGTATTTATCAGGCATTTCATTTGGGGCTCCTTGGATTAGGGAGAAATCTAAAGGATATGTCTTAGGCTTCCTTCCAAAAATCGTAGGGTTTTGTGGAGGAGGAGCATTCTGATTTACAATAGTGTTTGTTCTGGCCATCGAGCTAGATGAGGTTGAAGGAGATCCCAAAGGATGACTTGAGAAAACAGTGGGGCTAGATATTTGTCTATTTTTCCTTGCGTAAGTTATAGGGATTCCTTTCGAGTTATAGGGCGTTCTAGGAACTTAATATTAATACGATGGGTACAGTCCTCAGTGGAGTCACATGGTGGAGTCGCTAGGTGAAGCACACAAGTAATTCACCAAAAAGAGATATGTCATAGGGAAAGGTGGGGTATGTTGAGACAAGGTAGGCCTCTCCCTCCCAGACAATGACGCCAAAATGTTATCACCAACCTTGTAGTTACCTATGTTAGGTGGATCTAGGATGGATGGTAGAGGGACAAACAACTAAGGAGGTGGAACCAAGACTGCCTAGACTCCCAAATGGATGGTTGTCACACCAATCAAGGCATCCTTGATTTTATGTTATCTAAGCCCAAGACAACAAAGGGGGAGACCCAGATCTACTCCTGACAGAAGAGATCTAACCTAGACACCACATCAGATCAAAAGGAGTTGAGGTACATAAGGTGTAAGGTAGTGGAAACCCTAGATCTATGGATGTTGTCATGAGGGTGAGCCAAGGATTTGGATTAGGGTTTAGGAAGTATGAGGTTAAATCCAAGTTGGGACATAGGTGACCTATAAGGTAAATACTAGATATGGGGTTGAGGTACTAGCAACAGGTGAGGATATATGTTGCTTTGGGAAACATGACCAATGCAGGGAGGTCAAGGACAGGATTGGGGCTATGTAGTACCGATGGATAGAATCAATGAAATATATGACAGAGTCAAAGTACTCGAGTCACCAGGTAAAATTAGATTACAGGAAAAGGAGGCCGAAAAGGGGGTAGTGCTAGGGTTGGAGATCAGATCCTGTCAGATCCATGGCAATGGAGTCAGTATATTTCTAGTGTTGGCAGAAACCCACCTAGGAAATAACCCAATCTACAAACCCAAAAAAGGTATTTGGCTGGAAAAACTAGATCATAGGAAAAACCAGCAGCAGGATGGCTAGCGCTAGGGTTTAGGAGGTCAGTTTCTCATATCTAGGGAAACCAGGACACTTCCAGCTCAGAATTGAAGGATATTTGGTGAGATGATGACCCATTCTACAAACCCAAGTTGGTATTTTGTTGGAAAAATTAGATCTCAGAAAAAAGTCAAAAAAATGGTGAGGAGCACTAGGGTTTGGGAGCACAGTTTATCATATCTAGGGAAAACCAACCACTTTCATATTAGCGTTGAGGGTGATATGGTGAGGGGAAGAACCGATCTACAAAACCTAACAGTGGTTTGTCCAGATATTAAGCGGTCTAATTTTTGGTACTTTTGGTTTTTTATTATTATGGAATTTTCAGTAAAATGAAGAAAAACTTATGTCAATGGATTGATATCTAGAAGAAAGAGACTAACCTATAGATATTACCTAGAAAACCTTGTATATTCCTTGATGATGATGATCCCGGCTATCCCGATCAATTTGAGAAGCTTTTAGGAAGCTCTATGTCCAACGTTTTTCCCTAAGGAATCAATGCGCTCTCTCTCCTGCACAACAAACATCAACCATATCAGATTTGTTTCCACATGAGAAAAAAGATAAATGATATATAAAAATAGCAAGAAGAATCATATATCGCAATGACACTAATGAAAACTCCTTGATAAAAAACGAAGACAATCCAAGCAAGTTGAGGCCCCCCTGCAAAAATGCCAAAGCTGAAGTCTCCCTCATATAGACAAGACAAAGATTCCCAAAAAAATATAGATCTTGCAACAATTTCCTGAATGCTAGGAAGCAAAATACTTTCCAATCACCATCTAAGAGCACCAGATGCAAAGGAGATCCAAGAATTTCCACAAGAATTTTTTTTCTATTATTCAGATCTAAGAGCCAAAGACCCTTTACAAATGAGAAGCCCTCTCCTTTAAATAAGAAGGAGAGAACCAAAATCCTAACCACTTTTCAAATGAGTGGATAAGATTAAAAGATACAAATGTAAAATCAATGGTTGATATGAGCTCAACATATAATACATGGATCAATATAAAAATATAATACAAAAGTGGACTAAATCACCCTAGGAGAGGGGATCCCACTCAACAAGAAATAAGTGAAGCACATGGGGGGTCCATGGACTGTTAAATAAATCCCTATGGGTGTCCCTGTGGCACATTAAAATAATACAATATTTTAAATTTATGAATTTGTGCCTCCTTGAGGAAATCGTGAGCCTCCCAAAAGCCCCAGAAAATAATATAAAAATGTCCCAAAAATAGGTGTGGGCCCAATCTAGTGTTGTAACTACTGGAAAAGATCTAGAAGACATCACTCTCATCATCATGACTCATCCCATGCCATTTCCTTTCCTCATTAGCCTAAATCAATTTCTTCAGTAGCCATTTAATCATTTTTTGATCTGCCTCGGGAAACGTGAACCTGCCAAAATGGCCTCCTAGGGTGCCTGCGTTGTCCAACTGAGCCCACCAGGCTCTATGGGAGGGGGAGTACTATGGTAAAATCAAGTGGCTACAAACCCTATGCCCCATACAATGCCCTAGGAGATCCATTAAAAAAATCTCTCTGCTCAGACACATCATTTAGTGAAGCAAAACTGATTGAGAAAGGTAAAATGAGGCTAATCATCTCTACAAGTGTCTAAAACTGATAACAAGCTCTCTCATTAGGCTCAGAGAGTCCAAATACATCTAGGGTATATACTCATACCCTTTTAAGGTCTCTTCCTAATCATCAACAATATCCAATAGACAAAATAATAACTTGTAAATGATCAAATAACCAATATAACTCAGGATGGCATCCATATCTTGCAAGTGTTCAAAGGATAAAATAGGCTCTACAAATCATTTAAGTAAAAATAATAACAAGTAGCAGTCACATCACTGGCGATACATCAACCAAATACATATTTATAGGGTTTTATTAATCATAACTCAGATCATACTTTTAAGACTATACTCACTTCATAGCTGTAGTCAGTTTGCTAGTGGAGGGTGAAGGCTAAAATTGACAAGTCTAGGACAAAGGATAACTACCAACTTGACATCATGACACTTTAGATATATAAAGGAAATACTACTCACTTTAGCCATATGTCAGACAAACAATAACAAAGGAGATAGCAATGCCTCACAAATGGGTAAACTACTTGAGAGGTGCTTACTCACCTTGAAAAATGCTCACAATCCAACTCAATACAAAAAATGCCAACAATATTTAGATAGAACTTTTAGGAACCATTGATTCTTTGGGCCTTTTATTTTCCACAGCCTTTGTCTTATGCATTTTTTATGCAGACTTTTATTATTTTAGGCTTTGCATTCATGTATGTTGAAAAACACTACTTTTCATGAATGTTCAAGATATTTCATTACAATATTTTTCAAAGCCAATTTCATTAGGCTAGCCTTTCATTCATGTATGTTGAAAAACACTACTTTTCATGAATGAAATTTTTGCAAGATATACATTTCATTTCCATATACAATGTATTGATGGTAGTGCTACTTGTTCCAGGTAAGCAAACACATCCTAGGTAACTCAGAGCTGAGACACAAATAAACAGGGAGGTTTGTTCAACAAAGGCTCTAGTGGGGAAAGGTCCTCCATGCCACAAGTCAATCAGTAGGTTGGGTTGAAACATAACTGGAAGGTAATGGATGGGTGGAGACAGTGAAAGATGAAATCAACACTAGCAAGCCAAAAAATGGTGGGAATGACTACCTCTATTCTCCCTAAGGAGGGTAAAACCAATGAGTATAGATCAAGAACTTCCAAGTATGAGTAGGGACATCAATACATAATATAGATACATACAAGTCCACATATTTATATGACCGCTAGATCGTGACACTAAATGCTAATACATGTCACTAAAATGAGTATAATAGCAATGATAACAATAACACAATAAAATATAAATTGAGTCATAACCATGCAAATATATCCATATGAACCATCATCTGTCCAATGAGAAACATTGATACAACTCTAGGCATCACTAAATCCTTTGCAAATGACTAAATGACTATAGCAGTCCTCAAATATGAGTGTCCTGAGACTCAGTCCTACCATGGGAGAGTACGATAGTCCACTAGTAACATAATGATCCATCAAAACTATCTCAGCACCTCATATGTAGGATATATAGCTCAAAAAATGTAATGAATCTGAAATATAAAATATGGCAGTCTGGCTACTGTGTATGTGATAATAGGGACCACACACATGGTCCATATAGTCATAGTAAAATGACGCAGTGTAAGGTCCTAGATTTTTCATTATACCATGGAATGGTCGTCAATTTCCATCCCTAATTTACCACTCAACTAGTTGGCCATATCTCACATGTAGGAAAATTATTCCCTACACAGGCCCTATGTAATGATGTGGGTTAATATGCGAAGAACATGAGCTCCATAGGCAAATGTTCTATCCCAACAAGATGGGTTTTGTTATCAAATGAAGTATTAGTGACCAAAAAGAATCCATGATGTGACAAATTTAAAAATAGCCACCATATCCCTATCACAAGAAAAACATGGACTATGGGCCTCATGGATTGCCTATGTAGAACCCAAAAGCCGCATGTCATGGACTATTAAAACTTTGGATCTTCACCCTGTAACATGAATTGGGTCATGAGAACCATCCTTGGTGTACTAAGCCTTCAAATGTGATACCACATCTTAATCACATGCCAAAGGTTTCCTATGCATGGGATATGTTGTGGGATTTTCAAATGTGATATAACCATCACCCACAAAAGTCCAATTTCTCTTGAATTTTAAGGGAGGTTTTCTAACAATCACCTAAAAAGGGACCTTTAAGGGGGGTTAGAGTCAACTCCCCCAAAAAAAATCATGAAAATTGGACTTTTGAGGGTGGCTTTATCACAACCGCGTGGCTTTATCACAACCGCCCCCACAAGTTCAAATTCACATAACTTTCGAAGGAAACTTTAAAACAACCTCCCCCAAAAGCCCAGTTATAATGCCATTTGGGGGCGACTTTCAAATAACTGCCCCCAAAAGTCCAATTATTATGACTTTTTGGGGTGGCTTTAAAACAATCTCCCCCAATAGTTCATTTATCATTACATTTTTTGGGGGACATGTTTAAAAAATGCCTAAAAATAACCTTTAAGGGGGGGTCTTTCCAACCCCACCCCCAAAAGTCCTAAGAATTGGACTTTTTTTGGGGTGTTTAAAAACCGCCCCAAAAATTCCAATTCTCAGGACTTTTTTTTGGGAGGGGGGGGTTAAGAACCAACCCCTAATGGCCTATAAAAAATTTGGGGGGGGGGAGGGGGGGGNTTAAACATCCCCCAAAAGTACAATTCTCAGGACTTTTGAGGGGGGTTTTAAGAACTACCCCCAATGACCTAATGTTTTTTTTTGGGGGGGGTTATGATATAAAAATCATAACTAGCATCTTAGTGACCCATTTATGTTGTTTTTCTAAGGACAATCGTTGTTTTAGGAAAAACTTTAGACTATGATGGTTTGTCTTTGTTTGGCATCATCTAATCAAATATCATTGTTGTTACCACTCAAAGTTTAGCTACCCATCGAAGGTATCCTCTCCAGAACGGTAGAGGTAAGGTAGCTAACCAGTGACACTGTTGCCAACTATTTTGTACAATAGTTGAAATTCCTATTGAGCCACCAGTTATCGAGCATGATGAATGCTCATCTCTAGAGTTTAGAAGTTCAATGTGTGCCAGAGTTAGTCAGTTTTTTCGCTGAACTTTTTAGTTTTTGTGAAATACATGTTCATACCCCCTTGGGGAAAATGTAAAAAATGTCCTAGCATTTAAATTTTTATAAAAGGATCGGCTTCTCGGACTTGGGCATCAAGCTGACTAGCCTAGAGTGTTTTTTCCCTTGGTTATTATTGGCTATTGAACAAACGACTAATAATTCTTGAGTTTTTCACTCGCTCCTCTAAAGCTGGGGTAGTTATCTTAATGTTTCGGCCTTGGGAGGTTATTAGAGCCTTCATGTCAGTGTTTTATTGTCATGCTAGGAATTTTTATTGAGTCATATGAACATGTACTAGGTCCCCCTAGAGTTTCATTGGATTCCGAGAAAAATATTTTTTTTCCATTTTTAAGCCATTTTTTAATGGTTTAAATGGAAAAATTCAAAATGTAATAAAAGTGTGATCCAGAGTCTTTTTTTGGCATGGTTGGGCTCATTTTCAATCCCGGAGAAGCATATTTATCCCAAGGGCCACTTTCACCATCATTCAACTAGTAGAAGCATCCCGAAAGTCATCATCCGACTAATTGAGCACCATAATAGCATTTAAATGCTAAAAATGGACATTTTGGCACTTGTTCAAATTATTTATAAAAAATCAAATTCAAAGTCAAATAATTTTTTTTAAATGGTAAAGGGTGACATGGCATGTGGGCCATAGGTCTTACGACCCTCTCCATGAAGTAAAACCAAAACTTTGGATAAAAAAGGTAGTCACAATTTAATTACATAAAGGAGGGTGACGTGAGGATATGAAAGAACCCACGTTGGAATGGATGAGTGTGAGTGGAATGGGTGGTCCCCTCTGAAACCAAACATTTTTTTTAAACCATAGTGTTATAAACCATTTGTATGTCATGGCATGTGAATTGTGTATAAGAGGAGGTTGCGTTTTAATTGCTTGAAGAAATCACGTGAAGGTCCCCACACTAGCAAGTGGTGGAAGTATGCATGTGATTGGTATTGAGTGGGCCCCCAATCCACACTCATTGTTTATTAAATAAACCATAGTGGATATATCATCACAAATTTATTTGAAGTGGTTGTGATGATGCCAAGTTGTCGTACGACTCACGCGTGAGAGGAGAAGGAGACATCGAATGGATTGTTTGGTGGGTTCTTCCTTGTTTCGTGGCCAGCTCATGGCTTGGCTCCCTTCAGTCATGAGTTAACATTCACTTTAGCTGAGTCTTCAGCTCAGTTCAAGCTTAGCTTAACTTTGGATTGATCTCTAGTTCATTAAAAGCCATTGGGGCTTGGTATTTTGTAAAAGTAGAGGCTCTTTTTAGCTCTACAGGGTGGATGGATTTGCAGAGGACCTCTTCCTGTATGATTTTAATTTCTTATCTATGTTATGAATAAATTTAAGTCTTTGGAGGACAATTTGATGGTGCAAGAACTTTCATGGTGAATATTTGGCTTATAACCAACGTGATATCTGTGTAGTTATTTCATTATTCATGCATGTTGTGTTATCTAGCTTAGAAGGTTATAATCTAATCCATAGAGTAGGAATTTGAAGTTTCAACTTTCTTTCTTATGTGTAGCTAACACGATCTAAGAATTGCAAATTGTATTCAGTTGTACTCATGCTTTTCGGTTCTTGTTTGGTTTATACATACTAGATCTAATCACTTGCTTGAAGGGTATTTTAGTTTTGCAAATCACCCTGCGTGAAGTAGAGATCGAAGCTCAGTTGCATCTTATCTCTCTTCAAATATAATTTTTCTAATGTTTCTTGTCCCACAGTTTCCCTCCGCGCTCAAATTTACTCAAGCTTGGGCTTGAAGTTTTTCTTATCTGTCCTCAAACTTAAAAAGAAAATTCTTACTTTCCAGTTACTTTAGTTTTGTTTCATAAAAAGTAGATCTAAGTGTTAAATCTTATCTTTCTATCTCTTGTTATATAGATCTAAGAGCTTCGTTTGCTAAAAAGTTTATCTCATGAAAGTTTAAATATAGCTTTGCTTAGTTTTAGTACTTGAAGTAGCATAAAAAACTCTATCTTTTCACCAGTACTAACTGTAAATTTTAGTGTATTTTATTGTCTAATCCACTATTTTATAGGAAATTAGCTTGCTGGTTTTTCCCTTTTCATGACAGGTTAAGCGAAAGTGCTAGCGAAAATTTGAAGTTTCAAGCTCCAAAAAACACTCCTAATTCCCCCTTCTTCATCCCCCTTTCTCCAGATTGCATTGAAGGCCTTCCAAGATCAGAAAAGAATCCCAACATCAAAGGCATTGTAAAAATTAATAAAGAGAAAGTGGGATAAAGGATCCCGCGCCCCACTTTCCCCATTTGGGGGAAGCCTGTATCGTTCGTTTTTCATGTTTGCAATTTGCTTTGTTTTATGCTTGTAAAATAATTGGTTAGAATAGAATATGAAAGGTTAGTTTCAAATTCTAGAAAATTTTGTTTTTTGCTTTCATAAAAGTCAAAAGAAAAAAGCTTCTTGTTTTTGTTTAACTTTATTTTAGAGATTTCTTTCATTTAATATAAATTTAAAAAGTAAAAAAGAACTAAAATATATTGAATCTCACCGTCAAGTGGATCAAGAGTGCTCTATGTCGAAGGGTTTGTGGTTATTCTTTAATTAATCTATTTTTTCTATTTAAATTGTTAATTTAAATCTAAGTCTCTTGAACTTGCCAAAATCCAAGTCAAGAGCACTCTCTGTCGGAGAGCATAATAGTCTTGCATCATCCTTGCATTTAGTCATATAGAGTAACTAAGTCTCTTGAACTTTTGTCATAAGACAAAGTCAAGAGTGCTCTCTGTCGGAGAGTTTAATCGTGTTCTAATAAAATTTGCAACTCACATTTTCCCCTTAATTAATTTACTTCGTTGCTATCCCTCACCTAGTATTCTCTGTTGACTTTGATAGTTGGGCTCGTACTCATAACGGTGAGCGGATTTGATAATCTCTCAAGTAAAAACGTAATAAAATTTTACCCCCATAACCAACGCACCGACGTTGCCGAAATTATTCAAAGTCATTCTTAGTAAAGGCACCGAAACTCCCCATTGTCTTAGAGTCTCGATTAGCTGGTCAATCCACAGGATACCAACTTGGGATGCTGGACGGGCCTACATGTCTTGAATGAAATAACTTGGAATTCTTTCCCGATTGGTCTTTTGATACCTTTTGATGAGCCATAATAAACAAGACCACTACAACACTTTAAAATAAACCAAGAACAATCGCAAAACACTTTTGACTAGCAATATTTTGAGACTTTTATTTTCAGTTTTCCCAAGGATCTCAGACATTTTACTCCATAAGGCACTGGTCTGTTTTAAAATCTTATGCATTATTGTTGATCTGGGCCATTTGTCCTTTTTTTTTTTTTAAGTATGATATTTATCTGTGAATTCTATCTTATTTCACGAGCTCTCATTATATTGTTTATCTTTTAATGTGGTGATAGCAACGTGGATTGCTTTTTGTCTTGTGTTTATTTTTCAGTTATAAAAATTGTAGTCTTCATTCATCATAACAAAATCCTAATAAACACTTGTCTGCATCACTTTCATAAAATTTACTTGAACACATTGATCCTTAGAAACTCTTTATTAGGGACCACCCCCCTTGGCTTTGTTAGGAGTTAGCCTAAACAGAGGAGCTAGGAGTAGGTGACAGTACCTGGCTCTGTGCTTGCCCCCAAGTTCACTCCTCTCTCACTTTCTCAAGTGAGGAAATAGCTTTCAAAATATTTCTACTGCTGGTGTGCAATCGACGGACTACAAACACCAAAGGGAATCATCCACTATAGATAAAGATAGTTGTCACAATGGATGACCTCTTATCACTTTAGATTAATTTGGAGAATGATCAATGGGGAGACCCTACTAGCTTATGAGGGCTAGCGAACCTACTCAAGACACTCTTAGGGGTTTGCAATGAGTGCAATAGGTGAATAATGAGTAAGTAAATCTAGATCTAGGTAATGGATGTGGTAGGTATAGTTAAATCCAAGTCAGGGAGGCTTAATATAATGAAAATTTTCCAACTTGATAAGAAATATACCATAAAGAGTTTGAGAATGTAGATTTAGATAGATCTAGTCTAAATAATGAAAACCTTAATGAGATCCACCTAGGGTTTATGCAATAATGGATAAAGTGGAACCAAGAGATTAGATCAGGATATGAAATGATTGGATCTACAGGATTGAAGGATAGATCTATGAAATTGAAGTGGTACAAGCATACACAACTGATAGATTTGAAGGTTTGACCACCCACCTAACGAAGGCGTCCCATCTAGAGTAGACTAGTGCTAGATCCTAGGGAAAATGGAGATGGATTTCAACAAAACTTGAGATCTAGGTTTTAATTAATTATCTCTAAGTGGGTTTTGACGGCCATCATCAAATAAGCACCCGATCTATCAGATCTACAAAACTAGGGTTTGCAAAAGAAGGTTTTGTGGTGAAAATTGAACTAAGCCCCCCAAAAATAAAATAGATGCAAACGTACTTGAAAATACTTGATACTAACCTTGTATTACCATGATATTGCCTCTCTGATCAATTAGGAGTGTTTTTGATGCCTCTTGAAGTGAAATCGTTATCCCTCTAAGGTGCTAAGCACTCCCTCCTCCTGCAAAAGAGATCTACAATGTAAGAATTGCTTTGCAAAAAGAGAGAGGTGAAATGAAAAAGAAAATGAATCAAGGAACATCAATATGGCCGCTCCCTAACTCAATGGATATTTGGGAGAATGCTATGGAGCTCAGTCACAATAGCGCCCCCAACCAAGTCGCTTCCTTCCCCAAGAGGATGACATCCTGGAAAAGAGTTAGAAATGCATAAATATCCAAGAATGCTATAGATAATAAGACTTTCCAATATCCATACAAGACATCCCGCAAAGATTCCAAGAGATTTTTCAAAAATATTCTATTATTCCAAGAGATTAAGAGCCAAAAGTCCCATTTACAATGAGAGAGAATCTCAAAATATAGATCTCTGTTATATACAAAAATTATATCCCAAAATATCAATGGAAAACATCAAAAGATACAATCGATCTAATCAATGACTAAGATTAGTCAAATAGATAATACATGGATCCACTCACTAATGGACGGGGGCACACTCACTAAAAATTCCCAAGGAGGGGCACACCACATAAAAAGTGTGTAAAACATGACAAAACACATGGTGGGTCTAGGAGGTTATACAAATCCTTCACTACCATATCCCTATGGCACAATAACAAGGTATAACGATCACTAATAACATGGAGTGATCAAAATCACTAGGAGATCCCCCTCAAAAAACACTAAAACACCCTCAAAGTGAAGAATGCTAGGACGTGTGGACCCATGAAGAGTGAAGTTGAATTTGTATGATGAAGGTGACCCCAACACTGTGCCTCAAACCAATTCCATGCCATTTCCTTGCCTCAATTTCCCAAATCAATTTCTTTATTAGCCATTTTTATCACCAAAACACTACCTTAGGAACATAAAACTACTCATATCTCACTAGTGACTAAAAATGGACGCCAATTGACTGCAGAAATGGGCCTGGCACCATAGAAATATGGTACAAACAACTGGATACACCCTATTTTTCTCTCTGGCCCCCTAAGAGAAATCACCATCAACTGAAAAGCGTTTTATATTGATTTCCCAGAGCCAAACTGCTCCAAAATGCTAAATGACCAATATCTCATCTGCAAGTGCCTAAAATGAAAAATTGGTTGCATCAATAAACTCAGAATGTCCAAATGCACTATAAATGAGTACTCATACATGATATGTCCATAAACAATGTACGTCAGAGGCCCCATCCATGTCAGAACAATTATAGAATAAAGCCTATAAATGCTTATAATCGTGAAAATAACACAATCCATCCTAATAAACCACCATTTGAAGCATGAATATGTCTAATGGAAATTGATAGATCGTAAATAATCATCAGCCACAATCATTGGTCAAAACTCATTCTAGACCTTGCTGCTGACTTGGTCAAATTGGGTTGACCTGGTAAAAAATGATCAAATGATGACCCAAATGCTAAACTCTAATACTACAATGTACAAAATGGACATGCATGCTCAATTATCTATGTTAACAATAAGACTCAAGTACAAGTAGCTTATGTTGTCGATTATAAGCACATAATATATATAAATAATACATCTAAATCAAAGTAATTAGCTACTCTAAACAAGAACCTCCATTGTATAGTAAATTATCAATTTGGCCATTTTTCTAGTCAAGGGTGAAGGTAAATGAAACAAGGTAAGGTCAAAGGGGATAACTTGACACTTGACATTGTAAGCATCTAGGTTGAAGGAAAAGGGAATCCAGACAACATGTAAGCTGGGATAGGTGAACAATAGGGAATGATAGTGTCTCACAGATGGGTTGAATAATGAGAATGCTCCACTAGACTCTAGATAAGCAAATTTTTAAATCAACTATTCACACAACAATGATACTAGGTAACCACTAAATGCGGGTTCCCTCGAAAAACTTTTGGCCTTCCAGAAAATGACAAAGACATAACCATGATAGGCCAATCTCATCATGTTTCCTTGTAGGGGAAAATGAGTTGTACATTATACAATGAAGGAGTGCTCATCCTTTGGCCATTAACTCTTTTAAAACATTATTTTATTAACTAGCCATCCTCCAAGAGCAGGTGCCATGAATAGCCTTGTGGGCCTCAGATAATAATTCAGTATGACCTCCATTGCCTGCCACCATCCATAGGTGCGATGGAGTGACCACCTGTTTCCCTTTGGAGGAAAACTCCCTCACATCATACAAAGGATGAGTGCTCATCTCTTGGAAATTGACTAAATTTATATTTCATTTGAAACATTGTTTAAAAAAACACTTTTGTTTTGCTGGCTAGGCATCCATTTAGAATAAGCATTTAAGTTCTAATTATTTAGTGTCTGAAGAAATTTTTTTGGTAAGATTACTTGTGTTCAGGACCTCTCCCTCTCCCTCTCCCTCTCCCCCTCCCACTCTCCCTCTCCCTCTCCCTCTCTCCCTCTTCTTTTGTTCCCTCCCTCTCCGTCTCC
>LPNX010245762.1:59071-89941 GCA_001517045.1 Pseudotsuga menziesii
CTCTTCCCTCCCTCTCTCTCTCCCTAACCTAGCATATCATATACTACCTAACCCTACCCTACCTTAAACTACCTAGTATAATCTACCTTCATTTATCCTAACATAGACTAACCTAGCTTGCCTTAGCTTGTCTACCCTAGCCTACCACTACCCTAACCTTAAACCTAAATCCCTAAGCCTCAATATCAAGTCTAAATTAAGCTAAGATTATCCTTGAATACTAAGCTTAATCCTATTCCTAAGCCCAAATCCTAAAGCAAAGTCTCACATACATTTCATTCTATAAAATAAGAATAACTTATGTAACAATAAAAAGCTTTACGCACATAGTAAACATATATATGAGACCTATTTTATAATTGAGGAAATAATCACATATCATGTCATTTAAAGTACAAATTTAATAAAACCATACACCATAGAACTAAATTGCACATAACACACGCATAAAACAAAGCCAAAACAAACAACTATATAATAAATACACATTAAATAAGTGGAGAGAAAATTATTTAAAAGTGAAAATGACAAATTGAATAATTGAAAAGAAAGTGTATTTAGGTATAAGCAAGTTTAACAAGAAATTTAAATTTAAATTACATAAGGTACATACTACACTAGTCACCCCAAAGTTTAATAAATTGAAAATTCTAACAAAATGCTGAAATTTATAAATCCCATATCATGAAAATTTAATCCACATTACCATAATCTCTCTTATATAACACAATTATAATGATATCACTATGAATATAACTAATTGAAAAAGAAAAAAAACAATTAAATTTATCTTTAATATACATTTTATAATAATATCACTCTTGATATAACTAAATATTAAATTGAAAAGAAAAAAAAAACTAATATTAACTTTTCCTTCCAATATATCAATAATAACATTTATTTATATCTCGTTAATATTCTTAATATTTACATATTTGTTTACCTATTAAGTCTTGTAAAATATAAAAAGCAAAACGGGAGAGTAGATAGAAATAGATATTCGGTTAGGCCAACATGCTCACCCTTCCTTCAAACAGGGCCTATCTTCTACGCGAGTGGGAAGGAATTTTCATGTGGAAGGGATTTCATGAAGGCATAGGGTTTGCTGAAATAGAATGATTAGGGTTTGTTTAAGAGGGTCGAAAGTAACACAAAGAAAACTGGACAAGAAAGCTAGACACGGGATTGCTGAAGGAGTAGGGTTTGCTGAAAAGGAAGGATTAGGGTTTGTTTAAGAGGGCCAAAATTAATAGAAAGAAAACTAGACACGGGATTGCTGAAATTAACAGAAATAAATCTAGACATGAGATTGCTGAAATTAACAAAAATAAAAGGACTATATCTTCTTGAAAGGAATGTATCTTGAATTGAAATCCCGCTGTAATGAAGAGAGCATTGTTTATTTTTTCTAAATGGAGCTTCTAAATAGATCGACATAGATTAAAAAAACTGAATTGAAAAAAAAAACAGAATCATGGTTTCTGTAAGAGAAGAGGGAAAATAAAATGTTGACAAAATGTATCTGAACCGAACGAAAGCACAAGCATGGCTTCTGTAAGAGAGAAGGGCGAATAAAATGTTGATAAAATGTACCTGATATTGAGAGAGAGCAGTATTGTTGAGTAGCTCAATTGCCCTTTTTGAGTTCTTTGCTCCAGCAGTGGATGATCCAAATATTGCATCCTCTTCAATCACATAAAAATAGGACACGAGCCACTTAAAAGCATAGACAAAGACAAATAAAAATACATAGGCTCAGGCATAGACCAAAGGCACATACAAATACCGTACATAGACTGAGATGCCCAATCACACACAGAAATACAGGACCAGACCTGAGATAGGGGAGACCTAGGCAGTAAATGCAAACTTTAGGTAAGGTTTGATGGTATATACACACTTCCTTTCAACAGATACATTGGCCTCTCTCTCTTTTTGGAAAATATCAATATTGGTTCACTGCACTTCACAGAAAAAGATGATAAAACCAAAAAATCTCTCATGCGTTTTGGCCATGTTTTTTTTGTTTTTTAATTTATTTCTCTTCCTATTTTTTTCAATGTATCTATTAGCCTTGATTTACCATAGAGTTGTGAATTTTATGATTCTCTTCCAATTTTGTACAATTGGACAATAACTTTGGCAAAGTCTAGTGCGAATATCCATTTTACGGGCTGTGTCTAGATGGAGGTTTATTTGATAGCCAAAACTGAGTTGTTGAAGTGGAACTGTAACTCAGAGCTGCCAGTTGCATTTGTGAGAGATGAAGAGTTGTCTAGCATCCAAAATTGGGGTTTCAGTAATTATCACTGGTATCTGAAATGAAAATGAGTTACTTTGGGAAAGAAAAAGTTAATGTTTTCCTGAACTCAGAAAGACCAATGCATGGTATTTTCTGGACTGCTTATGGATTACTTCTCTCTCTAAGTATTTGTTGGAGCAGTGTTGTTTGTGATGGGTTTGCAGCCTTTCCAATTCAATTTCAATTTCAATTTCTTAGGCTTCCTCCCATGTTTCTCTTCAATCTCAAGTTTTATTCTACAGTTCAGAGTGGCTTTCACTTCTAGATGCCCAGAGAATGATTTGGCGATTGCATGGAAATTTAGGAACTATGAAATTTGAAAATATGAATATTTGGGATCAATTGGAAGGCCTTGTGTATCAAACTATAAATTTTTATACTTACAATCTTATTAAACAGAGTTTGGTGATCTCGGGCATCTCACATGGCTACATTCCTATGATCTTCTTGGGGTAATGCATTGTGATGGTGATCAGGCTTGTTTATATTCAGGGTTTTGCTGGACCATTAGAGAAATCTTGGTGGTAGCCATTGCTGCAAATCTTATGAAAAAATGTGTAGATTTCACAATGGGGAATGGTCATATTGTTTCATGTAGATCAAGACACTGAATATATACAGCACCTGCAGAGATGTATAATGAAAAGTGGTTAAATTTGAAGGGTGTTTTGTCATGTTACCTTTGGATGTGCGCTATTCATGTTTATGATTATGGAGAGTTGAAGGTCTTGATATTTGGACTTGTGGAAGATGGAAGATTGTAGGTGAAAATAAATCGTTGGATTATTTGTAGTACCTATACTAATTTTTAGTGTTTACAAGTCGGTCCTTTATAATTTTAATCTTGTTGAGATTGTTGCCTTGAACACCTAGTTTGATCCAAATAGTTCCTTCCTTTTCTGTAGGAACTTGAACACGTCTCCTCCTATGTGTTATTCTGTATATTTTGCACTACACAGGTATGAGAGTTCCCTGAAAAATATCAGGGATGCTTATTTTAATGAATGCTTGTAGCTCATGAAGAATAATCCAAAGCATTTTCCCCTCAGCCCTAAAATTTTCAAAGATGGAAGAAATATTTCTAATTTTAGAGGTCTGGTGTGATCATATGTTCAGTGAAGAAGTTTTTTTTGGACACTGCTATGGCATATTGCAGCACATCGTCTTTGAAAAAAAATGACATCGTCTGTAAATATCATCAAATGTAACATTCCATCAACAAATTCTCTGACTTTCAAATGGTTCATTTTAGCGACTTCAACATTACAAAAACTTTTACATATGGGTGCAGTGGTCTGCATGAGGAGTCTTTCTTTTCCCTAATGTGTGGGTTCTGGCTTGTCACCAGCTAGCTGGAAAAAAATTGCATGATAAAAACTCAAGGAATAAGTAAATATAACTCCTCCTATCTCAATTTGGGCACATGTTCATATACATAGATAAACATTATGTTATTTGACTTTAGATGCTATGGATTCTTTTTGTCAATTTGTGGATTGCAATTTATTGCATGTTTGCATTTACTGTGTTAACTTGTTTAAATGCTTGGCATGTGAGCATTTTCAATCAATTCTCAAAGTGCATCAAGATGAAGTACATGGAAGTACATGGTTTAATCATTTTCCAATTGCAAAAGAGAAGATTTGGAATATTAAATACACCTTATGCAATATTATGTTTATGCGATATTATTGACACACTTATTGCAATATTAATATAATCATAAGATTCCATGTGCACTTTGTGTTCTTAAGACAACTTACTCTAGTCATAAACTGGAATCTTCTGGAAAGGAAAACCTTGGAAACTCTAATAATAAAATAGTTAACAATAAAATATATGTATTGTGTTTGGATGGCATATGAAGTTCATAAAAAGAGAAACACAATCTTTTTAGGTAAAATAACATTGTACACTATTGGTGAACATGATAAAATTAAAATTTTGAGTTGATAAAATAACCATTTTGATAGTTTTTGAAATGAGAAAATAGTCAACTGTAGCCATTTGGAGAAGTTGTCACCATAAAATTGTCCTTGTTTTTTTATTCTGATTTCTATATTGGTGACTTTAAAGCACTTCTTCCAAGTGTGGTGAAATTTACACACTTTCAATATATATTCCTTTTTTGGGAACTTCTTAAACCCTAATGTACAATTCCATAGGATATCACTGATTTAGTATAGTGACCTACACAGACTTTTGTTACACAATGCAAAGTATGCATTGATGGTTTTATGCTGAGAAGAATGCATCCTATTGTAATCACCTTTGTACTCCTTACCTTCTCCTTGCAGAGTGTACATTGTGCAGTCCATGCTCATTAGAGTACATATTATTGAATTATCTATACAGTTCATTTGCCCCTCCATGGTCATTGAGGACACAAAGGAGGAGACAAATTCTCTCTTATCTCTTTCAGTATTTTGTTTCTAGTTCCAACATTACTTGTTCTTGACATGTCTTTTGCTTATGTACTCATTTCATGTTTTTGCATCTTTCTTTCTTTGAACTAGTCTTTTATATTTTTGTAGCTTTGTCCTTAGATCATAGATCTTTTCCTATTGTTTTTAGTGTATCTATAGGTGTTTTTTGTGCACTCCCACTTTGTAAATTACAGTGATTATACTATTTTAGTCTCATTGACCCGCTTTTGTGGTCATTCATTGAACAGTAATAAAATTATCTAGACCAACTTATTTACCTATTAACTATGCTTTGTGGATGATTTCCAACTATTTTGGATGAGTTTCTAGTGAAAACTAGTAGCTTCTCAATCCCATTGCCTATTAGTTTGGTCCTTAGACAAAATTTTAAACTTATGGTCACTTTTAGCTTTGCACTTGTTTTTGCTACAATTCAGAACTACAAAATTTAATTCAAGAGCTTAAATAAAAAGAAAGCAATATTAAAGGAATGACCAAGGACCTTTAAACCAGGTAATTCACTTTGCATACCGTCCCAGCTATGAGCAAGTAAGGAGTAGAAATCAGAATGTTGTCTTCAATATTTTTTTAATAGGATGACACATGTATATATCAAGGCACATACATGCTACAAAATGAGGCCCTGGTTTTGGAAGAGAGCACGTTGGTGCATGCAGAATGAAGAAGGATACATGTCATTTATATAAACAAGTTGATTCCATTTGTATAGAGGTGGATTTCCAAGGCAGAGCAGGCCAGACATCAATGTCTCTAGTTCAATTCGCTAGGGTTTGCAGTTTAAGGAAAAACTATAAGCATTGTCGAGATCTCGATAAGCATTTAAGTTCTTTTAGAACTTATTTCTGAATAACTGCATGATGGATATATCGTGTTTCATATATGAATAATGAATTTAATGTTTTTTATCATCTTCTTGTAGGTTTCTATGAGGATGACAAACAAGAATATGCTAGAGATGCTTGAATTTGAATCACATTTATCAATAATTTTATACTAGTCTAGCATTTTTCGGGTGTAATCTCTAAGGAATAAGTTGAGGGAGGGAAAACAGATAAGTTTTAATTTGTAATATCCCTAATATATTACTAATGTATATGAGTGGAAACATATTGTCATTTCCTCCGTTGAATCCAAGCCCTTTCTTCTTTGACTGCATGGACCTACTAGCATTCAATCTTTTGATTTTCTTAGATAAAATTATTTGTCTAGGTAAAAAGATGGCAGATGAAAAAGAGTTGAAGATGAGGCTTACCACTAATGTTGAATTTTCTTAATTTTATTAGATGATATGTTAAAAAAAATTGTTACTAGTAGATCACAGAAAGAACAATAAGCATGGAAACACAAGAACACAAATATTTTCCTCGGGGAAACCACAAGGGAGAAAACCCCACAAAACTTCCTTAGTATAGATCTCAACCAAAGCAATGTAAAATCCAGACAATTTCTTCTCTCTTCTTTTTGGCGCACTAATCTTTCTCTCTCTTGCAAAACATCTTGAGTGAGCTTCTTGCAAAACGACTTGAGTGAGTGAGTACAAATGAAGGGGAGCGCTTCCCTATTTATATTCTTCAGTTGACTTGACCTCTAACCTAACAAGGTTGACTTCTCTAACGGTCTGGGCTAACTTGTCCAACTAGACACCACAAATAACATTTATTATATTGACACTTGGGTACTATTGACCCGACTTAAACCCAGAGGTTTACATCGATTCTTTCAATGATACTAACAAGACCAAACTCATATCCCCAAGGATGAATACAATCAATACATCTGGAATATATTCTAAAGTTACAATACTTTAACACTCCCTCTTAACTAGGAAGGTATTCAACCACAGCAGCAACTGCTACTACAACTATACAACCAAATCGTGAGTCTATATATGTCATAGGAAGTTTTGAAACATCATCATTCATCTTCTTCATTGATCTCAGTTGGATCATGTTTCACAATCTTAAGTATATAAATACTTATTCAATCATCTCAACAATCATAAAAAGATCTCATCAAATATCATTAGCAATCATTAGTATAATAGTATTGAAGCAATCATCTCAACAATAAACAGTATACCAATATTGAGGATACATATTTCCCTTCAACGTCTCAGAGTAGCATCATGGTGAGTTCTTTGGTAGATCCATTCGGGAATTTTGTCTAACTTACTAACTCTTTTGAGCCAAACAATCCTAGTTATATAGATGGATATCCCTGGGGACCAAACAAGCCTTGTCTGGATTGCTAACCCTTTCAGGCCAAACAATCCTATCCAGGCATACTAATACCCCTAGGATCAACAAGCCTCATCTGACTTACTAACCCTTTCGGGCCAAACAAGCCTAGCTAGACTTACCCTCCTCTAGACTGAGCTACTGACCACTGCATCCATCCTCTGCTGTCACTCCCTCTTTTGAGAGAGGTCCTTTCAGACTACACCAAGCTTGTCTAGAAAGTATTCAAAATTTACATGAGCCAAAGGCTTATTCAATACATCTACAACTTGTTCCTTTGTAGGAACATACCTGAGCTTTATAGCTCCCTTCTAAACCAAATCCCGGATGAAATGATATCTGATTTCAATGTGCTTTGTCTTATCATGAAACACAATATTTTTTTTCATCTTAATACAAGTATGATTATCACAAATGATATTAGTAGCATCTATCTCTGCATCAAATAGTCCTGCTAACATCTTTGAAATCCATACTGATTCGCTACATGTTGAACATGCTGCAATGTATCCATCCTCTTCCGTACTAAGTGCAATACTGGTATGCTTTCTACTGAACCAAGAGATCATGCCTTATCCCAGACTAAAACAACATCATGAGGTTATTTTTTTATCTTTGGCCCTTCCTCCCTATTCTAAATCTGCATATCCATGTAATTTGATCTCACCATTGGATGCATATCTGAGCCCATAGTCTAAATTTCCCTTTAGATACCTCATCACATGTTTTGCCCCATTAAGGTGAACGTGTTTAGGATTCACCATATACTGACTTAAGGTGTTTACTGCAAAACATATATTTGGTCTTGTATTGGTTAAGTACATCAGAGAACCAATAATCTATCTATATAAGGTGGCATCGATTGCTTTTGAAGTATCGTCATTTAATAGCTTCAAACTTGTTGTCATAGGAGTAGTCATATATTTACAATCTAACATTCCAATTTTTTAAAAGATTTCTACAGTATATTTTCCTTGGTTTAGGAAAATCTTGTCTGTATATTGCCATACATCAAGACCTAGAAAGTAATGCATCATTCCAAGGTCTTTCATTTCAAACTCTACAACAAGCTTCTTCTTACATTCGATGATAGGTTTATCTTCTCTTTTCAAGAACATGTCATCTACATATAGTAATAAAATCATAATCCCATCATCCACAATCTTATAATAGAGGTTGGAGTCTACTTTACTTTTAGTAAAGCTTGAGGGAATCAAAAATCCATCGATCATACCATACCATGCTCTAGGTGCTTGCTTTAGCCCATACAACACCTTCTTTAGTCTACATACATGAGTTTTCTAATCATTAGTCTTGAACCCTTGTGCTTGTTCGATAGATACCTCTTCTTAAATTAATCCATTTATAAATGTTGTCTTCACATCCATCTGATGTAGCTTCCACTTCATATTGGATTCCAAGGAAAGGATGGTTCTGATTGAGGTGTATCTAGCTACTTGTGCAAAGGTTTCCTCATAATCGATTCCCTCTTTCTGAGAGAATCCTTAAGCCACAAATATTTCCTTGTACTTTTCTATACTTCCATTTACTGAGTGTTTAGTTTTGAAGATCCATTTCGAGGATACCACTGACTTGCCTTTTGGTCTTGGTACTACTTTCCATACATCATTCTTTATAATGGATTGGTATTCCTCATCCATTGCATCTACCCACTCTTTCTATTCTATTGCTTCTTCAAAACATGTTGGTTCTTTACCATATAACCAAGGCATGCCTTTGGCTTCTTTCTTTCTCAGATGGTTCCTTTTGGAGCACTATGTCTTTTTGCTTCTTTGATTACTTAACGAGCTTAGGTAGGTCTTCTCTTTCGAGAAATTAATTCATTGGGTAATTATTTAGGTAACTAATGTTCGGTCATATCATGATCCTTAGGAATCTGGATTTCTTCTTCATTTTTAACTATTTTAGGAGTTTCAACAGCTTCGAGAGTTTCATGCTCCTCTTCATCTTCCTTATCTTTTTTTAACTTTTTGAAGCTTGTATCTTCGTCAAATGTGACATCTCTTTTAAGTTCAATTTGATGGTAACCTGGGATATAGATCCGATAAGCTTTTAATTGTTCACTATATCCTACGAACAATCCCTTCTTTCTTGAAGCATCTAACTTTGTCCTTTTATCCTTGGGAATGTGAATGTAAACATGAAAATCAAATATCTTTAGGGGACTTACCTCTGGATTTTCTCCGGAAAACATTTATTTTGGAGTTTTATTTCCAAGGGAACTGTGGGAAATTCTATTTTGTTCATATAATGTTGTTCTTGCTGCTTCTCCCATAGGTAAATCGAAAGATCTTGATCATGTATCATAGCTTTCATAGGTTCCATGATAGATCTATTCTTTCTTTCTGCCACACCATTTTGCTGTGGATTATAGGGAATGGTGATATCCGCCTTAATCCTATATTCCTTGTAGTAATCATTGAGTTCATTTGATGTGAACTCTCCTCCATTTTCTGACCTCAACATCTTTATTCTATTCTCAGAGACATTTTCCACAAGGGCCTTAAATTCCTTGAACCTTTCAAACACTTCATCCTTCCTTTTTAAGAAGTATATCCAAGTCTTGTGAGAGTTGTCATCAATAAAAGAAGCATAGTAGACATACCCACTTAATGAAGTACTTTGCATTAGCCTGCATATGTCTGAGTGAATAATATCTAAAATCCCTTTTTCTTTACCAGTCACAACCTTTCTTACAATTGGTAGAGCTTTGTAGTGAACATGAGTAAGCCTTCTATGTCATAGCTCACATGGGTTTATGGTACTGGTTGCTAATGTTGAATCTATATGTCCCTTGAATTTGTAGAGTCCTCCTTCTTCAACTCCAATATCTACTACCTCATCTATGGTTTACCTTTTCCCATGTAAACCTTAGAAGAAGACAGATTCATTGCAGGATTTCACCAAAAAGTGAAGAAGGCACGAGAAAAAGCTTGGCATGACGGGCACATCAAGAGCAAGATTTTTCAGATAGGAGACCTAGTGCTCCTTTATGACAACAAGTTTGTTAAGTTTCCAAGGAAGCTCAAGACACATTGGTTGGGACCATATCAGATTCAGCAGGTCACAGAAGGAGGTGCCGTTCAACTCAGTAAACTGAATGGGGAGCTTGTTCCTACTTGGGTTAATGGCAGTAGGCTTAAGCTTTATAGTGATAGCCAGTCCACCTCCCAGCCCTAACTCAGAGAACCAGGTGGTGCAGATGTCCATTGTAGTTGAAAGGAGGCATCGCACCCATAATCAGTCTACACGTTAAAATAAAAAATAAAAATAAAAAAAGAGTTGATGTTGCGCAAGTCATAGGACGCTTGTGGAGTTTTTTTGAACATTGCAGAGTCTCACGCCAAATTTTGGTTCAGGATGATGCGGTGTGGCATCGCAGCAAGGTGATGATTCCCCATGCCACAAAGACAATTTTGAAAAGGGACAGAGGGCCAGCCACTTCACCCTCTGACAAGCAATTAATCTAGATATGACAAGAATACGTTGCTCTAGATTTGGAAACAGTACAAGGATTCTCCTAGATTTGGTAAATCTTGGTGGAGACCGACGCCTGTACACAACTTTCAAGGGATATTTGATCGGATTTTTAGCACTTAATGAGGACTGGGATGATGGCTATTGTCTTATCCATGCAATAAATTCTGCCAACAGGTCTAGCTTAAGCGACCGTTGCTTCAGAGATTATCACCTTCATTATAAATCCATAGATCATTCATACAGAAGGGTTACTTTTGTGATTTCTGAGAGTTATAGAGAAAAATTGTAGAGTTTTCCCTGTGCAGAGATACTCCAGTTACAGAGTGCTAGTTTCTCTATTTTTGCAGCCATTACCAGTCCAGAGTATTGCACCAGGTGGTTTAAGTCCGAGAAGGAACCTTTAGAAAACATTGTGCGACGATTCTGGCGTGGTGGCCTCGAGTCTGATATGACGACGCCGCCCAGGGTTGTGAAATTAGGTGCACCACAGGTCAGGAAGATGCCAAGGATGAAGAGTCAGGCTCAAATAGTAGAAGATTCCAGCCCAGAGCAGGAAGAAGAAGTTCATATGGCAACAGTATACATTGTGTCATGAGTTGAGGACGCACCAGAGGTAATTATTCCCAAGGGTGCTAAGTTTCCTATTTTGCTACCGCCCATAGATCCATTAGATGAAGGAAAAGAAAGATGGGAAGAAAGAAGAAATGAAATGATGGATATGGAGTGGACTATCCCTAAAGTTAAAGACGAAGACCAGTACAAGCCAAGCGATAATATATCAGATGGTGAATTAATAGAGAGGGATTGCTATAGAAGTAAAGAAGAGTCAAAAGAGCTAGAAGGAATAAAGAACAATCACAATAAAACTCAAGAAAAGGAAAAGGTTGCTGAAGTACCACCATATCCAGGATATTTTTCTTACTACAAACCGCAGACAAAGGCTTTCTCTCGAAATGGAATTCATGGTTGGTATAGTTTTATTATGGAAGAATCCAGACTGAATGAAATGTTTGAGAAGGCTGGAAGATACAGATCTATATTGTGATATGAGTTCTAACCCGGATAAAGAGGAAAGGATATCTATGGAAGGCTTCTCAAAAGCTCAAGATTCTTAAAGAAGCCGCTGATCCACGAAAAGAACTATATGCAACTTTGGAGTATATCAAGTGTAAGGGATTCAGGCCCATGGAATGTCCTGAAGGGGAGGATAGAAAATTGTTGTTTAGAAATGGAAATGAAAGCTTTGAACTTGGGAGTTACAGAGCTCTTCCTCTGGATTTGATATCCTTCGGAAGGTGTCAAGCTCTGGATGAGGATACATGGAAGAGATAGTGGTCAAGATGGAGGAAGACCACAAGGCGCAGATTGCTGAGCTTGAGGCTTGAGCACCAAGCACACCTGAAATAGACAAGGAAGCAAGGGCACATGCCTTTAGACTCACTTCAACAAAGATGAAGTGTCGCATAGAGGATGCTGAGTCATTGCTAGATGATGCGATGAAGACATGGTCAGAGCTAGATGAGCTCCCAGATAAACTGGAATCACATCAGAGCATCCAGAACATAGAGAATGCAACAGCACAAATAAAGGAATAATTCAAGAGCTTAGGAGCTCTTGCAAAGATGAAGAAAATGACAGAGATGAATCGGTTTCAACAGGAAGCGCAGCGGTTGCGAGGAAAAGAGATACAATTTAATAATCTACTTCAGCCATATCAGGAACAAATCGAAGAGCTGGTCGATGCGGTTGAGCAGAAGGTGAAGGAGTTCACTGCAAGAAAAAGTGAAATTGATAGCGCAGAAGACCCCATGATTACTCAAGTCATGCTTGAAGTGGCACAAGACTATGTCGAAGCTATGGACAAAGATGTCGCAGGACTCAAGGAGAGACTCGCAAGGACTTTGCAGGAAGCCAAGGAGAAGCTACAGCAAGAGAAGCCAGCTGTTAGTGGCTCAGGGATGAGCCACAAGTAAGTGTTAGGGGACTATTGGAGCAGAGCCCCATAGCTACAGGAAAAGCTTATATAGAGGAACAAGAAAGTCAAAAGAAACAGTACCTGAAGCAGCCGAGAAGAGAGCTCAACCACTGCACTTAAGGCAGCGGCGACGACAGGAGGGCTCAGCTACCCTCATAAATAGAAAAGGAGAATTGGGCCGAGGTATTAAAGACAAAGGACAGAAGGGGAGCGACCGAGGAAGCGGCGCCCATACCTACGATTGGCGCCGGAGATCACGGAAGACTGCAAAAAGCTGCAGTATGACCAGTAAGCGACAGTCCAAAGTACAGAAAGGCTGACTGTCATAGTTAGGGTTTTGGGTTACTGTTGGGATAGGCCCACAGTTTTGTATCAGGGTGAGACCTTTGGGCCACCTATTTAAGCATGTATTTTGTATTGTGAAAGGTTGGTCAGTTAGTTATCTAGCCAGCCAGTCAATAGATAATAAGTTAGCCATCTTTATTGTAAGATATTGAGAAAGAGTCTAGCTCTAGTTCTCTATTCAGGCTGTAGTTATCTTACTATAACGAGTGGCTGACTCTGTGAGCATGAATGTAACAATCCACAGGGATTGAGAGAGAGAGAGAAAGAATATATTGTAAGAAGAAGACATAATAGAAAGAGAAGAGATCTAAGAGAGAAGGGCTCCCAGCTGAGTGCGCGGAGTTTCCTAGAAGATCTTGAGCTGCATAATAGGTTGCAACGAAACTGTGTTACTCTCTCCAGATATAATATAAACATAGTTCCCATGGATGTAGCTTCCTCCCTGGAAGTGAACCACGTAAAATCCGCGTGTTGTGCGACTGTTTCATGTGATTGTGTTATACTTATTTGCTATCTATTATTCATTACATAAAATTTTCTATCAGTTGATGAATGTATGTATGCTATCCAGCAGTTGATAGTAAAATAGAAGGTTAAATGCAAGTTGAATGTGTTAAGTATTCGGTATATGAGTTTATCAGTGCTTGATTCACAACAGTAACAGTTACTGTGTTAAGTGACTTCTGTATATTTAGTTCAGCAAGTTGAGTACCATCGATGTTAAGCATGTTAAACTATATAAGTTTAAGTGAAGTTGTTTAACACCTTAATGAAGGTTAACTGAACTATTATACCCAGAGAGGAAGCCTCTAGACCTCGAGAGTTGATGATCATATTAAGTCTTACTATAGGAAATATCGTGGCGTAGAAAGGCGATATCGCACTGTCGGGGAAGCTGCAGTGTGAGATACCGCAGGTTAAGAGTTAAGCAGAAGAGTAGGTTTGTGCATCGCCCTATAAGATACAATGTGATAAGAGCCAGTCTGATAGCAGATTCAGCTAGGAATATAGAAATAGCCCTTGCTGAGAGACCCCGCTGGTTATTAAGAGTCAAGAGAATCTAGGATACTACAAAACCTGGTTGAGGAAACGTGATTCTTCAGCCACCCCATCTAGGATCACTTTGGGGGAGACTTCAGGCCATTCTGTGGTCTGTCGCCGAAAGGTCCAGTGAGCTAGGGGTTTTGTTGGTACAATAAACTTAAACCCGAGTCTACCCAGAGAAGACCAACAATCCAAAATTGAAAATTCTTGGAATTTAGTCATTTCTCCATAGAAATATGCACTCTTCAGGGGTGAGTTGATAGAGCCTCTTTTTTGGTTGATCTATTGGGGGATTTGTTCGGAGTAACAAAACCCTAATTGTGCAGTGCTTCCTTTTATGGTGGCTTTGATACCATGCTGAATTTTCTTAATTTTCTTAGATGATATCTTAAAACAAATAGTTACTAGTAGATCACTGAAATAATAACAATCACATAAACACAAGAACACAAATATTTTCCTCAGGGAAACCACAAGGGAGAAAACCTTGCAAAACTTCCTCAATATAGATCTCAACCAGAGCAGTGTAAAACCCAGAAAACTACTTCTCTCTTACTTCTGGTGCACTAATCTTTCTCTCTCTTGGAAAATAGCTTGAGTGAGTGAGTACAAATGAAGGGGAGCTCCTCCCTATTTATATTATTTAGTTGAGTTGAACTCTAACCTAACATGGTCAATTTCTCTAATTTTTTGGGCTGACTTGTCCAACTGGACACCACAAATAACATTTGTTATATTGACACTTGGGTACTATTGACCCGACTTACATCCAGAGGTTTACATTGATTCTTTCAATGATACTAACAAGACCAAGCTCATCTCTCGAAGGAGGAATACAATCAATACATCTGGAATATCTTCTGAAGTTACAATACTTTAACAACTGATACTCTAAGTTCATACATTTTGAATATGAAGCTTACCATTTCTACACTAAGTTCATACATGTACATTCAAAGGAAAAAACACAAGTGTTATACAAATGGAAATGTGAATGGGATTCCTATAAACAAGTGTCGAGCACTAGCCACCACCTATAAATATGTTGGATATTCCATACTCTTTATATGAGTGTGTGACCACCCATCCTAATTTGACAGCCATAAAGACCTCCACTAATTAATGGATCTCTTATGAGTGCGCACCATCCTGTGAGAGGCTTATATAGAAAAGTAAAGGTATTAAATGAATGGGGAAATCATTTTTAGTATTAATAAAAATTATATATATTATAAAGAATTCTTACATTCTTGTAATAAACCTATTGATAGTAAAATTGGAACATTCAGTACAACACATTCAAAATGTACTGGCAATTAGAAGGAAATGATTATGAATTTTGCAAACTATGTCTCGACTCTTAAGTGACATTAATCTATATGTGCATTTTACTTTTTACTAGTTGCAACATGTTTTCTTCTCAAATTTCAGAATGGAGTTATGAATCGTGGACAAACATGGAACGTTGGATTTGCTGTCTACACTAATGGCATTAGAGAAGATAAGTATCGCTCATTTTTATGGTCAAGGAGATTTATTTTTAATTATGGCCATGTGATTTTCTTCTTGAATATAAGTTACTTGTGGAATATGACTTCAGAGGTTAATGCGGCATTATTGTAAAGTAAAAGATGGTGTTACCTTGGCTTGTGCATTACAAATATTATGTCATGAGTCACTTAGCCTATTGTCACTTACCTCAACCAACATGTTGGGGTTAATTTCTAACTATTATTCTTGGGGATAAAGACATGTAAATAAAAGGAAATGGAGAAAGGAATAGAGGTAGTCACTTGTTTGAATGAATCTATCATACCATATTCAATAACTGGTTCATTCTAATGTATTCATTCTTTAATTTCCTTTCAATATTAAGAAGAGCCACAACTCATATGGATTATTTTCTTCTTAGTGTCTATTGTCATGTCTCATCATTCATATTGCATTGTACTCTACTTTTTAAACTAGCTGGTAGTTGGCATAGGTAGTATGCGTAGTTGCAATTGTATCTACATTAGTTGTCAATCCTATGATTTGTATTTTATGAAAGAAACCCAAAGCCACATCCCAATGGATATTTTGGGCATAATTTGTGATAATAGAACTCCATGAGCTCACATTATCTTATGCCTACTAATTCCATTTCACAAAAGTCCTCAAGGGCATTATGACATTGACCATTCTAGCATAACTTGTAATAATAATAGTCCACGAGATAACACTAGAATTTATTTCTGATAGTTACATTTGATAGAATAGCCCTATGAGCCCCTCAAGATTTCTGCTAATTGTATCCTTAAGAACTTGCGTAAAGTCAGATAGGATTCCCTAGTTATCAAACTTAAATTTTGATTGGGTTTCAAAGCATGAATGACTTATGGAAACTTTATAGTCTTACAAAAAAAATCATTTCTATCAGTGAGGTAGTTAATAGTGAGTGGAAAAAAAGGAATACAATAAGGTTCATGAGGTCATGCCCTTAAATCTATGTATATTCACCCTATAGTCTCGAGTATATCCAAAAATGTTGTGAGGCCATGTTGAATTGACCATTATCATAATTGTGACATTAAGGCACTATTACAACATCAATAGTGATAGTGTCAAGAAAAGTAAAAATATTATTTTTAGTCACTTACATTTATACACAATATTAGTAGTTGTAACATCCAGATAGAAATCCTTTGACATGAAAAGTGGAAGTAGTTTAACTATCCAAATTTAAATCTACTATGAGCTTCGAGAGATTCCAGAAGCTTTTGTAGAGCAACGGAAAAAAAAAACCTTTCTCTAAGCCCAAAATAGTTGATGTTCTATGCCAATTGAAAGAGATCACAATATTTTTGAACCAATAAACTTTGGAAAATAACATTCTTGGCCTACAACATCAAGGCCTAATATATAGGTTCATGGGGATATGAATTTCTTAGTAGATCATTTCCAATTGGAGTAGTTGGGGGTAAATGTGGAAAGTGAGGTTCATTTGTAGCGTTTATCAATCTAAGGAGATTGAGAATTCATTAATGAACAAGTTCCATAGTTCATGGGAAGAGGATTGTTCATGACATATGATGAGATAATTATTACCCTAAAAGAGAAACAAAAGAAACAGTGCATTTACTTATCAATCTGGAGTTCGACTGAAACTTTCGAGATGTCATGCACTATATGTGTAGAATTGAGGTTCATTATTTACAACTAATTTTATACATGCTTCTATGAAAGGAAATTGCATCACACCACACTTCATAAGTTAAAGGCTAGTTCAATCACTTTTGACAATGACCCATGTACTTGAACACCAATCATGCGAATGAAAACCTTATTGTCACAAGGAAATCTCTTTGCATGATCTAAACAATTCCTTTTTCCATGGATCACCGCCCCCGTTGTTGGTGGGATAGCTACTGCGAGAAGAAAAAGACTAAGAAGAAAAGCCAACTTACAGGAAATAAACAATCAAACAATTTAATTTTCCGAAATGTAAAGGAGAATTAAAGACATTCATTCAAAATGAATGTTAACCAAAAACTATTAACTATAATCGCTAGTTTTACTGGTGGTGTTGGTTCAGTTGGGATTACCAATAATTAAGGATAGTCATAGGTCTCATTCCCCTTTTTCTATGTTTGTGAAACTGTATATACTACCATTTTGTAGTGGATACCAAATTATGAGCTAATATATAAGAATGGAATGAATATGTAAACAACTATCTACGACTTTGTAAAATGATAATCTACAACATGTACTCTACAAAACATAGAAATAACCTACATACACAAATACTGCTCTCTAGAATGGGACCCCTCTATAAAGTTGAATGTTGGGATTTTCTACAACAATAAACTTAAATTGCAATGTGGATAATCTCACAGTGAACATCAAAGTATTTGCAAAATAGATATGTGAAGGACTCTGTATTTTATTCCAAAAATTGCCAGCTTCTACATTCTATCCATCCCCCCCATACACATGTTGGGTCGTTGCTTATATAGACAGTTTTGATATGGCATATTCATTAACTAGATTTGAATCTACTTAGTGTAAACATTAAACATATTCAAAACTAAACCATATGATTCTAGTAATGGAATTTGTGATAATCATAGAGTTCAACACATAGTTATGCCTCATGAGGACATTTAAATTTACATGGAATCAAAATTAAATGCAACCCATGAATTTTCTATGTTGGTTTAGATGAAAATTCGAGAAACAACAAATAAAAGGTTCTCTTTCCTGGATTCCTGCATTATATTTATTATGTTGATCATAAAATTGGGCCAGCAAAGTATATAAAAATGCCATTCCTATTTCAACATACTCTGATTTTGCTATAAAATTCAATGTGCAATTGCATGAATGCTATATTCCAAACTTCTATTCTGAACCTCTCGACAGTATGTCTTAAATATCAATTTTGGGTGGGCCCCACAAACTCTATATTAATAGCTTGAAGTAGTTCTCAAATGCTCGTCAGAGGATGCCTGCATTTTTTTAACCAATGGAGGCATACGAAGAAGAGGAAAGCGATGGAATTCTAGAAGTGCACGTGGATACAAAACAAATTAGATATTTGCCTCATAAAACTTTTCCATTATCAAAGAGATGTGAGGAAAATGGATTTAACAGTGTATCTATTGGAAAGAATGGAAGTTTGGATCCTTACAAGATAAGTGCCCGTCCAGTGGATTCTCTAATTATGAAGATATATACTGACCCATTATCATAGAGATATGGGGAAGATGAATCTAGCAGTGTATGCATTGGAGAGAATGGAAGTTTGGAAACTTATAAAATAAGGCCTCCTCCAGTGAAATCTGTGATTATGATGGGAAATGAAATGGAGGACAACATCGAATCCATAAAACCTGCAATTGACTCATTCAATGTTAAATATTTTAAGGAGTATGCTCAGAAATTTCATAAATGGGAAGAAGTTGACAATGGCCAAAAGATTCTGAGGTCTGACAGTGGCTTCACTCACAAAGGTGTGCATTAGTTGTTTGCATATATTCAAATGTGATTGGAGAAAATTAGTAAGAGGCATATCTTTCTAGCAATCACATTCTAGGTCTTTCAAAAACATGATCTTGTGTTTATGGTAGTTATGGTGTACTGCAAGGGATGAATTATAGTTGTTATGGTGTACTGCAAGTTATTACCACAGTGGCATATCACTACATTGGATTTATTTTCATATTAATAATTTTCTCAAACTTTGCTCTGTTTGTTTTGCAGTGTTTTCTATTAGGCTTATTTGTGGGTCTGCAGACCATGCTATCTTTCAGAGGTTATAGGCGTGGTTTGCATATAAGGTAACTTGTACATGCTAGCCTGAGTCCTTTTGATTTCAAGTATCTTTTGTTTACTGACCAGTTATTGGTTGTTCAACAATATTTATTATAGGTACCATCATCTAACTCCATGCAAAAATATGGGCCTCACTAACCTTTTGGAGTATCAAGATCAACCAGATAACCTATAAAAGTGAATATTCTCCATTTTTTGTTTCAAGGTATACAATAGAACTGCATTCATTAGTTTTATATCTATATGTATACTCATGAGCCTGCTTATAAAGCTTTTCATTCAGCATGATTCTAGGTGTTTAACATGATTTATCTCAAGCCCTTAACCAATATAGATCCTACAATATGTGCCTCTAATACCACTTAAACAAGGTCAGACCACTCACGGTTTACCACTGACCGGACTTGGACAGATACACAGTCAATAAAACACGAACTGGGTAAATAGGAAAACATTGTTCGAGGGGGGCCAACCTCTTTGACCTAGGGGAAAACTATGAAGGAACACACTATCCTGGAAAATCCACTATGTGAAGTGAGTGGTGAACGACTTTATCTCCTCTTTAAATCCAAGTGAATGAAGGAATTGAATCTCTCATGTTGCAATCCAATATTTTATCTTTCCATTAAACATTAGGAGGATTGGGGTTTATTGGCCCCTTCAGAATTTGCATCCATGTTTACAGAAAATGAAATATTTAACATGAATAGATCCCAAAAGTCCATAACTTCTTCCAGTTGGGATAGCTCCAACAGAACAGAATAACACCCACCCACTAATTTTCAACTTTCAACAACTCAACGCTACAAGGATATCGCTTTTCTTATGATCAGTCTTAAGAGAAGACAAGATTAGTGTATTTTAAGTAATAACTACATAATTCACAACAATCCCAGTTTTTGCAAACAATCTCACAAAAGGAAATCCAAAAAAACTTGTAGGTTTAGGAAGACCTTATGATAAATGGTGTTTAATAAGCACCACACATCAAAAGATTTAATGTTGCAACTATGGGGATAAAAACCGTTTAATTTGATCCAATGATCAATCAATGGTTCATATCCCTACAAAAACAACATTAAATGCCATGCTGCAAGGCTTGTTGAACTCCATAATAAATAGGTTGGGTCAGAAAAATGCAATAAGCATTCAATCGAAGTTTACTAACAGATAATAAAACTAGATTATAGTGAAAGTAAATATTCTAGCTCTCCCACCATCCACAGCAAAACTGTGTTTTTGCAAATACATACAGCAAAAAAAAGTGTTTAACTATCAAATACATCATCATTGTCATTGGGAAGAGGTTGTGCAGCAGCTGCAGCCAATTCTGCTTCATACATAGAAGATAAAAAATTATATTTCAATAACTAGGAGAGATATGCAAATCATTTTTTTTAAAAGGAAAAGATTCTTATTCAAATTCACATGAAATCTACAGAAGATCCATCCCAAATAATTATAAACTGCTCCAATGACCTTAAGAAGATGAAGCAGAATGTTTCTGATACAGGTATTTTCAACAAACATAATATTCAACATGAAAGAAAACTCAAAATAGTGACTCAATAGGTAAAGCACTTACTAGTGTTGGGTGGCCATATCAATTTGAACCTTTGGTGGAGCGAGAGTAATTGACTCAACGAAATGAAGGTTAGGATCCCTGTGGAGTCAGATATATGTAAGACTAGTGATGAATACAATGCAATTCACATACTTCAAACCCAATATAACATCTCCAGTGTATAAGTATATCAATAAGCACTTACCCATAAATATTTCTAGCAAGATAGAGACATGGTTTCTCCAAATTGTAGTTACTCTTAGCAGATATTTCATAATACAGAAGATTGTTCTTCCTCTAAAAAGTAAATTTCTTTTCTTTCACTTGTCGGTTCTTGAAATCAACCTTGTTACCACAAAGAGAAATGGGAATATTTTCACAGACCTTGGTAAAGGAAAATTGAAAAAATGAAAATCTAAAAATTAGATCATGTTGGAGAATAAAACAAACCAATTAATGTGATCATAAATTATATGGAATGAAAGAAATGCATTTTTAAAGAGGTCATCATCCTTATGATGTTTGGTGGTGGTAGTAGTTTGAGTGAAAAAGATCCAATACAAGGACCTTCCTCATGTATAAGGCTATGAATCAGTATTCTAAATATTTGATTAGGAAGAGAGAAAAAGGACACAACAATGCTAATTATAGTCGATGATGAGGAAAAGGAATAGGACATGCACAAGATCATGTTGAATAAGGATGAACAAGGGAAAGCCAATGAGAAGGAACTTATTGGTGAAAATACACTCTCAAGAAAGGAAGACCAAGTTGAGGATACCAAAGAAGGGGCTGGTAAAAAAACAGAAAGCAATAATAATAGGGACCCCTGAAATTTGAGAAGAAAACAAGTTGCAACCAATAAAAAGAAAAATTCACATGTATATTAATGTCACGTGAGAGTCGAGATGTAGTCTGCAAAATTCATAATGATTGCCTTCTAATTTCTAGTACATTTTTAATGTGTTGCATTGAATGTTATGATTTTACTATCAATAGGTTTATTACAAGAATGTAAGAATTCTTTATAACATATATATTTTTATTAATACTAACAATGATTTCCCCATTAATTTTATAACTTTACTTTTCCATTTCTGTCTCTCACAGGCTGGTGTGCCCTCACAAGAGAGCCATTAAGTAGTGGAGGTCTTTATGGTTTTCAAATAAGAATGGGTGTTCACACACTCTTATAAAGAGTATGGAAGAGACAACCTCTTGATAGGTGGTGGTAAGTGCTTGGCTCTTGGTTAGAGGAAGCCCATTCACATTTCCATTTGTATAATACTTGTTTTTTGTCCTTCGAATGTACATGTATGAACTTAGAGTAGCAATTGTAAGCTTCATTTTCAACATGTCTGAACTCGGTGTATCAGTGGTAAGCCTCATCTTCAACCCTTTTTCATCTGACATTTTTTTACTTAGACAAATAACTTTATTTAAGAAAATAAAAATATTGAATGCTAGTAGGTCCATGCAGTCAAAGAAGAAAGGTTTTGGATTCAACAGATGAAATCACAACATGTTTTTACTCATATGTATTAGTAATCTATTAGGGAGATTTCCAAGCATCTCTAGCGGCTTCTTGTTTGTCATCCTACAAGAAGATGATAGAAAATATTAAATCCATTATTAATATATGAAACATGATATATCCATCATGCAATTATTCAGAAACAAGTGCTCAAAGAACTTAAATTCTTATTGAGATCTCGGCAATGCTTATAGTTTGTCCTTAAACTGCAGGTCCTCGCGACTTGAATTAGAGACATAGATGTCTAACGTGCTTTTCCTTGGAACTCCACCTCCATATAAATGGAATCAACGTGCTTATATAAATGAAATGTTCCCTTCTTCATTCTTCATGCACCTAGGTGATCTCTTCCAAAATCAAGGCCTCGTTTTGTAGCATGTATGTTGCTTGATAAATACATGGTTTAGCCTATTAAAAAATAATTAAGACAACATTCTAATTTCTAATCCTTACTTGCTCATAGGTGGGATTGTATGCAAAGTGAATTACCTGGTTTAAAGGTCCTCGGTCATTCCTTGAAGCTTGCTTTCTTTTTATTTGAGCTCTTTAATTGAATTTTGTAGTTTTGAATCATAGTAGAAACAAGTCCAAAGCTAAAAGTGACCATAAGTTTAAAATTTTGTCCAAGGGCCAAACTAAATAGACAATGGAATTGAGAAGCTACTAGTTTTCTTTATAAACTCATCCAAAATAGTTGGCAATCATCCACAAAGCATAGTTAACATGTAGATAAGTTGGTCTAGATAATTTTATTAATGTTCAATGAATGACCACAAAAGCGGGTCAATGAGACTTAAATAGTATAATCACTGTAATACAAAGTGGGGGTGTACAAGAAAAACCTATAGATACACTAACAACAATATGAAAAGATCTATGATCTAAAGACAAAGCGAAAAAAATATAGAAGACTATTTCAACAAAAGAAAGATGCAAATACATGAAATAAGTAAATAAGCAAAAGACATGTCAAGAACAAGTAATGTTGAAACTAGAAATAAAATATTGAAAGAGATAAGAGAGAAGTTGTCTCCTCCTTTGTGTCCTCGGTCACCATTGAGGGAAAGTACAATGTACAATCTGCAAAGAGAAAGTAAGGAGTACAAAGGCGATTACAATAGGATGCATTCTTCACAGCATAAAACTGTCAATCCATATTTTGCATTGTGTAACAAAAGTGTGTGTAGGCCGCTATACTAAATTAGTGATATCCTATGGAATTGTATATTAGGGTTTAAGAAGTTCCCAAAACAGGAACATAAATTGAAAGTGCGTAAATTTCACCACACTTGGAAGAAGTGCTTTAAAGTCACCAATATAGAAATCAGAATAAAAAAACAAGGAACATTTTATGGTGACAACTTCTCCAAATGGCTACAATTGACGGCTTGCTCATTTCAAAAACTATCAAAATAGTTTTTTTATCCACTCAAAATTATAATTTTATCATGTTCACCAAATTGTACACTATTATTTTACCTAAAAATCCCATGTTTCTCTTTTTATGAACTTGATATTGCATCCAAAAACAATACATATATTTTATTATTAGATTTTCCAAGGCTTTCCTTGCCAGAGGATTCAAGTTTATGACTATAGTAAGTTGTCTTAAGAACATGAAGTGCACATGGAAGCTTATCATTATATTAGAATTGCATTAAGTGTGTCCATAATATTGCATAAACATAATACTGCATAAGGTGTATTTAATATTCCAAAGCTTCTCTTTTGCAATAGGAAAATGCTTAAAGCACGTACTTCCTCTTGATGGGCTTTTGGAACTGATTGAAAATGCTGGCATGCCAAGCATTTAAACAACTTAACGAAGCCAATGCAAACACACAAGAAACTGCACTCTACAAATTGACAAAAATCATCCATAGCATCGAAAGTCAAATAACATAATCTTTATCTATGCATGTGCATATATGTTCCCAAATTGAAATAGGAGGAGTAGTATTTCCTTATTCCTTGAGTTTTTATCGTGGAGTATTTTTCTAGCTAATGGGTGATAAGCCATAACACACACATTAGGGATAAGCAAGCCTCCTCATGTAGACCAGTGCACCCATATGTAAAAGTGTTTGTAATATTGAAGTCACTAAAATGAACAATTTTAAAGTTAAAGAATTTGTTGATGTCATGGTACATTTGATGATATTTACAGAGAATCAAGTGCATTTATTACCAAATATTTTAACCCCAATACTTTCAAGGGATGATTAAGACTAAAAGGAATATCATTAACTATCCAAAAAGGGGAATCATTTTCAAATAACTATTGAAATAGGGCTTAAAATTTAACAATATTTTAAGCTGTGTATTAGAATAATGGTGGTGTTATTGTAAGTCCAAGACAAGATAACTAGAACATAAAATCTATGTAAAGCTTAGATGGAAAAATATTACAATCACAACAGCAAAATAGTACTCTAACACATTATTTTCAGCCTCTGCTAGCTTCCCTAGAGCTTGGAACTCTTCTAAAGTTCATGAAATGCACTTTAAACCTCATCAATTGTCAGCCATTCCTTCCATTGTTAACACTTATTTTCATAAACCATCTAAATGAAATACGAGCAGAGCATTTTTTTTCAAAGACAATGTGCTGCAATATGCCACGGTAGTGTCCACAAAACTTTCTTCACTGAACAGATGATCACACAAGACCTCTAAAATAAGAAATCTTTCTGCCATCTTTGAAAATTTAGGGCTGAGGGGAAAATGCTTTGGATTAATCTTCATGAGCTACAAGCACTCATTAAAATAAGCATCTCTGATATTTTTCAGGGAACTCTCATACCTGTGTAGTGCGCATTCTACAAAATAACACATAAGAGGAGACATGTTCATGTTCCTACAGAAAGGAAGGAACTCTTTGGATCAAACTAGGTGTTCTAGGCAACAATCTCAACAAGATGAAAATTATAAAGGACCTACTTGTAAACACTAAAAATTAGTACAGGTACTACAAATAATCCAGTCATTTATTTTCACCTGCAATATGCCATCTTCCACAAGTCCAAACATCAATACCTTCAACTCTCCATAATCATAAACATGAATAGTGCAACATGACAAAACACCCTTCAAATTTAACCACTTTTCATTATACATCTCTGCAGGTACTATATATATTCAATCTCTTGATTTGCATGAAACAATATCACCATTCCCCATTGTGTAAGCTGCACATTTTTTCATAAGATTTGTAGCAATGGACACTACCAAGATTTCTCTAATGGTCCAACAAAACCCTGAATATAAGCAAGCCTAATCACCATCAAAATGTATTACCCCAAGAAGAAGATATAAATGTAGCCATTTGAGATGACCAATATCGCCAAACTCTGTTTAATAATATTGTATGTATCAATGTTTACAGTCTGTTATAAAAGGCCTTCCAAATAATCCCAAATATCCATATTTTCAAATTTCACAATTCTTAAATTGCCATCCAATCACCAAATCATTCTCTGGGCCTCTAGAACTAAAAGCCACTCTGAACTACAGACTAAAACTTGAGATTGAAGAGAAACATGAGAGGAAGCCTAAGAAATTGAAATTAAATTCGAAGTAATCCAGAAAATACCATGCATTGGTATTTCTGAGTTCAGGCAAACATTAACTTGTTACATTTTCATTTCAGAGACCAGTGATAGTTACCAAAAACCCAGTTTTGGATGCTAGACAAGTATTCATCTCTCACAAATGCAGCTTGCAGTTCTGAGTTACAGTTCCACTTCTAACAACTCAATTTTTGCTATGAAATAAACCTTAATCCAGATAGAGCCCCTAAAATGGATATTTGCACGAGACTTTTCCAATACTGTACAAATTAGGAAGATAATCTGAAAAACTCACAAATTTATGGTAAATCAAGGCTAATAGATACATTGAAAAAAGAAGGAAGAGAAAGAAATTAAAAAACAAAAAGCATGAGAGATTTTTTGGTTTTATCAGTTTTTTCCTTCAATTGTAGAAGAAATATGAGATTTGTCTGTCTTATTTGTGAAATGGTTATTCAAGAGAGAGGGTCCAGGCCAACGTATCAGTTGAAAGAAAGTATATATATATACTATCAAACCTTACCAAAATTTTGCATTTATTGCCTCGGCCTCCCCTATCTCAGGTCTGGTCCCGTATTTCTATGTGTGATTGGGCATCTGTGTGATCTTTGTATGTGGCTTGCATTTGTGCCTGAGCCTATGTATTTGTATGGATGTTATTTGGATAATTCACTGCTGGAGCAAAGAATTCAAAAAAAGAAGACTGAGCTGCTCAACAATTACTTCTCTCTCTCAATACTAGGTTCATTTTATCAACATTTTTTTGTCCTTTGCTCTTACAGAAGCCATTTTTTCTATTTTTTTTTCCATTCAGTTCTTTTGATCTATGTCGGTCTACTTAGAAGTTCCATTTAGAAAAAATAAACAATTCTCTCTTCATTATAGAGGGCTTTCAATTCAAGATACATTCATTTCTAGAATATCTTGTCCTTTCATTTTTGTTAATTTCAGCAATCCCGTGTCTAGCTTTCTTTCTATTAATTTCAGCAATCTTGTCTCCAATTTTCCTTCTGTTAATTTTGGCCCTCTTAAACAAACCCTAATCCTTCCATTTCAATGATTTCCAGCATAGAAGATAGGCCCTACCTGAAGGACCGGTGAGCATGTTGGCCCGATCAAATCTCTATGTTTCGTTTTGTTTCTCCGTTCTGTTTTTTTGCATTTTATATTTTTATAAGAGGCAAACAAAGATATACATATTAAGAATATTAAGGGGATACAAATATTAAGGTTTATATTGTTTTAAATTAAAAGAAATGTTATTATTGATAAATTTGTAAGTTTAATTTTTTTTTAAATGTAGATGGGAGGAGAAGTTAATATTAATTTTTTTTTTCTTTTCAATTTAATATTTAGTTATATAAATAGTGATATTTTTTAGGGTACACAGGGTACTCCCAAATGACCGAACACCAAGAATAACCGCTTCACACAAACAGATCACAGATCAATACACCAATGTTTGTCACGTGGTTAAAACCCTCGAGAGGGAAACACTCCACGGCCCTGGCCAAATAGCTACTTGGAGCAATTTATTATGCAAAAGAAAGAAAGTTACATGAGCTTCTCATAATCAATCAACTAGCCAAGGACCCTCTATGCTCTTTAAATAGAGATCATAGACCAATCGGGTGTTAAGCCACGGATCAATGGTAGGTATGATCTAAGAGAAGTTGAACCGTCGGATCACTCTATGTCTAGAACATATCGTGACCATCAAATTAGAATATTTACAAATGCATACTAATGCATACTAAAGAAACACACTTTTCACTTTTAGGCTGCAATGCTTTCCGTTTTGCATCCGGAATATTACACAAGTTGATCTTAACTAACTCCTAAGTGTCTAAATATCCTAACATCCCCCCTTAAGAACAACTTGGGATAGGATTGAAGGATTTACAAAAGTGACACTATTAGGAGAATGAAGGAGCCATTAGAGCCTATCCCCCCTTAATGACACATTCCTGAACTCCTAACATAGACCGAAGTTTAGAAAACTTCGCTTCTGTAAGAGACTTGGTGAAGATGTCTGCAACTTGATCATCTGTAGGGCAATAGAGCACTTCAATAACATAATCATGAACAACATTTCTGATGAAGTGCATGTGTAGCTCAATGTGTTTGCTACGCTGATGTAGAATTAGATCTTTGGCAAGCTTGATGGAACTTTGATTGTCGCACCAAAGTGGAGTAGGCTGCTGCTGCTCGAATCCAAAATCTGAAAGGATCTATCGAAGCCATAAAGCTTCCTGACTGGCATTAACTGTAGCTTGATATTCTGCTTTTGTTGAAGAAAGAGCAAGATCTTGTTGTTTCTTACAAGCCCAAGTGACAGGTCCAGATCCTAGACTGAAAACATAACCTGCAGTAGACTTTCGATCATCAGGATCACCGGCCCAATCTAAATTAGTGAAACCAACCAACAAAGGTTTCCCCCCTGTACTGTAATGAATCCCAAACTGAATTGTACCTCGAATATATCGAAGTATTATTTTTGCTGCTTTCCAGTGACTTTCATGAGGAGTTTGCATGTAACGGGCAACACGACCAATGACAAAGGAAAGGTCAGGACAGGAATGAGTCAAGTATAAAAGACTACCAACAAGCTGATGATACAAGGTGGAATCTACTTCAGGGGAAGTATAAGTGGTAGAAAGTTTGACTCCAGACTGGAAGGGAGAAGGGGCTGGTTTACAATCTTCCATATGGAAGCGACGAAGAAGGTCACAAGCATACTTAGACTGGGAAAGAAAGATTCCTTCTTTGGTTTGCAAGACTTGGATACCAAGAAAATAATGCAATTGTCCTAAGTCTGACATTTTAAAAGTTTACTTAAGACTAGATTTCACATGGGTTATAAGGTTAGGGTCACTACCAGTAAGGATAAGATCATCAACATCAAGAACAAGTATGATGAGATGGTTTCCTACTTTTTTGGTATAGACATTTGGGTCAGAATGGCATCTAGAAAAACTAGTGTCAAGGAGAAAGCTATCCATTTTGGCATACCAAGCTCTAGGAGCTTGCTTAAGGCCATATAAGGATTTCTTAAGGAGACAGACAAGGCTAGATTTATTCTGATCATATCCAGGAGGTTGTTCCATGTAAATTCCTCATGTAAATCACCATGTAAGAAGGAAGACTTGACATCCATTTGATGGACTTCCTAGTTATGTAAGGCTGCAAGGGAAAGAACAAGGCGGATGGAGTTCATTTTTGCTACAGGGGAAAAGGTTTCATTGTAGTCAATCCCTTCAACTTGGGAAAAACATTTGGAAACTAACCTTGCCTTAAGTCTTTCAACACTTCCATCTGATGCATACTTAGTTCTGTAGACCCATTTACATATGACAACTTTTCTTCCTTTTGGAAGAGGAACAAGATCCCAAGTATCGTTCGCCATTAAGGAACGATATTCTTCATCCATAGCTGCATCCCAATTTGGATTTCCTGAAGCTTCTGCAAAAGTTTCTGGATCATGATTCTCGGAAACTTGAGCCAAAAGAGAAGAGGCTCGCTGAAACTAAGAACGTGTTCGACGTTGATCTCTAGGATCACCAGCAAGATCACCAGCTGCTTCACATGTTGAATGGACCCATAGAGGACGTATTGGTGCTGGTGCAATTGGAGGAACATGAGTAGGCAGAGGTGGATTTTCATCCTCACTGTCATCATCAGAAACTGGAGTTGAAAACCTGTCAAGGAAGCTGGAAGAAGAAGAAGGCACATTTGCCGAATCAGGCTCGCAGGCCAAAGATGGCACACCCGCCAAGTTAGGCTCGTAGGCCAAGAGATTTTCATCAAATTTAACATCTCTTCTAATGATTATATCATGAGAATGTGGATAAAGAAGTCTATAACCTTTTACATCTTCAGAATATCCAACAACTATGCACTTTTCACTTTTAGGCTGCAATGCTTTCCGTTTTTCATCCGGAATATGAGCCCATGCTTCACAACCAAACACACGAAAGTGACTTACATCTGGTTTAATTTTACTCCATGCTTCTTCCGGTGTTATACCCTGTAAAACTTTAGTGGGTGTGTGATTTAATATGTAATTTGCACAATTTATGGCCTCAGCCCAATATTGAAGACTTAGTCCCTTAGATTGGATCATACAATTAGCCATTTCTTTTAAAGTGCGGTTCTTCCTTTCAGCTACACCATTTTGTTGTGGTGTATATGGAACAGTGCGCTGTTGTTGGATTCCGTGTTCAGTGCAAAAAGTAGTGAACTTGTTGTTAACATATTCTCCTCCATTGTTAGATCTTAAATTCATAATTTGATGACCGGATTGTTTTTCAACAAGGGCCTTGTAGACCAAGAACATGTTAAATACTTCGCTCTTAAGTTTTAAGAAGTAAACCCAAGTGCGTCTGGAGTAGTCATCAATGAAAGTTAAGAAATATTTGAAACCAGAAAATGAAGCAGATGGAAGAGGGCCACACAAGTCACTATGCACAAGATCCAAGGGAACCGAGGCGTGCCAAGAGGCACGTTTTTCAAAATTGTCTCGATGATGTTTTCCGAGTACACAATCGAAACAAACACCATCCTTGCAAGATACCAGTGGAAGACTAGTCACCATATTTTCTTTACATAGTTGTTGCAATGAGCGATAATTTAAGTGACCAAATCGCTCATGCCAAAGTTTGCTCAAGTTATCACTATGAGCAACAAAAACTGAAGGAAAAGGTGATGACCCAAAGTTGTTAAATTTGTACAACCTGGTAATATCATCAACAGTTCCAGTAGTAAGGACATTTTGAGGATTTTTAAAATCCTTGATTACAACTTGGTGAGGTGTAAACATCACAGTTTTACCTTCACCTGAATGAGTAATTTGATAGACTGATAAAAAATTGCAGGAAATTTTTGGAACACATAGCACATCACTGAAATGACCATTCTCTACTGAAACTGTTCTAGATCCTACAACACTTAGAGATATATCATCACCAACAAATATTTGTTTGGTGTTACATTCATGCATAGTAGAAAAGATGGCTTTATCCTTAGCCATATGA
>LPNX010245762.1:94069-127453 GCA_001517045.1 Pseudotsuga menziesii
GTTTAAATAATTTTAGAGTAACCAAAAAATTAAACACTAGTGGTATTGTAATCCTAATCTTTTACCATCCTTCATATCATTTCTTTAATATCCACGATTTATTATTGTCCATTGGCAAGAAAAATTGTTATCTTTGCCAATTTTACACCCATTTAATGAACCAAAAGTACATTTTCAACCTTGTTAATGGCCACCTTTGTTGAACACATAGGAAAAGAAGCTGATGCACAACAACAACATGCTAAAATTGATGCAAGTGACACTACATGCCTACCAAGTTAACCTATGAACAATAAATTATCCCATACATCATAATTGTTTTGATATCCTATGGACCTAATATAGGATTTTTATTCACCTCATATTTTCGTTATTGTGGCATCAAATTTCTACAAATAGAGAATGTGTCTTGTGTAAAACTAAAACTCAATCAAAGTCTTGTACTACATTGCAAATGCAAGAAGAACCAAATGCATTCCATGTGTATGCATACCAACTAACATTAAGTCATATTATCTCTACAAACTTCAACTTGCACTGGCCATAAAAAGGTATAGATCAAATCCACTTGTCTTTACAAGTATTATATACATGTTGGATTATCCATCCAAAATAAATTCATTCTACACTTAGATTTTACCTCATGCACTAGACTAAATAGTTTGGAGGTTTCTCGATTGATAAATTCAACTTCGTATTGAGACTATTATACACTTAGAATTATTCCATCAAAACAATATCAAATTGATAGAATATGGCACACATTTATTATAATTTCATTCCATGTAAGGGTTGTGGTGGTATGCCAATTTTCTGGAGTGAGGGAGACTTGATGTATGAACCCAAGTGGTTATTTTTCGGAAAAATTCAGATTTGGAATAGGTCAGAATTTTAGTGGGGGTGCTAGGGTTTTAACAGTCAGTTTTTCAGACCTAGGGAAAACCAACAACATTTTGGATAGCATTGAAGATGACATGGTGAGAGGGATTCCTGATGTACAAAACCCAGCAGTGGTTTGTCCAATGATCGAACGGTTCCCCGATTAAGTATTTTTGGATTTTTTAAATATTTTGAAATTTTCAGTAAATTGAAGAAAAGTAGGTACAATGGATTGATATCATGGATGAAAAGAACCAACTTGTAGATCTTACCTGGAAAACCTTGTTGATTCCTTGATGATGATGATCCCTGCCATCCCAATCAATTTGAGAAGCTTGAAACAAGTTATATGTCCAGTGTTTTCCCAGGGAAGTCAATGCACCCTCTCTCCTGCACAACTAACGTCAACCATATCAGATTTGTTGCCACATGAGAAAAAAGTTGAATGCTACAGAAAAATAGCAAGAGAAAATAATATATTGTAATGACACTAATGAAAACCTCCTGATAAAAAACGAAGACAATCCAAGCAAGTTGAGGCCCCCTTGCAAAAATGCCCAAGCTGAAGTCGTCCTCCTGTAGACAAGTCAATGATCCCTAAAAAATATAGATCTCATAACAATTTTCCAAATGCTAGGAAGTAAAAGACTTTCCAATCACCATTTAAGAACATTAGATGCAAAGGAGATCCAAGAAGGTATCAACAAGAAAAGTTTTCTATTATCCAGATCCAAGAGCCAAACACCCCTTACAAATGAGAAGCTCTCTCCTTTAAATAGAAATGAGAGAACCAAAATCCTAACCACTTTCAAAATGAGTGGCTAATATTAAAATATATAAATGTTCTAATAAATGGTTGATATGAGCTCAACATATAATACATGGATCAATATAACCATAAAGTACCAAAGTGGACTAAATCACCCATAAAGAGGGTGCCCCACTCAAGAAATAAATGAAGCACATGGTGGGTCCATGGAGTGTTAAAGAATTCCTTCTGGGTACCCCATGGCATAGTAAAATAATATAATATTTTAATTTTTTGACTTTGTTCCTCCTTGAGGAAATCGTGAGCCTCCCAAAAGCTCCAGAAAATAATATAAAAATGCCCCCAAAAATAGGTGTGGGCCCAATCAGGTGCTGCAATTGCTGGAGAAGGTGTAGAGGAAATCACACTCGTCATCAGGACTCATCCCATGTCATTTCCTTGCCTCAGTAGCCCAAATTGATTCCTTTAGTAGCCATTTAATCATTTTTTAATCTACCTTGGGAAACGTGAACCTGCCAAAACCTAAGTAACCGGATTCAATGATTTTTTGCCATAAAAATCGAAAATCGCCATTTTCTTGTGCTTGTCGGACTAGATCGTTGAAATTACAATTTTAAAGGCAAATAACCATGCGGATCACTGGTAAACGTTAGCCAACAACCAAAACTATGTCTGCGTTAACTCATTGATCATTGCAATAATCTGTGAGTGAACTGCCATCATGAACCATTTCGTGAGAGAGGAGAGGGTGCCAACATTTGGAGCTGTCATTCCATGAGTCGCAAAGGGAGCCTTTAGTCTACAGTTGCTGAGGCATTGAACCATTTTGTGAGACAGGAGAGGGCACCAACATTTGGAGCTGTCATTCGATTGAGGCAAGTGAAGCGGTGAAACGGTGTCGATGGTTAATATATTCGATGGAACTGAAAATGGGGATGGATACGATGCATAGATGTAAATATTATTTTTATTAATAAATATAAATGATATTCTCGTGGGATTAAGTAATATAAATGATATTTGTAGTGTAGATAAATAAATTTTTATTTCTTTTATAATAATTTATCTATTTTAATTATTTTTTAAAATTAATGTTAATTTATTTTGGTTTGATAATATAATTTATATGATATGATTTTTTTGGTTAGTTGTGTACAACTTAGTACAATAATCTAAGTTAATATTTGCATCGAAGCTAAAGGATGTTATGTGATTTGGGAATAATATAAGTTTTTTTCGTTGGGATGTTCAATAGTTTTTTTTTTCAAATTTTATAGTTGTTCGAACTTTATATTGAATTTTATCGCCAAAATTTATATTGCCAATTTTTTGTCGAATTTCAAGGTCTTCCAATTTGAACACAAACTCGAACCAGGTGACTTATGCCAAAACAACCTCCTAGGGTTCCTGCGTTGTCAAACTGAGCCCACCAGGCTCTGTGGTATGGGGGTACTATAGTAAAATTGAGTGCCTGCACCCCCTATGCCCCATACAACTCCCTAAGAGATCCCAATAAAACATCTCCCTACTTAGACACAGCATCCTGTGAAGCAAAACTGCATTAGAAAGGTAAAATGAGCATGATCATCTCTGCAAGTGCTCGAAACTAAAAATAATCTATCTCACTAGACTCAGAGAGTCCAAATCCATCTAGGGTGCATACCATACCCCTACTAGGTCTGTTCCTAATCATCAACAATATCCGATAGACAATATAATCACCTGTAAATGACTAGATACCAATAATATAACTCAGGCTATCATCCATCTGCTGCAAGTGTTACAAGGCTAAGACATGCTCTACAAATCATTTAAATAACATTCATAACAAGTAGTAGCCACCTCATTGGAGTTACATCAACCAAATACATATATAGGTTTTTACTTATTATTACTCAGACCAGACTTTCAAGACTATACTCACTTCATAGTTGTAGTCAATTTGCTAGTGAAGGGTGAAGGCTAAAATTGACAAGGCTAGGGTAAATGATGAATACCAACTTAACATCATGACACTTTGGATATGGGAAGGGAATACACACTATAACCACATGTTGGACAAACAACAACACAGGGAATGGCAGTGCCTCACAAATGGTTGAGTTGTTAAGAGAGTGCTTATTCAACTTAGGCATCAAGTTTGATCCAGGTTCATTGGGACCATCAATTTTATTTCCATGGCCTTTTTGGCCTATATGACCTTTTGGGGACTTCACCGGTGCTTAAAAGCACAAATAACTACAACTTTCATCCAAGACATATTCAAATTTATAAGGTCAACAATATTTGGATATAGCATATATTTAACCATTGCTTTTGGGACCTTTTCTTATACCCTTCATGGAGTATTTTAGCATTTCATTGTTATTTCCCTTCACTCGTATATGTTAAGAAACATAGTTTAGAATTTACATTTTCCATGGGAACATATATAAACATTTCTAATACAAGTAGTACATGAGCTTTCAGTTTTATCCAACAACATCTCAAGTGACTAGGGGGAGTTTTGCATAGTGTCAAACATCAAGACAACCGACCAGAATGATTTAGGCATACAATACAACTCACCAAAGGCAAGTTCTGTCACCAACTCAGAGCTGAGACACAATATAAATAAGGAGGTTTTTCCAACAAAGGTTCTAGTGGGGAATGGTCCTCCATGCCACAAGTCAAGAAGTAATTCGGGTTAAAAAAAACTTGAAGGAAATGGATGGGTGGAGACAATGAATTAATGAAGCCAACACTAGAAAACCAAAGCAATGGTGGGAATGACTACCTCTATTATCCCTAAGGAGGGTAAAACCAATGAGTATAGATCAGGAACTTCCAAGTCTAAGTAGGGACATCAATACATAATACAAATACATCCAAGTCCATATATTTATGACCGCTAAATCATGACACTAAATTCTAGTATATGTCACAAAAATGAGTATAAGAGAAATAATAACCATAACACAATATAATAAATGCCAAGTCATAACCGTGCAAATAATCCATCTAAACCATCATCTGTCCAATGAGAAAACACTAACACCAATCTGGGCATCACTAACTACTCTGTAAATGACTAAATGGCTACATCAGTCCTTGAATCTGAGTGTCCTGAGACTCAGTCCTGACATGGAAGAGTCCAATAGTCCACTAACAAAATAATGATCCGTCAAAACTGCTCATCTCAGCCTCTCATATGTAAGAGATCTGGTTGAAAAATATACTGTATCTGAAAATAGAATATGGTAGCCTGGCTACTATATATGTGATAACATTTGGCTCCAGCTAGGACAAGTTATCCGCTGAAAAGAGCGCTTGAGAACCTCAGAATGTCTGGTCCTTGTAGTTTGCTTCTCGCATCCTCGATCAATCCTTCTAGCTCTGCAACTACTACCTAAGATGTCACCGAATACATGCCTCATGTCCAGAGCTATACCAAACTCACAGACCGGTTGTCAGAACAATATGTGGATAAAAATAAAGTACTGAAAATAAGTATGCGTAAAACTGAAAAGCAGAAAATAAATCTAATCTAGAACCATAACTTTCAAAAAAAGTTTGATTTTTATTGTGCAAGATAACAGAAATCAAAACTATACTAAGAGCTTCAAAAGGTGAGCTTCAGGAAAAAATGCAAGGTTCTAAGCTACACTACTGCCTAAAAAGGCTTATTCAGGTCCTATCTACCCTACTCTATCCAATTTAGACAAGTGTTAGGTAAAATCATAAATCCATTGCAACCATTTGCTAAATTAATTCATTGAGCTTTCTTTACAGTTAATGACCCAACAAGCCAGAGATGGTTTGAAATTAATGTATATGAAAATTGAAACCATTCTAACTTGTTTGAGATTAAAAGAAAGATTTGGAATGAAATCATGCCAAGGCTGAAATTGACTTTCTAGAAACTCATCCATCCAGATACTGATAGGATCATAAGAAGTATGCAAGCAAGCTCTTGATGGAAGGAGATAAAATGACCCATGATTCAACCACTCCAAACAGTTCTTTGTTTTCTCCTCTACCTTACTATGACATTCAATTCTATTCACTCCACAAGAAATGGGAAAATCAAATGGGGACAAGTTGTAATGCAATGAAATTGTGAATGAGATCAAGCCCATTTGTTGTTTAAAAATGGAGAAAAGATGAAATTGATCTTTACACACCTTCTCCAACCGTCCATAATACAGACTTACAAATTGAAAAAAAATATATTTATTACGGAGGACTAAGAAGAGACATGAAGTGTCTTTTCCCCAATTATGTGATAATGCTTAAACTCCTGATTAAATATTTGGAAAGTATCAACTTGATTAAAAGACAAAACCATACCAGAAAATTTGAAAAGTTGGGATGGAAGGGTGTACTGAAAAGTTTTTCCCAGATTTGGAATAATTGATCTCAGAATTTGATGAGAGGATAGAGCTTTTAAATTAATTCCAGGAGTAATTTCAATATTCGAAACAAGGTCAGTATCCACGCATTGAACCAACATATTCTGATTAAGGATTGGATGATGAATTCTATCGATATTATCAAGACAAGGATCCCCATTTCAATGTTCTTGATCAAGCTCACTTACAACCATATCATCATGTGATTGTTCTTCTTCAAGCTCTAGATAAGGAAAAACACCAATAAATTTGGTTTCAGTTTCCCTATCCCTCTTACAAGCATGCTCTTCAACCACACTATGACCACAAGATTGTTCTTCAATAGAAGTTTGATTAATTTCAACCTTTTCTTCTTCTACAGTGATATGATCAAGGTCTGAATCCAGATTCGGAAAGGTTGGATACTAACTCAAATTATCATCCATTAGGAAATGACTATGGAGTTTCTCTTTTAAAGGCTCTTTAATGAGCTCACCAATGGAAAGCTCAACTAAAGATGTTTCTTAATGGTGCATGTTAGGTTCCCTTCCATGGATTAAATCTGATATTTTCTCTATGACTGCTTCACATAATAATAACAGAGTATATTGTATGATTTGATTAATATCCCTCTTAGTTTCAACATGAGGTTTTGAAACATTATTCTTGAAGTACTCTGTAACATTCTTATGGATTGTAGGCATGCTCATAATTTGGAACATATTAGGAGAGGAATGGTCCAATTTAGAAAGCACATTGTCAATATATTGACTATCAACAGCATAATCAATGCTAGACTAACACTCTAAAATTTTATCAGTGTTCCTACTCCAACTATATTCAATTAACAAATCTGTGAACATGTGATACCCAGTGATGGATCCTGGTGCTAAATGATCAAACCATAGTTGAACATCCCCTTGCAAGGATTCTCCTAAGGCTTGCATATAAACATCTTCATTGTCTGCACCTCTAGATTCCATGTAATCCCAAAAAATATCTAGATGGCTTTCAATAGATATATCCTTATTTCCATTGAATTGGGGCATCCTCCTAGTGTAATCATCTGGCATAGGATGAGGTGCCCTGATATTTCAGAAAAGTCAAAAGGAGACTATCTCTCTTGTTTTTTAACAGCTCTGGTTACTTGTCTATAAGGATTTCAGTAGGACTGACTTCTAGGTTCATGTCGACTTACAGGTCCACTCGAGATGGTTGGGAAATCTTTGTTGTATGGGTGAGGAAATTGGTGGGTATCATAAAGATTGTGATAACTACAATCATGCTCAAAATCATCCTCATACTCATAGTATGACCTCCATCTATCCTTTTTCGTTTATTTGTCTTGTATTTTCAATCATGTTTTTGGTTAATTCCTTTGTGTGCCTCAGAAATACATCTAAATTCATTATGATTTATGGTATGTTCTAAGAACTTAAGATTAATACGTTGGGCACGGTCCTCAGTGGAGTCCCGGGGTGGAGTCTCCAGGTGAAACACACAAGTAATTCACCAATAACAGATATGTCGTAGGGAAAGGTGAGGTATGTTGAACCAAGGTAGGCCTCTACCTCCCCAGTGATGGTGCCAAAATGTTATCACCAACCTTGTAGTTGCCTATGTGAGGTGGATCTAGGATGGATGGTAGAGGGAGAAGAAACTAAGGAGGTGGAACCAAGATTGCCTAGACTCGCAAATGGATGGTTGTCATGCCAATCAAGGCAGTCTTTGCTTTATGTTATCTATGTCCAAGACAACAATGGGGGAGACCTAGATCTACTCCCGATAGGAGAGATCAGACCTAGACACCAGATCATATCAAGTGAGCTTGAAGTACGTAAGGTGTAAGGTAATTGGAGACTCTAGATCTATGGAAGATATTACCAAGTGGACCAGGGCTTTGGATATAGGTTTCGGTTGTATGAAGGCTGATCTGAAGTGGAACCAAGATGACCTACGGGGGGAAATACTAGATCTAGGTTTTGGGTACTAGCAATTGATGGAGATAACTGCTGCCTTCGGAAACGTGACTGATGCAGGGTAAGCAGGGGCAGATTTGGGGCTATATAGTATCCAGGGATAGACTTAGTAAAAAATATGACAAAATCGAAGTGCCTGAGTCATAAATTAAAATTCGGATTTCAAGGAAAATAGGCCGAAAGAGGGCTAGCGCTAGGGTTAGAGATCAGTGCCTGTTGGGCCTTGGGAAATGGAGTCAGTATCTACCCAGCATTGGAGTGAACCCAATTGGGATATGCCTTGATCTATGGACCCAAAACATTCATTTTGTAGGGGAAATCAACAGAAGGAGGGCTAGCGCTAGGGTTTGGAGGGACAAATTCTCAGATCTAGGACAATCTGGGAGGCCTCAACTCAGCGTTGGAGGATAAATGGGATGACCTGATATACAAACCCAAGTTGGAAAATGTAGAAAAAATCAGTTCCGAAAAAGTCAGAAAATGACTAGGAGTGCTTGTGGAAATTAAGGACAGCAATAGATTAATTTTACTCACAACAATTATCAATTGATCATGCAAAATCACTCACAAAAGAGACTGAATATGGAGCTGTAACACTAAATTGTATTAAATGAGTGTACAATAGCCAAAACTGTAATAACATAGGTTGCTGAATAAATAGAATACATCAAGAAATCGGATGCATGAGGAGGCATCCAAATCTAGCATAAAGCAGGCTTACCAAAAATAAGCAAATCCCCCATAGGTGTAAAAAGCTGATCCCAAATCTGTCATGGAGCTCACGAATTGGAAAAAAGGAATAGGCAAGATAAAGAGTGGTAGAATGGAAGCTCATACATGCTTTTGCATGGAGAAAAGAGAGGAGGATGTGTAGGACAAAAAACAATTCAAGCTCACCTAGTCTAGCTTTTCCTTTTGCCTTAAAACACTGAAAAACCAGGCAATAAAGCAGAAAAAGCAGAAGGGCACCTAGGAGGCCAGGAATAAAGCAGAATTGATTCCTTTGGCTCTCCCATGTGCTACATGAGTCAAATAGGGAAAGTTTGACCTCTATGGATAGGAAAATAACAACTTGCACAAGGTGGGACACATGAACTAGGAAAATAAGACAAAAATAATGGAATTAATGTCTAAGTGGGTAAAGTATGGGTTGATTATTCTAACACCCCCCCTTAATCCTGAATTATGAGTAATATATCAGAAAATTATAGGGCCTAGCAACAAGGCTTAGTCACCATTTACATACTGCAAATCCATTTAAATAAGGAAAGAGGCAAAACCAACTTGGGAAAATCCTCCCTTAAACATGGGCTGTAAAACAAAATTGTAGAATCTGGTCTTCACTCATGCTTTCACAACATGATCAGCAATCCCCAGTAGTGATTTGAGATTGCTAAAAGTTTTCTCACAAAATGCTTTGGTGAAGATATCAGCTACTTGTTCTAAAGATGAACAGAAGAGTAGGTGAATGGTGCCATCATGCACACGTTCTCTGATGTAGTGCATATGGATCTCAATGTGTCTGGTTCTCTGCTTCTAAACTGGATCCTTGCAGATTTGAATGGTACTCTAGTTATCACAGTAGATGGTAGTTGAGTACTCAATTTCGAAACCACACTCTCCAAGTAAACCCTGCAACCATAAACATTGAGTTGTTGCATTAACAACTCCTCTGTACTCTGCTTCTGTAGATGAGAGTGCAATGGCACTCTGTTTCTTGATTGACCAGCTGATTGGCCCTTCTGCAAGAATGAACACATATCCTGATGTAGACTTTCTGTCTATGCTATCACCTACCCAATCATTGTCAGTAAATCCAATCAATTCAAGATCAGATTTTTCTTTATAGAAGATCCCATGTGTCCTTGTTCCCTGAACAAAGTTAAGGATCCTTTTGGCTGCTTTCCAATGGATCTCTTGAGGCTGATCCATGAATCTAGAAGACACACTTACTGCATAACAAAGATCAGGTCTAGTATGTGTCAGATATAATAAACATCCAATCAATTGCCTATACAGTGTATTGTTTACCATCGGTGAAGAATCAGCTTCTTCCAGCTTCACTCCTGAAAGGAAAGGAGTTTTGCTTGCTTTGCAATCCTTCATTCTGAATTTTTTCAGAAATTCCAAGGAATATTTGAACTGGTGCACCTTGATTCCATCTTTGGTTTGAGAGATCTCAAGCCTCAAAAATGACTTAAGAGCCCCAAATCTGTCATGGAGAAGGCTTGGTTCATAGCTCCTTTTAAGGAAGCAATCTCAGCCTGTGAGCTTCCTGTAATGAGGAGGTCATCAACATATAACACAATGATCATTAATGAACCATTAACTAAATTCAAATAGACATTTGGATCTGATTTGTACCGAACAAAATTTAGTGATAGGAAGAAGCTATCAATCTTGGCATACCAAGCCCTGGGGGCTTGCTTTAGCCCATACAATGACTTTCTCAACCTGCACACAAGAGAAGGGTTAGTAGAAAAACCTTTAGGTTGTTGCATATATATCTCCTCAGTGAGACCTGCATTCAGGAAGGCACATTTTACATCCATGTGATGTACCTCCCATTGCCTTGAGGCTGCAATGGCTAGAGCTATCCTGATGGAATCCATTTTTTCCACTGGGGCAAAGGTCTCATTGTAATCTATGCCATGAACCTATGAGTAGCCCTTGGCTACCAATCTGGCCTTGTACTTCAGTGGTGAACCATCAGCAGCAAATTTGGTCTTATAGACCCACTTACACTGTACTAGTTTTCTCCCTGGGGGAAGATCCACTAGCTCCCATGTGTTGCTCTTCTGGAGTGAGTTGAACTCCTCCTTCATGGCTGTTTTCCATCTTGGATATCTTGATGATTATTCATATGTTTTAGGATCAGACTCCACCATCAAATAGCATTTTTCAGCAAACATAGGATCCTTCATGCACAGACCATTCTCAAACTGAGATCTAGTCCTTCTTGGGTCATTGGGATCCCCAGCTAGCTCATCTGCTGCATGTAGTGTCTTGGCTGCCCATTTTGGCCTTATGGGGCTGTTAGGTTCTGCAATAAACTCATCTCCATCATACAAATCAGAATCATCATGTTCAACAAACTCTTTACTTACTTCTTGAGGTTCAGGTGGTGAAGAGGCTTCACCAACTTCCACATCTGCAAGGGGTTCTTCTTCAAACTGAACACACCTTTTGATGAAGGATTTATTTGTGCTCAAATTTATCAAATTTTACCCTTTTGAATCTTCATAGTATCCAACAAAAAGACACTCTTGGCTTTGGGGCTGTAAATCCTTCCTCTTCTCTGTCGGGATTCTATCCCAAGCCTTTGAGCCAAAAATCCTGAAATGGGTCACATCTGGCTTGTGCCCACTCCATGCTTCGAAGGGAGTCATGCCATCAAGATATTTGTGAGGCACCCTATTCTGAATATAGGCTGCACAGTTGATAGCTTCGGCCCAGTACTTTGGTGGAAAATTTTTGTCCTCCATCATGCATGTTGCCATCTCCTTCAGTGATCTGTTCTTCCTCTCAGCAACACCATTTTGTTGTGGTGTGTAAGGGATAGGATGCTACATCTGAATACCTGCATCTGCACAATAATTAATAAACTCAGACTTGACATAATCACCACCATTGTCAGATTTGAGGGCCTTGAGTTTCCTTCCAGACTGGTTTTCAACCAAAGCCTTAAAGACTTTGAATAGGCCAAAAAATTCAGACTTGTGTTTCAGGAAGTGAGCCCAACAATACCTGGAAAAGTAATCAATAAAATTCAATGCATATTTGTCCTGACTCATGGACATATGAGGGAATGGGCTAGCAACATCACTGTGGATCAGCTCGAGGGGTGTAGAGGTTCTCTCATGACTAGCTCTCTCAAATTTGTGCTCTGGGTGTTTTCCTAGGATACAGCCTTGGCAGACTCCTTTGGAAAATTTTATCTTGGGAAACCCTATGACCATGTATTTTTCACTAAGATCTGATAGATATTTGTAGTTTAGGTGGCCAAATATTTCATGCCACAACTTGCTGGCTTCATTAGCATGAATGAGAAGAGCAGAGGGGTTTGAGTAAGGTAGGAAGTGTGAGAACATGTATACCTTTTGAGCATGATTTGCAACTCCTTTTGCAATGACTCTACCACTTGAGATCTCTGTGATCTCAAATTCATCGGGGAAGAATATGACCTTCTTCGGAGACCCAGTGTGGGTCATCTGGTACATTGACAGGAGGTTGGAGGTGAGACCAGGGACATATAGCACATTGCTGAACTGACCATGATCAAGATCTATCCTTCCTTTACCTTTACTTTCAGTGAGAGAGTCATCTCCCAGTACAATAGATGGTACTTTCAACATTTCCAGTGAGGAGAAGGCCTCCTTAGTCGAAACCATGTGTCTTGAAGCTCCAGAATCAATGATAAAACTGGGTGAGCTTGATGTGCCAGCAACTAGAGCATGAACTCTCTCTCTGTCATCTGAACTTGATCCTCCTTCTCTCTTCTTTGAGCTTTCTGGAAGGGAGATGCCATTCTTCTCCAGGAGTTGGGTCAGCATGTCTATCTGCTTTTTCATACAAGAGCTTTCAGAGTGATTTCCCTTATTGCAGTATGCACACTTGTTCATTTCACCTTTGTTTTTCTTCTTCTGGTTATTCTTCTTGGGACCTTGTAGATCCTCCGGAGACTGTTTCTTGTCTATCTTTTGCTCTGGTGGCTTTTTAGCTTTCTTTTTGCTTTTTGAATCCACCCTTGAATATCTAGCAATCAAAGCTTGTTATTTGGATGGTTTGATGGTGCCCATCATCACCAGGTTGTCCTGTTCTTGTGTGAGAGATTCCATGAAATCTGCAAGGCTAGGCATCTTCCAGGCTCGAGCTGTTAGTTTTGTGGCATAGAAGGTCAAAAAAAATACTGAATAATCAGGGCCCAGCTTTGAGAGGATGGCCAGTACGAGCTGATCATCTTTCTTTTCAATACCACACTGTTTCAGCTGCGAAACTAGTGCTTTGAACTTGGAGAAATATAGCTGCAGGGATTCAAAGCTTGTTGGACTCAGAGAAATCAGCTCATTCTCGATTTGATGTCCCCTCATCTCATATGTATTTCCAAAAATATCAGCAAGCTTCTCCCATACTTCATTCGGTGATGTCAATCTATCAAGATGGAAAAGGAGGTCTCTGGAAATACTCAGGCACAGGAGGCCATAAGCCTCATCCCTCCTGTTGTGCCATTTTATCTTCTCTGCAGTTGCATTGGGCTCTGCTTCTGTTGCCATAGTCACTCTGTAGAGGCATTTCGCTCTCAACAGTATCTCCATCTCTGCTTTCCATTCAACGAAATTGAAAGGAGTCAAGATAGTTTTCTGTGATTGATCCATAGCTCTAGAAAATATGTCCCGGCTGTCAGTAGAAGGATCCCAGTATTTGATGTCGAACCTGCAAAACAATTTTTGAAGGAGAGAAACAACCTACAATGGCTCTGATACCATGTGGAAATTAAGGCCAGCAATAGATTAATTTTACTCACAACAATTATCAATTGATCATGCACAATCACTCACAAAAGAGACTGAATATGGAGCTGTAACACTAAATTGTATTAACTGAGTGTACAATAGCCAACCCTATAATAACATAGGTTTCTGAATAAATAGAATAAATCAAGAAATCAAATGCATGAGGAGGAATCCAAATCTAGCATAAAGCAGGCTTACCAAAAATAAGCAAATCCCCCATAGGTGTAAAAAGCTGATCCCAAATCTGTCATGGAGCTCACGAATTGGAAAAAAGGCATAGGAAAGCTAAAGAGTGGTGGAATGGCATCTCATACATGCTTTTTCATGGAGAAAAGAGAGGAGGATGTGTAGGACAAAAAACAAGTCAACCTCACCTAGTCTAGCTTTTCCTTTTTCCTTAAAACACTGAAAAAGCAGGCAATAAAGCAGAAAAAGTAGAAAAAGTAGAAGGGAACCTAGGAGGCTAGGAATAAAGCAGAATTGATTCCTTTAGCTCTCCCATGTGCTACATGAGTCAAATAGGGTAATTTTAACCTCTATGGATAGGAAAATAGCAACTTGCACAAGGTGGGACACATGAACTAGGCAAATAAGACAAAAATAATGGAATTAATGTCTAAGTGGGTAAACTATGGGTTGATTATTCTAACAGTGCTAAGGTGTTGAAAGTCAGTTTCTCAGATCTAGGGCCACTTGGCAGCAACTAGCTCAGCATTGGGGGTGTTCTGGAGTGGGGGAGACTTGATCTATGAACCCAAGTGGTTATTTTCTAGAAAAAGTCAGATTTGGAAAAGGTCAAAATTTCAGTGGGGGGCGCTGGGGTTTTAAGAACTAGTCTTTTAGATCTAGGGAAAACCAGTAACCTTTTGGACAACATTGAAGATGAAATGGTGAGAGAGATGCTCAATCTATAAAACCCAGCAGTGGTTTGTCTAATGATCGAATGGTTCCCCGATTAAGTATTTTTGGATTTTTTAAATATTTTGAAATTTTCAGTAAATTGAAGAAAAGAAAGTACAATGGATTGAGATCATGGAAGAAAAGAACCAACCTGTAGATATTACCTGTAAAACCTTGTAGATTCCTTGATGATGATGATCCCAACCATCCCGATCAAATTGAGAAGCTTGAAATGAGTTATATGTCCAGTTTTTTCCCGAGGAAGTCCATGTGCCCTCTCTCCTGCACAAAAAACATCAACCATATCAAATTTGTTGCCACATGAGAAAAAATATCAATGCTACAGAAAAATAGCAAGAGGAAATCATAGATCACAATGACACTAATGAATACTCCTTGATAAAACACGAAGACAACCCAAGTGAGTTGAGGCCCCTTTGCAAAAACGCCCAAGCTGAAGTCGTCCTCCTATAGAAAAGACAATGATTCCCAAAAAATATAGGTCTCATAACAATTTCCCAAATGCTAGGAAACAAAATACTTTCCAATCACCATCTAAGAACATCAGATGCAAAGGAGATCCAAGACAATATCCACAAGAAAAGTTATATATTATCCAGATCCAAGAGCCAAAGACCCCTTACAAATGAGAACCTCTCTCCTTTAAATATAAATGAGAGAACCAAATCTTAACCACTTTGAAAATGGGTGGCTAAGATTAAAAGATATAAATTTTCTAATCAATGGTTGAGATGAGCTCAACATACAATACATGGATCAATATAACCATAAAGTACCAAAGTGGACTAAATAACCCATAAAGAGGGTACCCCACTCAACAAGAAATAAATGAAGCACATGGTGGGTCCATGGAGTGTTAACTAACTCCCTCTGGGTGCCCCATGGTACAATAAAATAATATAATATTTTAATATTTTTACTTTGTGCCTCCTTGAGGAAATCATGAGCCTCCCAAAAGCTCTAGAAAATAATATAAATATGCCCCAAAAAATAGGTGTGGGCCCAATCAGGTGCTGCAACTGCTAGAGAAGGTGTGGAGAACATCACACTCATCATGAAGACTCATCCCATGTCATTTCCTTTCCTTAGTAGCCCAAATCAATTCCTTCAGTAGCCATTTAATCATTTTTTAATCTGCCTCGAGAAATGTGAACCTGCCAAAACAGCCTCCTGGGGTGCTGAAATTGTTAAACTAAGCCAACCAGGATCTCTAGGATGGGGGTACTATAGTACAATCAAGTGGCTACACCCCCTATGACCCATACAACGCCCTAAGAGATCCCAATAAAACATCTCCATGCTCAAACACATCACCCTGTGAAGCAAAACTGCATCGGAAGGGTAAAATGAGCCTGATCATCTCTGCAAATGCCTAAAACTAAAAGTAAGCTATCTAACTAGACTCAGAGAGTACAAATCCATCTAGGGTGCATACTCATAACCCTACCAAGTATGTTCCTGATCATCAACAATATCCAATAGACAATATAATCACCTGTAAATGACCAGATACCAATAATATAACTTAAGCTATGATCCATCTGTTGCAAGTGTTACAAGGCTAAGACATGCTCTACAAATCATTTAAGTAACATTCATAACATGAAGTAGTAGTCACCTCATTAGCAGTACATCAACCAAATACATATATAGGGTTTTATTTATTATTACTCAGACCAGAATTTCAAGAGTATACTCACTTCATAGTTGTAGTCAATTTGATACTGAAGGGTGAAGGATAAAATTCACAAGGCTAGGGTAAAGGATGACTACCAACTTAACATCATGATACTTTGGATATGGGAAGGGAATAATCACTATAGCCACATGTCGGATAAACTACAACATAGGTAATGGCAGTGCCTCACAAATGGTTGAGTTGTTCAGAGAGTGCTTATTCAACTTAGGCATCATGTCTACATCAAGTTTGATCTAGGTTCATTAGGACCTTTAATTTTATTTCCATGGCCTTTTTGGCCTATATGACCTTTTGGGGATTTCACCAGTGCTTAAAAGCACAACTAACTACAGCTTTCATCCAGGACATATTCAAATTTATAAGGTCAGCAATATTTGGATATAGCATATATTTAACCATTGTTTTTGGGAGCTTTTCTTATACCCTTCACGGAGTATTTTAGCATTTCATTTCTCTTGCCCTTTTCTCGTATATGTTAAGAAACACATTTTAGAATTTACATTTTCCATCGACGCATATATAAACATTTCCAATACAAATACTACATGAGCTTTTAGTTTTAGCCAACAACATCTCAAGTGACTAGGGGGAGTTCTGGACATTGCAAAACATCAGGACAACCGACCAGAATGATTTAGGCATACAATCCAACTCACCAAAGGCAAGTTTTGTCACCAACTCAGAGCTGAGACACAATATAAACAAGGAGGTTTGTCCAACAAAGGTTCTAGCGGGGAAAGGTCCTCCATGCCACAAGTCAAGTAGTAAGTCAGGTTAAAACAAAACTGGAAGGAAATGGATGGGTGGAGATAATGAATCAATGAAGCCAACACTAGCAAGCCAAAGCAATGGTGGGAATGACTACATCTATTCTCCCTAAGGAGGGTAAAACCAATGAGTATAGATCAGGAACTTCCAAGTCTAAGTAGGGACATCAATACATAATACAAATACATCCAAGTCCATATATTTATGATTGTCAGATGATGGCACTAAATGCTAGTATATGTCACAAAAATGAGTATAAGAGCAATAATAACCATAACACAATATAATAAATGTTGAGTCATAACCATGCAAATAATCATTCTGAACCATCATCTTTCTAATGAGAAAACACTAACACCAATCTGGGAATCACTAACTGCTCTGCAAATGACTAAATGGCTACATCAGTCCTCGAATTTGAGTGTCCTCAGACTCAGTCCTAACATGGGAGAGTCTAATAGTCCACTAAAAAAATAATGATTTGTCAAAACTGCTCATCTTAGCATCTCATATGTAAGAGATCTGGCTGAAAAATGTACTGTATCTGAATAATAGAATATGGTAGCCTGACTACAATATATGTGATAAGACCTTAGAAGAGGTTTGCACCTCAGAATATTTGATCCCTCTCAATGCTTGATAGAGCCTAGGATTTGGATCTAGGCTATTATTTAATATAAGTTATATGTTATATATATTGTTTCTAAGTTATATATTATAGTATATAATATATTATATAATACAAATACATTATAATATATAATATAAAGAGTATTAAGAGAAATAATCCTCTTTTCTATTTTAATTTAATCATTATTAATTATTAAAAAGGGGTTTAGGGACTAGATAAATGGCACATTTTTCATTTAAATAGGGGAATAAGGAACTTACATAAGACAAAAGGATATTGATGGAGGAGACGGTTTTAAGGGTAAGGTAAAGGGGTTTGGAATTTAATGGTGTTTTATTTCTTTTATGTAAATGAAAATCGGAAGGGATGAGGACATTAGATAGAAAAGGGTTTAAAAGATAGGATAGGGGAAATAATTAAAAGGAGGAAGCGCTCATATTTTTTTAATAAATAAGTGATATTGGTTTCTTTTTCTATAAGACTTAGGGGGGATACTTTTCAACTTTCAAAGCATAGATGTAATGGTGACCAAAAAAATTGGTCTCCTGGTCACTAATCTCTCATTTTCCATTAGTGGAGGGTGAGTGAAATCGAGATCACGTATTTCAAAACAAATCCAACCATATACAACCATCCGGGACTCATTGACATGGTCGATCAATTATCAAAATTGGGACTATGGTTGTCCTGATATAGTTACTTCCAAAAAATCAAACCATACTAACAGAACTCTTATCAAAGTTTGTAGATTTGCAATTCAGCAAACTAAATAACTGTTTTTGGGCTTCTAGACATTCCCTGGCAGAATCTCTTCCTCAATGAGGATTAGAAGTTCTCTATGCAGTTCTTCATTCACAATAATATCCATATAATACAACATTCTCTTCTTGAAAGGTGTGGTACTCTGCCTTCTCCTTGTTTGCCCTCGCCCCATCAACTTCAAAATAAAGGCTCTCTATTAGAAGGATTACTTTTCTCTCAAACTGAGAACTCTTAATGGATGGAGTTCATCCCTATCACTTAAGGTATCTATGAAACAAGGGGAAACAAGAGTCTAATATGTCCTAGATGGAGCTGGTTTGCTTGTGGGTTTGAAGGTAAGCTATATGTCATGGGTGGCAGATCAAGATTCACAAATGGGAATTCAACATCAATTGATGTTTATAACCCTAAATGCCCTACCTGAGATAAAATTAAAAGTGGATGCACTATGGTTACTGCTTATGCTGTCTTGAACAAGAAACTATTTGCATGGAGTGGAAGAATGAAAGGAAATTAGCAGATTTTGATGCTTCAAAGAAATCATGGGAAAGGGTGCCAGTTCCCCATGGAGGGAGCCTCAAAAAATTATTTTGTTTTGGCAACCTCAATGGAAGATTGTTGCTCTTCTCTACCAAGAAGGAAGACTACTACTACAAAACTGTAGTGTACGATCCTAACCTTGTTCCTGGTTCAACCTTGTTTGCATATGTTGTGTCACAATTCTAGGTTGAATTAATGTTGTCAATCAAATGGTTTTGATTGGGCCTAAAAAATAGGTCACTGAGAATAGCTGTTCAAAATATATAATTGAATTTTATTCTAATCTGTAGACCTTTGGTGGGAAGGGATATTATATTAAGACACATTACTTCATTTTTTTGGGCAGAGTTATATTCTATTTAGAAGGAATTATTCCAAGATATCATTCAAACTCATCCCAAAATACATGATATGAACTAAAAACAATTGTACAGCTTCAAATGGAAAAACAAAGAATTGATATTCATAAGCATAAATTTTATTCTTCCATATATCATTGTGTGGTCAGCAATGTATGGAAGAATCAAATCATTTGTAGTAATTATAATGGAACACTTTGTAAGAAAGTTGATAATCACTGAATGAAATATAATAGACAATTCACAATTCTTAAGGATCTGCACCGTGAGCTTAAGGACTATGCTATGTTATAGGAATACTATGGAGCCTAGCTGATTTGATGATAGGTTGGTTTGTTAGTAGCAAAGGCTTATAAACAATCCAACCAAAATATCACTTTAAAGGAAACTGGTTGGTTTGCAACTAAGTCCATTCACATTAAGGGGCCAAGCATTCACTAGTACAAAATGAGGAATTAGCTACTAGGTGACTAAAATTTATAGTCACCACAGGTTTTCCAAGTGATTTACTACTAAATATGAGCAATTTGATTGACCCAACTATAAACGACTAAAATTAACGACTAATTTAGTCACCAATTAACAAATATGACTAGATAATAAGTGACGTAGTTAAAAATGACTAAAATAAATGACTAATTTAGTCACGGCATAAAAAATGACTAGCTAGAAGAATATGAATTAGTCATTTATGTTAGTCATTTTTAATTGTGTCATGGAAAATTGCAAATTTGGCAATGAAGTGTAATTTTTGTAAGTTGTCTACCTTCTATTATTAATATTAGTGCCATGCACCTTGATCTTCAGAGATCCAACAAAGCAATTGCATGAATTTTCTCTTGACCATCTTTATCCCTGCTGCATCATTGAAGCAAACCCAGTTAAGCACGTTGCAAAGGAAAATTATGTTCCTATGTCAATTATGAATTAGGTACTAGAAATAGTACCGTATTGTTACCTAGATAGAAGCATCAAAGACCTACATCCCCTCAAGAAAAGGCCATTCGAATGCACCTCCTCCACGTAGACTTACCAAATGCATCCAATGCATGGCCAAAAAAACACGTCAACTTCGTATTTCTAGGCTGAAGGTATCGTTCGACCCCCGCTCCCCTGTTTTTGCATTTGATACCCTATTTTTGTAGACATTAAGTCGGTTCAGGATCTTGTAGTGACCATCCGGAGCACTTCAAAGGTATGGTTCTTGTCTCTCTGATTGTGTTCATCACTCCAATCAATAACCAATTGTTATGGTTTTTTACAAGTCTCAATGCTGCTGAAGTTACTACTTCTAGTACTTTACATTTGCAATTATCACCATATCCAGCCTATGCGCTCATAACCATATGCATTTTGAGCTTTCAACCTGGGAAAAGCATGAACACCCTCCTCACACCCTCTTGCAATGCCACTATTTTCAAAGGTCACTTGTTTTTGCACATCGACATTCCTCACACACTCCAAATGAAAACTGAAGCAGACATTAGAAGAAGTGATTAAACTTTGCAAGGAGGTTTACTTGTTTCTTAGATTGTGGCAAGTTTTCTGTAATGGAACAAAGATTGTGCCCCAAAAGTTTAAAAGATTCGAATCATCCAGGTGTTGGAATCCGATACCCTATATGGATTCTTTGATGGGGCCGAGCAAGATGGAAATTGTGGTACTGGCATGATCCTTCGTATATATGACTCTCATAGTTTCAAGCTAAGGATGGGTGTTGGGAGTGGCACTAATACTTTTTCTAAACTTTTAGCCTTATGGGTGGCTTTTATGGTTCGCAGAAAAAAAATATTCTCTAGCTTTCTATTTTTGGCGAATTAAAGGTCATAATTGATTGGGCTAGAGGTCTCACCAATTTGCAGTCACTGAGTTATGATTGTTGGTTGAAAAGGATTGGGCTCCTAAAGAATTGTTTTCTTTCTTTATCCTTCGGGCACCTATACAGGGAGTTCAATTCATACATGGACAACCTATCAAATCTTGTGATAGGAGACTTCCCTAGTATTCTTCACTTATGTAAGTACTCAAACAGAATCATGATTACTGAAGGTCGCTTCACCTGCTTCTAGTTGACTGTTTTAGGTTGTATCTGCATGACAACTCTCTGGAGCCCTGTTATTTTTTGTCTCACAGTGATTTTGTCTTTTCTGCATTTTTGATTTCTACAGGTTGATGGGTATAAGAATCCCTCTTATTTATTTTTGGATATTGTAATGTTTTTCCCAGGGCTTCAATATTGTCTTCTATCCTACTTTGAAGGGGATTTTACATCAACAACTATGATGTAATTTTGATTCTTATGAATAACAAATTATATATTTTTTTACAATGAAAAAAAACCATTAATATAGAAAGATTCCACCACGTTTCTTTCTATATTTAGAAAAACAATTTAAAAAGCTATATTTTAACAAAATATATAATCTAAATTTCAATAAATTATAACAAAATATATAATTTATATTTCAATAAATAGAGATTCCATAATTTTTTCATTTACACCTTCGAAAAAACACAATTTAAAACAACCTATTTTGACAAATATATAATATATATTTTTATGTATAAAGTTGTTTCCATTTTTCTTGTTTAACCCGTGCTTTAGGTTGTTTCCTTTTTAAGCTTCAGATTGAATTGCTTTATGTTGTTTCCTTTTAATACTTTTGTACACTTTGGATTGAATAGGGAATGGATAGAACCAACAATGGTAGGAGGGAAATCACAATAACAATCTTTTCATTTCAGAATTTATGGCATTTCTGCTTCTACAATTTCCTCTCCTCTTTCCATGGCCATGTAATTTCCGCTTTCTGGTCCATCTTCTCGCCTTTCAAGATGGATCATATCTTCTCGTTTGGTGTGTTGTGTCTTTCTTGAATCTGGATGTCAATGTTTGAGTCTCGAGAGTAAGCATCTCTTCATGCGTCTATTTGTGATAGAGAACAGTGCTTGCCTCGAGGGAAAATGGATTAGGTGGTTGGATATGATTCTTTCTATGATATTTATTTATGGTCGTATGTCTGTTTTCTCCCCATTTGTCTTTTTTTTCATTTTTGATGCTATTTCTGGAGGGAACAACGTACAAGAACATGCTATGATCTATAATGGCTACGATTTAGAGAGGCTCGTTCCCATCATTATAGAACCAGTGGGTTTCTCTTGCAAATATCACTATTACGTCTCCCCTCCTCACTCACCTCACATTTTCACTTGAGTCCTCTTCTTCTTCTTCTTCTTCCTTCTTTGGGCTCTCTGATTTACGCCCTGAGTGCCCTCGTAACGAAGAATTATCACTGAAAGTTTCTAGAAACCTCGGGAAAACAATACCCAGTTTTCCCTCACCTGCACAGATATATCTATGTTATGTAGAAGCAATTATAATTTTTTTTTGTAATCATGTGAAATACATAAACATGCATTCGCCTACCTCGGGCAAGGTAAACCAACTCAAGAGTGTCGGGATATTGTGGAATTGACATGGAGTTGCTTCCAATCATCTTTATGTAGAAGGAAACAGTTGCACACTCTAATTCCTCATTGTCTTCTATGGTGGGAAACTCAAAGGTTCCACGTTTTTCATAGGTAAGAGCAAGAGAAGCAAAGGTAAAATGTTGGGTAGGCTGGATTGAGCTTCCCTGAACTTAAAGAGATTGGTGAAATCTCGTGAAAAAAAAACACTATTTTGGGTTTACGAGTATAGGACAGTCGGAGGTCAAGACTCAGACTCTCAACTCTCCAATTCTATGCTTCAATGTCTCCCTAATTTCTATTTCCTCCAAAAGATTATGTAGAGCTAAGCTATCGACTTGGTTGTCGTGAATTTACAGATATGTATAGCATTTTATACATCCCCAATAACACACCTAGTCACCCCATCACTCCCACTAGACGAGATTAGGACCGATGGTGGCCATTTCCCTCTTTCTATCAAGCGAGCGAGTTCATACCCTCACCCCCACCATTGTCCAAGAAGATATATGTCCCCTCATGTCTCCAACATATGACAAGAGATGTTCGCTAGATGAGAAAGTAGTCCCCATTAAATAAATACCCCATTCACCATGAGTCACCATCGCACTGAACCCCGTTAAATCTAAATACCCTTGGAACCTTCAACACAGACCCTAAAAAGATTAGCAAGAGAGACAAGGAAAAGGAAATGGATTGCTTTCTTTTCTTTTACTTTCCCAACTTAGGGAGGCCGTGGTTAACCCAATGATGAGCCCCTGAATGGTTAGCGGCGTAAAATTATTAAACCTATCGAAACACCATACACGAAAGAGATATAATATATGTTTCTGAGTTTCCATGATAGTTATATTATATTGAGTGAGTTCAAGTTCCCACCAGACAATCTATTTATTGATTACAGAAAGCCTAGTTGGAATAAATAGGGCAGGGTGGGGAGAATGATGGAGTCGAGTCACCTGATCGATCAATTTATCCATGCCTAATTGCTTCTATCCTCTGATTGAGGAGGAGAGATTTCTTACTTGGATTGGTACAACTTGCACTAGCTTCTAAAAATACTGTATGGCAGAGACGATTGGATTCGAACCAATACTAAGAAATCAAACCAGCTTTCGTCTCTTGTTATCCTCCTCATTATAGTACTTTATCATCCAATTCTGAATCATACAAGTCCATATCAATTTATTAGGGCCTGTTTTGCTATGAAAGAATTCTAAAGGAACAAATATATAATCAGTGTGGTTGGTGGGATTGAAAGGTCTAACAAACTATCCCAAAAGACTAAAGGTTCCTGGCTCCTTCCTTCCTATTTCTAGGGTATCTCGGAACTGCCTTCTCGGGTTTATAAATTACAACCAGATAATACCCAAGCTTTCCTTCGTCTGGTTCAAAATTCAATTCCATTACCAACATCTCACCTATTGAAGATCGAAACCCTACACTAGATGATTATATATATATAACACAAAACAACATAAAAATAAACAATATAAATGCTCAAACACACATATATATTATTGTAAAACATATATATAAAATAAAACTTATGATACAATATAAAATAAATGAAATAAAATATAAAATATACCATATAAAATGTACTATGTAAACTAATAAAATGATCATTGGAATATGACCAGAATACCTCCAGCGCAAACCCAAACATACGACCAAACTCTTCTTGAGTTCATTCATGGAGGATTATGAGAAGGAAATGGCTTATGAGAAAGCTAAGACGACCTGTACAGTTCTTTGTAAGTTTATTGTTTTAATTTTTTGCACTGGATCAGTGGAACGGATCGAATAGCCAATAGGATTAATGTAATAGATATTTTTCTTTGACTGCAGAGGGATTTCTTCAAAGCAGTGCGGACAACAGCTTCACTGAGAAAATTGAAGTGCATAAATTGTGAAAGCATCAAGCTGCCCTATGAATCCCTTGTTTGCTGAGAAAATACGACTGTGTTACTCTGTTCCTGCTTCATACACAGTAAACTCTATCATTCCAGAATGAACATTATCTGAATTCATGGTGAATTCCTCCCCAAATTACCCAAGTATGAAGAATTATGTTGAATTCATGGAGATTTTCTACTCGGATTATCTAAATAGACGTTTGACGCCAAATATTTTCTATTGGCAAGAAGCCATGAGGGTTTGGTGGGTTTTGGGAGGAAAATGGTTGTGAATTTGGTCTGAGAGGTGCTTTTTGTGTTATGGGTATTTATTAGGTCACATTGATGCTCGTCGAGGAATTGTCATGCTTAGAAACCATTGCCGAGGGTTTAGAATTTGGGTATTTGTTTTAAAGCTCTTCCATGGATAGAAGGGCATTCGAGAGAGCTTGGAGGCTCTTAAAGAGGTGGGTGATGAATTTCATGTTGGTTTCTTGGTTTTATTTGGAAATTTAGCTCATGCATGTTAATCTTGGTTAGCATCCTACATTGTGAATGTTCAAAATTGTCTAGCGTCCTAAATCTTGATTCTTTATTGTGAATTTTGATTCCTAAATAATTGTTTTTTCAATAACTGGTAAGAATTCAGTTCTTTAGTGCCCAACAAAATGAATGACCACACCTAAAATAACAATAGTGTTACTACTGCTAAGTTCCTTTCTTGAAGCAAGTGTTATTGAAGCCTATGAATGTTATATGTTCACCCATCCGTCCAAAAGTTCTATGTGAAGATTTTTCATTCCCATCTCTGTGAAAGTGCAACACCTTACTGTGCTAAAAAATTTAGGGTACTTAGAAACACTAATCACAGTTTGTTAGCAAGCTTTTTATCTCTTCAACTAGAAAGAAAACCTTATGTCATTTACTAAGATAGAGCCCCTGACAACTGTGCCAGTTCTTATGTTGTTCCCTAGGTTGTTTCTACTCCCACAGGGACAAATGCATGGGCATAATGTGCAGGATAACCTTCTTGCACCAATCTAGGACTTCGAGCCAATTATCAGGCTAGAGAAGGGGTACCCTCAAATAGACTAAAGATATATTTCTATGAGGCTAAGACTCCTTTTATTATTGTAAGACCAAATCTGACCAACAGCAGAAGAAGTAGTTACAACAGGAGAGTAGTACACAAGAGAAAAGGTAAATAGAACATAGAAAGGACCAACAATAGATAAAACAACAACATCTTATTTTTATTTTAAAGAAGGATAATATTTTATAACATGCCCTTTTTTATTACAATTTCAATAGACAATATCACTTTTTATCCTTCTACTATTTGGGTGCACACACTTTCAGCTGAAGATGATATTAAATTAGACATGTTTGCTTGTTCAGCCAGTCTGTTAGTTCTCACCTCAGAGGATTAAGTATGCCCAAAGTATTCAGTATGTTGTTAGTTCTTACCTAGGGAGTATTCCTTCCAGTCCATGGATATAAAACACATAGCCGATGTTGCTTGTTTGGTCAGCCTACCATTCCGAGGGATTAAATATGACTTGCTTGCTTGTTGTTCGATCAGTTAGTGTCAGTTCTCACCAAGGGATTTAGTCCATTGTCGGTAGTTCCTATTGCTGGTAGTTCACAATTCAACACTCGAGTTTTCTATTCAAGGGAACACTTGGGGGTTTGTACTAATGTTGATAATACACCAGTTGGACCCACATATAAGCCAACTCAAAAGGGTCTTAGTCACCATCATTTTCACCACACCAAAGGATGATAAATATTGTTTGAGAAGTATTCTACCGAGTGATGATGTTTCCCTACCTCCCTCTAAACGATGTCTCCGAGCTCAAGAAGCTATGTCTCCATGTGTTGCAGAGGATGCAACTGCTTAAGATCATAAGACAACAGTAGAGTTGAGTTTACATGAGGAGAAGATAGTAGTTTAAAGATGGGGTTTGTTTGTTGTCAAACAGTAGTCAAAGGTGAGGTTTGCATTATGATAAGACAACAGTCAAGTTGAGTTTGCATGCTGATAAGACAGAGTTTGCATCATACCTCACTTGAGTTTAGGAGTAATTCGAAGCGGCATGCAGGAGAGGTTTCCATAATATACCTTCAACTCTGCATGCAACTAAGAGTAGTTCTTCTTGCAACTAAATAGTTCAGCAGTCAGATCACTATGAGATTGAAGTTTAAGGTGCAGTTATGTAACACATGGTCACACTTGTAAATGATCTCATGCAGGGCGAAGAATATCTTAAACCTAGGTCACAGTTCCAGGTCAATTGAAGTCTATAAGAGTAGTAAATACTTATTGTAATGGGGTTGGATCACCAAGGACATTTGTCATTGTAATTTCATAGGTTTACAATTAAATAAAGCTGGAATAATTGATCCACTTTTTGTACCCCTGTTTTTATATGCTTGATACTTAACTAGTACATATTTCAGCCATTTTTGTTCCATTGTTAAGAATAGTTTGCAGATCTAGAGATTCTTTAACCCTGATTTGCCTGAACTATTCCAGGTTTCAGTGAGCTTTCCAAGGCCCTGAAAATCTATAGATTGGAGAGATCCATTCCTTAGTTACCTAGTATCAGCCAGGACAAAGGTTGTTATTAGCACCAAACCCAAGTCTTTCAGCCATATTTTGTGTGTGGCAAGATTCTTCCATTTCAGAAGCCTCACCATTATTCTCCATTTTCCTTCAGACACATGTTCTAGCTTGATTTTGACTCCATCCCTTGGTCAGCACCAGTTTCCTCTGATTCTTTCCATTAAGTTCCATTTTGAACTAGTAGTTCAAGTACCTGTGACCAAACTCTATTGCAATATTTACTAATAAGTTGCATGTACAGTTGGGGATAACCCCTAGAGTAGGCAAAACCAAAACCTGAGCAGGAAGCATGTATGTTGAGGTAACAGTGGGTAGAGTGAAGTGTGCACCTGATTGGACCCAATGGTTAAGAACATGTGTTATCTCCAAGGAGGTCACAAGTTCAATTTCAGTGGGGGGTAGGGCTGCGAAAATTGACCCATCGTAGTGAAGTTGAAAGGGTAGGAATCCCCTTGATGTGAAGTCTTAGCCCAGGCTGACCTATGAGCTATTGGTATATGTGGCTTGCACGCTGTTGAATATACTCTCAGAAAATTGCTAGGTTCCCATGGTTTAAAAAAATACAATGGAAGTAGACTGTAGTGTCTACAGTTGCACCAAGTCTCCATCGACATCAGCAGTGGAGGTTCGAGTGTGAAAAAGACCAAACCGATCCAACTCAATTGAGTCCGTACCTACTCGACAAATTCATTACCTAACCAACCAGTGGGGCCATTTTTAAGATAATTATTATTTAAACCTTAAAAATGTATTTCCTAAAACCCTAAACCCAAAATGCATACTATAAAGAGACCCACTTCCTACCCACCCCACCCCTGCCTCTATTTTCCTCACACTTGTCTCAAATTGCATTTGGAGTTTTTGGAGCAGCAGCGAAGAGTGTGATTTGGAGTGATATGGGATCTCATTTGGCAAATATTCTTGGGTTGCTTGTAGTGGAGTTGGCATCTACTGAAGGAGGCTACATCCCATATTCAAGCTTGGACAGATTGTTTTCCAAAGTCTTGTTCCCATTGAGTTCATTCCCAGGTAGGTTTATAGTCAAATCCACCCCTATTTTCTTTTCTGTCATAAAAACAGATCTATCTTTTGTTGCAAAAAAAATTGAGATAAAGTTGGCACATTTGTATTTGCATATTTATTTGAATTTACAATGGCCCCAAGAGTGAAAGACCATGCATGGATCCATGCCGATCTTGTTGATAGTGAGATGTATTGCAAATTTTGCAAGAAACATATCAGACAAGGGGGGATTTTCATAGGTTGAATAAACACTTGGCTGTTATAAAAATCCAAATTGCCCCCTGTAATCACAACATAAGAGATTGGAGATATAATATTGGAATTGGAAAGTCATTTTGAAAATTTTTAAGAAGAAAAGGCTTAACAGGCAGAAATAAATGTTGAAATAGGGAGAAAGAGGCAACATTCCATGACGAGGGTATTTGGATTTCAAGAATATCCTAGTTATGATTTTGAAGGCTCTCCCTCGATGCCTTATAATTATATTAGGGACACCTTCCATTATGTTCCTCCCTCTCATGAAAACAAGACTAAGAAGAAGAAGAACATCAAAGGTATTTCAATATACCTTCCCGACATCATATTGTTTCTGAGATGGAACTTACAATGGCAGTCTCAAAAATTATTTATCTTATTACTACTGTAGTCATCCCTTGCTTTTCTGATGTCCACTATTTTTGTTACTGATGTAATTTTGTTATTCTTTGTAGGCATAGCACAAGTCACAACTGTGTGTTTGAGCTTTGGCATGTAATATATCAATTGATACATATCTTTTGTTTCTTTTTCTTTTTTGGAGTTTCTATACATGTTCTATTTTGGTTGGTAAAAGAGCTTATAATTTCATTAATGATACAAATACTTATACAAAATAGGGTAGACAGAAACTAGCAACCTCAGATAGTTTGAACATGGATTGCAATTCTCTCTCTGAATTGTCCTTGCCATTGCTCTTTATAGGTATATAAATTATTTCTATTATCTTGATTTTTGAATACTGCCATCTACAAACAAATTTCTAGCTAATTTACCTGCAGTTGGCAGATTGTACTGCAATATATGTATAACATTGCCATTTACATTGGAAATACAGAACGCAGAATCAACTATGTTACTATTATAGTACTGCAAATCATCCTATAGATCAAAATGATAAAAAGGACAACAGGTAAGTCTTCTTCTAAGCAACAGGGTGTCCAAAAAGGTAGCTTGGTTCCTTATGTAGTGTCTTGCTTTAGTATATAGTCTTCTACAAGCAGCATGTGGATGTTCCAAAATTTTTAAAAATAGATCAGAATTTCGACAAGGAGCTTCACCATTCAATAATAGTGCACTGTTGTCCTCGCTGCTGCTCTCCTTTCATCATCTGCAACTGCTTCCTGATCTCAGATAATTTGTTTCTTTATTTTCTTATTTCTGTTTCTTGTTCTATCACCCTCGTCTTCAGATTGTGGAACTTGTTCTTCACATTTTGAGTCAGCTTCCACATTATCTCCAGGTTATTGAGAGCCCCAGGGGCCAGAGCTTATACTATAAAAATCAGGGATAAGATGTGGAACATCTGGGAGCTTCTCTATAGTGAGTGATTGTAGATTTCAGGGAGTGTGGACAGAGGCCCTGAAGTGGGGCTTCAAGTGTAAATGTTGTTTGAATCCAGCCTGGGCAAGTCCACAATGAGGAGACTTAAAACCTTTTGATCTGGAGGGAGCTCACCATATGTTCGCATAGTTCACAGCCAAGTCTTGGAGCCATTTTCCATACCAAGGTAAATTCCCAGTAAGGGGAAAGATCATAAGAATCTTTCCTACCATCCATAGTTATCCTCAACGTCTGTTCGATGGAGCTTTCTCAAAGATGCAAAATATTCTTCCAGCAAAACCAAGAATAAAGATTCAGGCACTTCATCTGCTTCATCTGATGTAAGTGTTAACTATTTATTTTATTTGTATTGTTTATTAATTTTATTTTCAAGAAGCTCTATGATTGTCATGGCAAATTGATGAAACCCATAATTTCAATTGTCATGGCCTTGTCACTCATGTATTAGTTATTTTGAGTACTTTAGAACAAGATTCATGGACTACCTTCTCTGTAGCTATAGTCAAAGAGTTTTAAATCATCATAGACAACTGAATGGAAGATTTGTCACTTTTGGTCACCAGACATGTCATTCATCCAATGCCTTGAAAACAAAATACATGTGTTTTGGTATTCCATTCTTATTCTAGATGATAATCCTGTTTCTACTCTTTTACTAGTTACTCACTAGGGACTATAAAGCATTATTGACAATTGTGTCTACACTTCTGGTGAGAAATTGGTTCATTGTCTATATGCAGCAACAACCATGCACCTATACAGGGACCTATGTGGTTCTGGTGGCCAAGTCTGGTCATCTTCAGGGATAGCTTGCATCTCTCAGATGCACAAGATAGTTCCCTCTTTCAGTGTACTGTATTTTTTACATATCTTAGAATTTAGAAACGAGGTTGTACTATCATACTAGTATGTACACATACAGAACAATTAGTGCTAGTCAATATAGAAGGATGCGTGCACTGAAGTTTCATGCAGTAGAGTGGGCATCATCTATTAGCTTTCTAGGTGCATTTACTTGTAGTTGTTTACTGCCTACTGGTCTCTCTGCAGCTCTTTTACCACCATGTTTACTGTCCCATAACTCTAGAATCTGCTATTCACTTGTATAACTAGAATATGACGAAGCAATGTTTCCATGGCCAAAGAGTCATGTATAACTTAGAAATTGTCATCTGGAATCATGATTTGTTTTGTAGTCTCTTGTTATGTATGAATTTTGTATGAGTGTATATTATAGAAAATTCTGTGAGCAACCATGCTTGACATTAGCCTTACACTGCATGTAAAGTCTATAGAGCTAAAAGCTGATTGATGATATAGAGCATATTTCTATTAAGGCGTCTTGAATTGTCAGATTACTGTTTTATGTAAATCCAACCATTCCTTTTTCTTGGTTTGATCTAATATCATGATATGCAGTGTTGACACCAATGGGATTTCATACAACGCTTTGATTAAAACTGTTTTACAGTATTGACAGTTGGCTTTATCTTGTGTGCAGTGGAGATGTTCGATCATTCTTGGTTGTTAAAGGTACCCCGTACCCGTCATTAGGCTGCTATGAGGTAAACAAATCATTTTTTTTTAAAGTTCCTATTACAGGTAGTTTTAATCTCTTTGTCAAAAATATAAGCATATGGACACCATCATTTCTTGACTGAAAGGTACTATTGCTGCTGTTACAATACAATTTGCTTGGGCTGGAAATAGTTGTCTTGACATTAGTGTGAAATCATTTTCACTTTGCAAAAACAAAAGTAACTTGGAAGTTGCCTATGTCATTGAAGTGTTTATTCACATACGTTTGGCCATTGCATTTGAGGGCACTAACCAGGACTATCCTCCTCTTCCGGAGGGAACTAAACTATATGTGGGTAATATCCCATTTGACGTTGACAATGAAGGGCTTGCCAAAATGTTCGACGAGAGTGGGGTTGTCGAGATGGTGGGGTTGTGATAAGATAATTGTATTAATGTTCACTGAATGACCACAAAAGTAGGTCATTGAGACTAGAGGATACAATGATACATCCAGTAAGAGTGGGAGTGTGAAATCATCTCCTGTAGAATGCTAAAATCAATTGGAAATGACAATGGTCTAGAAAATTGATTTGCAATAGAGTTCATATATTGATTATGTTCTTGAGCTGGAAAAGCTCAGTGCTTCATTTCCAATTGCTTTCAGCGAGGGAAGTGGCTCATGGGAATGGGATTGGCATTAGTCACCTATTCCAGAGCTAGATTCTATCATGTATGAGGGAATGGGATTGGCATTAGTCATGACCCTCAAGCTATAGGATTTTACATCATGTAATCATCTATGAGAGTTAATATAGGTAAGAATTTCCCTATAAAATGTCATTTAATGATTTATGTGTATCATTCTTATTCTCTTGCAATATATATATATATACCTTGTTTCCCTCGTGTACCTGTTTTGAAGGGGCCACGTTTCTAGGCGTTCCCGCAGAAACTTGTACATGTTTCCACATTTCGTGCAACATAGCCTCTTTTCCATTATGATCTTGAAATTTGTGACTCTGATTCTCCTCTTCTAACAACATCCAATACAGTATACAACTCCTTCAAAGAGAATTCTTGATTCTTGTAAGTAATGTTAATTGTAGCAACAAAATATTTGTAGGTCTTTGGAAGACTATTCAAAGTCACTTGAACCATCTCCTTGCCCTCAATTTTCTCATCATCAGTCACGAGTTGTTCTTTAATGTCATTCAACTTGGCAATACGACTTTGGATATCAACTCAACGTTCCCAAATGGAGTTTGAGTCTTTATGTGTTTGAATGAACTTGTTGGATTGCCTCTTTTGCTTAATACATTCCTATGTAAACAAATCCCAAATCATGGATCTCATCATCAAACTTTAACGTCATTTTTAAGGGGCTTACATATCATCAAGGCTTTTTCAACCCCTTGGAAATAATCTTACCAATATTTAACTCTATCCTTTTTCCATATGGTTTCAATATACAAATGGAGTTAACAACTTAATTTACTCGACATACCACCATCTTATGTAGGGATGGTTTCTCTTGTAGTTTTTTCAGTGAAGGAATGACAGTTTCTCTTTTAGTTTTTCAGCAAAGGAGTGAAATGTTTGAACCATTTTGTGCATTCTGAAAACATCTCCTTTGATGCAGACTATTTGTACTTGTTTAATTTATGTTGATGGTTCCAGGGGGTCCAATGTATTTCACTTTCTTCCTCGTACCACTGGTATCATCATCAAAGTTAAACTTCCTATATCTTGAAACTAAAGGTTGAAGACATGAGCTGCCCCAAGAATTCAATATATAATTGGGCATTCATCCATAGCTAGTTGCTTAGCTAAGATACAATTAAAGTTATTTTTAGTGGCTGCATAGACCACTTCTTTTATGATTTTTAGAATTGCTTTCTTAAGGAAATTAAAATATATTCCTAAGATTTTTTTTGCATTGTTAGCTTCTATTTTGTTGAACATTTAAGTCCCTTGGGAAAAGAAGTGAAGACATCAGTCACTAAGAAGTAGCCACGAGGTTGATCAATATCTTACATTTCTTATTTGTTCACCTGTTTGA
>LPNX010245762.1:127526-150442 GCA_001517045.1 Pseudotsuga menziesii
TTATCATGACTTGTTGATGGGCTAAATTAATTATTCTGCAATTAATCTCATCTTCAAAATATTTATTTGAGGCTTGAATCCAATTAAGCCTTCTCATCATGCTTGATACTTCCAGTCAATTGACCTATCATAAAATGATGAAAAGGTGGCTTACAAAGGTTAGGTATTTTGTACCATGAAAAATTGTGAAAGCATCTCAATTATGGCAATTTGCTTGTATAATACAATAACATACACACTTCTCTTGGCTGAATTCATAGATACAATATTCTTGCATTTTTGTCTTGTGATCCTATTTCATGTTTTTCTCCTCTATGTGAGCATTCTCTGTGCTTTGGTTCTGCTTTGAAGAGCTTGAAGTTACAGCATAATTCCTCCAAGATAGTTCTGGTATAGTAATATGCATAGCCTTGAGTCATTAAGGTTATGTTAGTTTTGGTTGAATATAAATATATAGAATTTATCCCAAAGAATGTCCAGGAATTACTTTGCTTCTCCAAAAGTAGGATATTGAATATGGATAGCAAGGAAACTGAGACTGCAAGAAAGAGAAAATGTAAAGAGTCAGCATAAAAAGTAAAAAATGAGCTTCCTAACCAGTATTCAAGAAATAGAACAGAAATATTCTTTTATGACTACTTTTTTTATAATTAAATTTGTATTTTTTTCATATTTATTTGACCATCTGTTATTTTGAAACAGAGGGCTGCCGAAAAAGAGCTGCTGTCAAAATTTCCCTATGGAGGTAAGGTTTTGCGCATCAGAGGGATTGATGAACTCACAGAATCTCTGCATCATATTACTAAGATAGAATGTGGTTGATGTTACATGCAATTTATAATGTATTTGTAATTTACTTCTAAGAAATGGGTTATGAAGTTCGATTGACATCGAGGGTAGTTGATAATGAGATCAAACTACAATTTGGATTTCTTTGTATCAGGTATTCCTGCAAAAATGCATTGCCAATCATTGATGCGACGTTGACACAAAATCTAGCTTAACATTTCAGCTTTATCGAGCTTTCCACTTCAAGTGCCTTGTGGAGATAACATGAATGTGTATACATAGAGAGCACAATACGATGCTTGCTTCTAAGCCTGATTATATGTACCTTTGGAGATATCCCAAGTCACCTTTTCAGTACTTCAGTTTGGAGAGTGAAGGCACTTGTGGTTTACCCTTCAACGGGATTTTAATGAACATGGTTTAAGCTCAAGAACTCTAGAGTCTGTATTGGTGTCCTAGTGAGATTGAGGGTAGCTGTATTCCCTTGTAATTAAACCATGCTTACATGTGCTACGATTCAAGATGTGTCTTAGCTACATGGTCATTGAAGTAGATGCTTTATTCCATTTTGCTGCTTTAAGCCATTAACTATATATAAATAAATTCTGTAGCTTAATGCATTCGGTTTATATTCAACTTTTGAAATGCTATGACGTATGGATAGTAATAGGCCATTCTTTTATATTTTGGTCTTTGCAACTAAATAATGAAGTCCATTGTTTCTTTAATATTCTTCAGTGCACTGCTGTCATTACAGGTGTGATTCTTAGGCCTGGGTTCATTTATGGGACTCGCCAAGTTGGAAACTTAAAAATTCCATTGGGAGTTGTGGGTGCCCCACTTGAAATGATATTCCCCAATCTTGTCTAAAAGCTGTGTTTTATGTACATCAAAATATCTATTTTTTTAATTTTAGTTGTTTTTACTTTTTAGTGAGTTCACTGTACACTGTTGTTTATGCCTAGTGTAGCTTAAAATATTTTTGTTAATTGAGAGATGTAATTAAATACGAATTCTTGTGTTTAGTAGATGCTTCGACACTTACACACCGCCACTATGGTATGTTTAACTTTCCAGTTCCATTGAATAATTTTGGTCATTAATACAATGTTTTTAATTTCTTGTAGGCTTTCTGAAATGCAAAATCTGCGTCACAAATTCCCTTTATTGGGTCGCTATTTTTACCCCCTATCAAGGCATCATCCGTAGCGAAGGCTATTGTTCGAGGAGCAACTGATGTTGCATTTCCTCCTGGAGTTATTGATGTATGGGGTATCATTCGTCACACTAACCATTGAGAAAACGATATACTCTACATTTTGTTATAAAGGGTGTTCTTTCATTTAAAAAAGCTGAATAAAGTCCGTGTATATGTAATTGCTACAAAGTTCCATCTACATATAGGAATTAAACCCAGAAGTTAATTTGGCAGGGGTTTAATATAACTGGCTGAGGGTCATCCTGATGCTTATTGAGTGGATTTTTTCCCATTTCAGACATGATTCTTCTGTGAAGGATAAAGTCAATTAGTTTTGATCAAGTTCTGCAAAAGAATTATGCATTGCTTTTCACCAATGAGAAAATAACTTTGTAATCCTCAATTATTTAATGATATCAATCATACCTTATTGCATGGGATAATGGATTATCAAATCACCCCATTTTTCTGGCTTCTTTTTCCCCAAATCCAACCAAAATCCAGCCTGGAAATTGCACTTTCAGCAACTCTGCAATTTCAACAATTGTAAATTGTTTTATGGACTAAATGCTATGCTCTGAAACTGTCCAGATGGTTGAGCAAACGAGGATGTTGGAGGTTGATTGGATGAGCGTAGTAGATCAATGGGCACAGATATCTGCTAGAATGATCTGGTGTTGAGCATGCTTTAACCCTTCACTTAAGGTAACAAAATAACCAATATAATGGAAGTATTATCAGTTAGGTCTTAGAAATTAAATATGGTGCATTGCATGCTATCATCTTGTATTTTATCTATATATGTAATTCTTTTCAACTTGTAGCAAGCAAATTATGATCTTGATGGCATCAAATTGGATCAAGGAGACTTGGGGAATGTGCTCTCCATACCAGAAAGCAAACATTTGCTTAGTAGTCATACCTGTAACCTTTCTGAAAAGCTTGACTGGATGACATACAATCCAAACTATGGGTAGTGAAGCAGCAAACTGTTGACTATGCATGTTGTATTAAATTTTTACCTACAATTGTTCTAGACCAGTGCTTGTGTAGATACTATATAACTCCATTACCAAATCCTTCCAATTTAGTAAATTTACAAAAGCAATAGAACTACATACACTCTAATAGAGATAACAATTAACAAAGTTTGGAAAGGGCCAGTGAGCAGGTGCAAGGTACTAAAAGGAAAAATTAGAGACAGTAATAGAAAAAAGGACTCGACAAGCCATAAACTGTATATTACCTTTCATCATCAAAAAAATTGCAAATATTGCAGAAATACTGTGCTATAGAAAATCCTTTGCAGGAAGGAGTTACACAATTTGATGCAACAGGATGCATCTGCAAGCATTTCATGCACATCATCTCTTTTGTTGCTTTCCTGCAATTAATGAAATATTAGAAACTAGGATGCAAATGAAAGCAATAATCATCAAAGGTTCAATAGAAACTAGAACATCTGAATGCTATATGGAGACTAATGAACCTGTTCATTGAGTGGTCACTGAGTTTATCATGGCAGAATCTACATGTGAAAAGTTGGTTACAACAAGCAGCTTTCAATTTGCAGTTTCGCTTGTAATGCTCACATCCAAATATTTTCTAATCCAATTTGCAGGTATTTAAAAAAAAAAACTTCACTACTGTCGCTTAAGCGACGGTTCTCCATGTCGCTTAACCGAAGCTTAATCTTTATCTCCGTCGCTTCACCGACGGTTCTCCATGTCGCTTAACCGATGCTTAATCTTTATCTCCATCGCTTCATCGACGGTTCTCTATGTCGCTTAACCGACACTTAATCTTTATCTCCGTCGCTTCACCGACAGTTCTCCATGTTGTTTAACCGACGATTTACATTTAATCGACGGTAAACTGAGGTGTCGCTTAACCGATGGATTATAAAGATGTCGAATAACCGACGAAAATTCATCGATGCTTAAAAAAAATCATAATGTCGTACATGCGACAGGGAAGTGTCGAAAATCCGATAATACAGCCGTCGGATTTTTGGTCGAAATGTAGTAGTGAATAAAAAATGAAAATACAAATATTAAATCTTGTAGACATAATTATGTCAATAGGTGAGTTATGAACATAAATCAAGTCTACCTCAAGTTTCGAGCTAAATCAAATGGACTTTGAGAAACAAGATAGCAGGTGAACACACTTGGATTCTCTAGCAAGTTTACAAAGGATAATGGTGAATATTAATTGTGAAATACCTCCCTGAGCTGGTTAAGATTATTAATGACAACTATATATATGCACGGGTGGTAAAGTTTGGTGATAAGTCCTATTTTTTGTTTTTGCAATGATTTATGAAGTTTGAGGATATGCCCTTATTTGAAATCCTTATGGCATGCTTAGGTGGCAAGGTAAGGTGCATAAATTTTGAAGAGAAATGTTTTGACCATGTCATTTGCACCAAGGGATTCACAAGAAGCCCAAGTACAATTTTCTTTGGAGCGAGGCGTGCCTGCTGTGATTGGTGTAATGGGGACACAGTAGCTTCCTTACCCTTCCCATAGTAGGGATCGAAATGTCGAGATTTGCGAAATCATCCAACGCAGCTTCTTCTTATTTACAATTCTCCACTGCGTAAATGACTACTTTCATCAATACTAGTTATTGGTAAGTTGTAATAGTAATAATTATGTAGTTTGTAGATTGATATCTATCATAAATTTGTTTGAATATCATCATTTTCAAGCAATAAAAAATTCTTAAAGCGTGCTAGCTCAATGGTAGAGCGCCTACCTAATTATGGGCAGGAGGTTGGTGGTTCGATTCCTCCCTGCCCTATCATAAATTTGTGACTACAAAAACGACTAAATTCACATATATATGACTATTAGTAGCTAATTTCTCGTATCTTAGTCGTATTTAGCATAGTCATTAATATGTTAACTTCTAGTAGTTTATTTAGTCGTATATTTGGTCATTAATGGTTGCAATCAGTGACTAAATCAGCGACTAAATCAATGATTAACTCAGTGACTAAATCAATGACTAAATCCGTGACTAAATCAATGACTAAATCATTAACTATCAATGACTAAAACAATGACTAAACCATTGACTATTAATGACTAAATCATTGTCTATCAATGACCAAATCAATGACTAAATCAATGACTAAATCAGTGACTACTAAGTCAAGCTATTAATGACTAGTGAAATACGACTAGCTATAAGATAGTGGTAATTTGCTACTATTAGTCACCGATTCAAAAATAGTCGTTTATAGCCTGATTTTAGTCATTAATTTCTCATTTTTTACTAGTGATTGTGTTAAGACATAGGTGGGATATGGATCCCATAAGATTTAATCATAGAGTGGTTGCTTGGTAGTGTAGTCTCATAACAACCTTTCATCATAACATTAGTTTCAGAAATTGATTACCCCAGTCAAGATCATTCCAATGCTTTACTAGTCAATATCCAAGTTCAATAATACAGTGTGAAAAGTTACTTTTGACATATCATAACAATTAATCCCATTTCATAAATTTTGGTTTTGTTTTATACTGTCCACAATTGAGAATAATAATTTTGCAGCCTTAAGTTAGCTGTATTAGGGAACTATTTAAAATGGGTCCTTAACAATTGCAATTTATTTTTATATAATAGCCAATTTGTAAGATACAATGTATTGCACCTTTCTACAAGTAATGGCATCCTCAGACTAAGGCATTAATTGGTCTATTGATTATAAGTATGCATAAAGGATACAACCAAATAACTGACCCCAAAATTCTAAACACCTCCATATTGGTCATGAAATATTCCTTTGAGGAGATGACTGCATGTTGTCAGTTGATGTTTGTACATAACAAACCCAATATCTATGTGAAAAATATTTAAAGATTATAATGGATAATCAATATTGGTTTTATGATGCCACTTGTCCATAATTGGGCTTCAACTGAAATAATTTGTTAGTTTTACAAAGAGAGCTAAAATAGATGGAACTATGGTAGATGAGCTCCAAAGGTGGTCAATGGCCCAATTCTGAGCAGGATGGAGATTCTGAGCAAGATGGAGGAATGTCCATTGATACTGTCAAGGTTATGAAGTGTTGCATGAGAAAGTGAAACCATCAGTCAGTTAAATTTTTAAATGAAGACAATGCTCTTAGTTAGAAAAAAATTGTCAAGTTGTGAATATTTAAATGAGAACAGTGACATAAAAAAGATGGATGTAGTTTTCCCACAAAATCAGAATTCAAAATTATATAAGTGCAAAATTTTAAGAAATACGAGACCAATAATGTTAGTTGGGATAAGCTTTATTATGTATTAGAAAAAATTCATGTTGTTAGTAAGGATAAAGTTGTTAAACTGTTGTTTCTTAACAACTAATTCAACTCATTGTCTAGCCTATATAAATGTGTTTAAACATTATGAAGGGAGCTTTTCTAAAGGTGAATTTTGTGGTGCTTCTTCAAAGAGTACATATAAAGTTGTTATAGTGTTGTTTCTTAACAACTAATTCAACTCATTGTCCAGCCTATATAAATGTGCTTAAACATTATGAAGGGAGCTTTTCCGAATGTGAATTTTGTGGTGCTTCTTCAAAGAGTACAATGGCCAATCTATTAGTAAGGAAACTGAAGGTTGGATTTCTTTATATGCTTCCTAGATCGAAAAACAAAATGAATAAAACCTACATCTTTTCCTTCTCCTTTATAGACTAGATGCTATAATGAATCTGGACACATGCACAACAATGCCTTAACTAGAAGTATTACACCCTAATCCTAAGTTCCTTCTATTTGACATACACCCTAAATCAACTAATGGACATACCCATATTTGAAGCATTCCATTCTATTAAACTTTCTATCACCTTTCAAACTTTCTTTATTGTTTTGGATTATTCAAGGCACTTTCATTTATATACACAAACATCTATGAGGACATAATTTTTGCATTTTTATTGGAGAAAGATCATGAAGGAAACTTAAAATTGATTTCTTTCGTGGGAAAGAATGTAAAACACAATAGTTGAACCATTTTGAATTATAAAAACATGGCTTCAAGTTGGATTTATTGATAATCGATCACATGTTTTTGTTGTAACATAACCACCCTTTTTATATGAGTTAGTAGCTTTCAAAGCCTTGGCAAATGAAAGTGTGTTGGCTACTCAACTGCCCATTTTTTACCAATGGTTTATGTCCATCAATCTTCTGATATAAAGAATTAAAATAGATATGAGAGATGACTTTAAAACCCCAAATGGCATATGAAACCTCAAAATGTAGATTTACTAATTTTTTAGCAGTCAATTGTCAAAACTTGAAATTGACATATCTCAAAAATGGTTCATCCAAATCACATGAAATTGGGCATGAATAATAATTGTACTGATATGAATAATCTCTATAAATTTCATGTCATTCTGTTGCATGGATTTGGAGAAATTGACCACCATAACCTACAGCCAATTTGTATTTATCTCAATATCAAAGCATCCATTTACTCTAGTTTTTGGTGTGGAGATGTACTATATTGAAGGGAAAAAGCACACAAAATTTCTGCCAAAACTGATATGTCATTTGGGAGAAAAACTCCATTGTCACCTACAGCCATTAATTATCTTTTATATCGATATTGGTGCATCCATTTACTTTGTTTTTTTGTGTGGAGATGTAACATTTTGAAGGGAACAAGCACACAAAATTACATCCAAAATCGATTTTTCATTTGGTAGAAAAATTTAAAACTCCATTTTCACCTACAACCATTTGTCTTTAATTTCAAAAATTGTGCATCAATTTGCTCTAATTTTTGGTAGATATGTTTTTCTTTGTGAATCCGCTGCAATTTTGTTCATAACTTTGATCCTTCAAGGTTGACATGGCCTTGTTTAGCATGTCATACAACAATAGCTCACCCCCTAATTGGATCGTTTATGAGCATTTCATTTATTGCTGGTAGGGTTTGCCATAAACAACTTTACTGCACTTTCTACATGCATCTTCAAGTTCTTTATTTCCCTAATTGCATTGGCCTGTATATAAGACACTAGTCTGCTTAAATTCCACCACTTAGATACTAAAAAACCTTTAAACACATCATGTCATTAATTTGATTCTTGGATTTGCATTTAAGGGACATATTCGTGATCTTATTTTAGGGATTCCCCCTGTGTTGGAAAAGAACCAGCAAAAAAAGAGAGGAACAATTGTGGTGGTGACAATGGGCAGCATTCCTAAGTTAGCCTTGTGTATTTAAGGAAGATTTAAATGAGGCCTTACATGATGCACATGACCTAATACATGGTATACACTACTATGGAGGAAAATTATTCACCTTGGAGAGGTTGCTAAGAGACGTAGGTCGCACATGGCACATAAATCAAGGTTGATTACATACATTTTCAATGAGTGCTAGCCCAGGAGGGTTACCATGTGGACCTTAACCCCAGTTAGATATCAAATTAGGGAAGTCCTACCTTTTTGGAGGCACTTCTATGTATCTGGAGGCATATTTCATTTTTGAAAAGGTCTTTTGGGGTTAAGAACATATTGTTTGAGGAAATTTTCTACATATTTTGGAGTAGAGTGCCTAGCAAGAAGAGATTCCATGTTGTCTTGGGGGCATCCTCAACCCCTAAGATCAAAGTCAAAATTTCCTTTAGAAGGGGATTCATTAACAGGATCCACAAGGTAAATGAACCGAGGATTGATAATATTGTATTGTGTATCATGGACATTATTACATAAGGAATTTTGTGGTGCTTCTTCAAAGATTACAATGGCCAATCTGTTAGTACGGAAACTAAAGTTTGGATTTATTTATATGCTTCCTACTTTGAAAAACTAAATGAATAAAATCTACGCCTCTGCCTTCTCCTTTATAGACTCGATGGTACAATGAATCTAGACACATGCACAACAATGCCTTAACTGGAAATATTAGACCCTAACCCTAAGTTCCTTCCATTTGACATACACCCTAAATCAACTAATGGGACATACCAATATTTGAAGCATTCCATTCTATTAAACTTTCTAGCACCTTCAAACTTTCTTTATTGTTTTGGATTATTCAAGGCACTTTCATTTATATACAAAAGCATTCCATTCTATTAAACTTTCTATCACCTTTCAAACTTTGTTTATTGTTTTGGATTATTCAAGGCACTTTGATTTATATACACAAAAATTTATGAGGACATAATTTTTTCATTTTATTGCAGAAAGATCATGAAGGAAACTTGGAATTGATTTCTTTCGTGGGAAAGAATGTAAAACACAAGTGTTGAACCATTTTGAAGTATAAAAACATGGCTTCCCTTTTAATAATATTTGGAACTATTTTGACATTATATCTAAGTTCACAAAGATTAGGTTTTTGTACTTACATCTCCCTTAGTTGCGATATTGAATCAAACAGATTTGAATTATAGTAGATGCTCCAAGTGAACTTTGCATATGCAAGAGCATGAAATTGAAATTAGGCATATGAAAACAATGAATAGAATCAAGTTGGCTTTATTGATAACTTATAACATGTGTTTGTTGTAACATAAACACCCTTTTTATACAAGTTAATAGCTTTCAAAGCCTTGGAAAATGAAAGTGTGTTGGCTACTCAACTGTACATATGCTACCAATGGTTTATGTCCTTTGAAAATGGATGCTCCAAGTGAACTTTGCATATGCAAGAGCATGAAGTTGAAATTAGGCCTATGAAAACAATGAATGGAATCAATTTGGATTTATTGATAACCTATCACATGTGTTTCTTGTAACATAACCACCCTTTTTATAGGAGTTAATAGCTTTCAAAGCCTTGGCAAATGAAAGTGTTTTGGCTACTCAACTGTCCATTTTTTACCAATCGTTTATGTACATCAATCTACTGATATAAAGAATTAAAATAGATATGAGAGTTGAATTTAAAACCCCAAATGGCATATGTAACCTCAAAATGTAGATTGGATCATTTTTTAGCAGTCGATTTGTCAAAAACTTGAAATTGACATATCTCAAAAATCGCTCATCCAAATCACATGAAATTTGGCATGAATAATCATTTTACTGAGATGAACAACCTCTATAAATTTCACGTCACTCCGTTGCATGGATTTGGAGAAACTGACTACCGTAACCTACAGCCAATTTGTATTTATCTCGATATCAGTGCATCCATTTACTCTGATTTTTGATGAGGAGATGTACTATATTGAAGGGAACAAGCACACACAATTTCAGCCAAAACGGATTTTTCATTTGGGAGAAAAACTCCATTGTCAGCTATAGCCATTTGTCTTTTATCTCGATATTGGTGCATCCATTAACTTTGATTTTTGTTGTGGTGATGTACTATTTTGAAGGGAACAAGCAAACAAAATTTCATCCAAAATCGATTTTTCCTTTGGTAGAAAAACTCCATTTTCACCTACATACATTTGTCTTTAATTTAAAAAATTGTGCATCAATTTGTTCTAATTTTTGGTAGATATGTTTTTCTTTGTGAATCCACCACAATTTCATTCATAACTTTGATACTTCAAGGTTGACATGACCTTTTTTAGCATGTCATACAACAATAGCTCACCCCTGAATTTGATCATTTATGACTATTTCATTTATTGCTGGTTGGGTTTGCCATAAGCAAATTTACTGCACTTTATACATACATCTTGAAGTTCTTTACTACCCTAATTGCATTGGCCTGTATATAAGGCACTACTCTACTTGAATTCCACCACTTACATACTGAAAAACCTTTAGACACATCATGTCATTAATTTGATTCTTGGATTTGCATTTAAAGGGCATATTAGTGATCTTATTTTAGGGATTCCCCTATGATGAAAAAGAACCAGTAAAAAGAGAGAGGAACAATTGTAGTGGTGACAGTGGGCAGCATTCCTAAAGTAGCCTCATGTATTGAAGGAAAATTTAAAGGATGCACATGACCTAAGACATGATATACACTACTATGGAGGAAAATCATTCACCTTGGAGAGGTTGCTTAAGGAAGTAGGTCACACATGGCACATAAATCAAGGTTGATTACATATATTTTCGATGTGTGCTAGCCCAGGAGAGTTACCATGTGGACCTTAACCCCAGTCAGATATCAAATTAGGGAAATCCTACCTTGTTGAAGGCACTTCTATGTATCTGGAGGCATATTTCATCTTTGAAAAGGTCTTTTGTGTTAAGAGGACATTGTTTGAGGAATTTTCTACATATTTTGGAGTAGAGTGCCTTGCATGAAGAGATTCCATGTTGTCTTGGGGGCATCCTCAACTCCTAAGTTCAAAGTCAAAATTTCCTTTAGAAGGGGATTCATTAACAGGATCCATGAGGTAAATGAACTGAGCATTGATAATAGTGTATTGTGTATCATGGACATTATTACATGAGGACTTATCAATTGGTTGGTTAAACGAGTCTGGTTAACTCGTCGGATGACTTATATTATTTGTATACTAAATTGTTAGATCTATGCTTTTATATTTTCTACAACTACTTTGACACTATGCATGTTGTTATTATTATTATATATGCATCAAAATATATTAAAATATGTATTTTGTAAAAATGCTACCAAAATCTTTTGAAAAGTGTGCTTCCATCTCCCAACATCCTTGAGTGGGATGCATATGATCACTTTATTCCTATGCAACCCAAATTGCTTGAGGGGAAATTCCCAGTCTATAATGAAAACATTTAGAGGCTACACATACAACCAACAACTTGTTTTCACTCTTGTTGAATCAAGACAAGAACTTGTTACAACACAACAAGAACTGGAAGAATTAAATCATGTAACTGGTAAAATGTAGAGCACCAATTTAGTAAATTGTATGGGTAAACAATATGGTAGAAGGACGTATGCATGCAAGTGAACCTATGATAATTGAGCTTATGCAGTTACCTTCATGTAAATCAAATGATGGGTGTTGCGAGGAATTCAAGACCGTTTACCTATGAGGAAGAACAGGAAGTCCAAGTGCTTTGTGGAATAATGTTAGCATAGTTGAATATTACACGATGTTGTTTACAAAATAAATTCAAACCGAGAGATGATAGACATGATGTTGTTTGTCTGTTTTGTAATTTATTTTAAATTATGGTAGATTTTGTTCAACTTTAAATTATGGTGTATCTTGGTGGTTGGGAGGAATGATTATTATCCTTGCAACCAAGGTTCAATTATTTTAGGTAACATGATGCTCTTGTTGAGCCCCTATGTAATGATTGAGTGCATTATGTAAACTGGTCATACCTTGACTCTCTGGAATAGTAGAAAACAGGGGAAAATCAGCCCTAAATGGGGTTCCCTTTGAAAACATAATGATAAACTATTTCATTCCATGTTTCATAGCAAAATTGGGCTCTTTTATTTATTATCTTAATGGCTTCTAAGTTACCTCCACTTGTTCTTCCCCAAGTTAAATTGAAGTTACTTTCTTTTAAATTTTAGTTTTTTAACTTAACATCAAAGAGTATGACTCTGACTGAATTGAACCTGTAGAATGTTCGATTTATAAATTCCCTGAAGTGCCATTTGTGCTGTTATAAACGATAAACATAAATATAGGAGAGAAGAGTTCGAGATTAATATGCTAAAGAAAGAATATACATTTGAGTAATATAGGTCATTTGACCACCCATTTAATAATTGTCAAGACAAACCTTAATTCACCCTAAACAACTTGTAAAAAAATGTGCATTCATTATAGTCAAGGCCACCATATGAGTAAAATCATATCAAATTAAATCTGTCAGTGGACTCTCAAAAAAATGTGAACATGGATATATTTTCAGACACACATCATACACATGAAGTGAACATGGATATATTTTCAAACTCAAGATACCTCCACTATCATAAAGAAAATGCGGCAAAGAGGTAAACCCATTGAAAAGTATAGAATAATTAGTAGATTGTAAATTGAGACATATACCGGTCCTATTTTCTAGTCACATGGGAAGAGGCCAGTCAAATCCAGTATTTAGAGAGACCACGAAAACACATTTACTTGTAGATGTAAAATCAGACAGCCCGTAAAGAGAACAATATGGTGCATTTTTACCAATCCATATCAAACCTACCAATGCGTATAGCCAACTACAAAAAGATACTCCAGTCATGCCTAATATTTTTGCATGACATTTTGGCCCTGTTTCTGCAGCCACAGTTGTATCTGAACTTTGTCCTAATTCTGTAAGAATTAATGGCATATCTAAATCATCAAAGCCTGAGGAAGATAATATTTTTTGGCAAATATGGAAGAGGCATTTTTGATACACTGAAAAATTGAGTGGATCCATCCTGATTCCTAACAATGAAAAGTCAAAATATTAGATTTATAAGTCCATAGGTAGAATGCAAGGTATAAATGATAAAAATACATTGTTATTCTGATAAACTCTTCAAGTTCAAATCTCACCAGCAAATATTCATGCAGCATGAAGAATTTAGATTGTATTTCTTGCAAGTAAAAAATGTACCTGTCAGGGAATGCAACTTGGATGGCCTTGGCTTGTCGCCATGGTTATGGATTGTTGTGTCACTGCAAACAATAACACAACACTTGTTATAGAACAGTGATGCTTAAGTACACTAATCCAAAACCATTACTCTAATCAAGCTATGAACCTAACCTGGATCCATAGGGGATGCATTATTTGATCGAGGGTGTCCCCGCTTGTTGAGGTATCGAAACTCAAATGGTTCATATTCAGATGCATGGATGTTCAAATATATTTCCAAACCGCCATTTTGTTTACTTCTTCTTTTCTTTTTTGCAGGGCTAAGGAAACTTGTCTTCCTCTTCAAAGATGAATCAAGAGCACCCAAACTAGGTGTGAAGTCGAAAACATCATCCAAAAAATTATCAAGCAAACCATTCAATTGGTTCATCTTGCACAAAGTAGTAGGGGGGTTGTTTAGAAGAAATTGTAGTTTTCTAAACACCTCTTCTCTAGCCATATGAAGTTCCTTGATGTCTGCATCAACAATAGCAGTGGGAATAAGAGTCATGTCATAATTTTCATCACAGTTCTGGGGTTCTATACTTATTTCGGAAGGGTCATTGAATGTGTTAGCCACTGCATCTTGACCAGGAAATGAATTTGAATTTCCTGAGAGGAAATATAGGCAGTTGACCTTTATAGCATGCTTGCAAATGTTTCCTCGAGTAGACCATGGACATTCACATGCTATAAAATTCATACAATACCAAGTGACAAGTTATCTCTTATCACGATCTATTTGACTTCTCCCCCAGTAAGCATTGGTTGTGCTCTCATGAGGACAACAATCACTATATGGAATTCTACTTGCTTTTTCCATTGATGATTCAAAGTGTTTTTCTTTCTTGTAGTTGTTTATACATCCTCCTTTTTTCAACATCTCTTTGAACTGATAACAAGGTTCAACACTTGTTAGGAGAACATACAACAACCAATCCATTCTATGAGCACATTTCTTCCTTCGATCAGATAGAAATTTTGTCTTCAAGTAGCAATGGTATGACTCAATTGCATTATTGGTTTCTTGATTTGCATGAGGAAACTCTCGGCAAACTTTTGTCCACATCCCTATATGCTAAGAACCAAATTAGTCCTAGTATATAATCTTTATGAAATGCAAAAAGGAAAAACACTACTAAGATTTTGTTCCCTTACGAATCTTATCAACAACCCAGTTCTTGTGAAAATAGTCTAATAACTTATGTTCATCTACAAATTTGTTGAAAAAGGTATTGATTGCATCATTTACTTCAACATTGAGAGTGTCTTTCATAATGCAACCTAACTCACTAAACATCTCATTCGCTTTTTTTTGTATTTGTGGCTAGTCGATTCACATTTTTTAGCCATGCCCTCCGAACATGCCAAATACACAATATTACAGCACACCATGTAATCCTCCTGCCATAATTGGTGCACTTTAGTGTGACTTTCTTATAATAAACATAAGTTTCATAAAACCTAAAAAAAGTGAATTTACCTCAATGCACTGATTTTAGCCAATGCATAATCAACCATGAAGGCATCAACTTTCCAATCAATACGGATTTGGTGACACCTGTGCATGAGATGCTCCAACCATAGTGTAATATCCTCTGATGTGTTACGTGATGCTACCACCCATGGAACTGTCACCCCGCTTTGTTGTTCATCAAATTCCACCGACAACCGATTGTATATGTTTACAATATCCTTCCTGGATTGGAAGAAATCCTTATCCCGAGTTACATCATCCATGTCAACATGTCTCTGGATGTGGATTTTATAAACTGTATCAATGGGCACTCCCAAAGAGAAACAACTCTCTACATAGGATACAATGTCCCTTGACAGCCTTGGCCTATGCAAGGTCTTGAAATCACCTGAAGTGTCATGTTGGTCATGAAAAGGCCATCCTTCTCCATCCTCATGCTCATACATGTTGTAAGTCAATATTGCTATATCGTGATTATCAACCATCACCTTCACAATGAAATGACATTGGAAGCCCCTCTTCTGCACAAATTAGGTCCTGCATTTAGTGGACTGCTGACCTCTTTTGTCCTCTAGGCCAGATGAGCAATGATAACTACACCAAAAAAATGGAGATGTTAGTACCTACAAGTGGAAAATGCAATTCCAATGCCAACATATACATAATGCACTTTTGAAATTCTTACAGTTCATATTGCAAAGCAGCACTGGCACTTTTTGCTGGTTTCTTGTTCTGTTTTCGTACAAAAGTACATGGAGCTACAAGGTTTCCTTCCTCCCATTTGATTAAGTCTACAACTCTATGTGAAGGAACTAAAGCCACGCGATCAATGCTCATGTTTTCTCGATGAATTTCAGACGAAACTAAGTCTTTACTAGAAAACATGATCATTCCTTTCATGTCTTGAACCTCAAGATCCATGATCATCTCCCATTTGTATCACTTGGCCATGTTGTACGAATTCCTGTAAAATATTCCCATGGGTGAAAGTTATTACTCTTTGAAGTTTACAATGAAAAATGTGTCGATAAAGCAAAATATTAGAAGCTCAATTATACTCAAACATAACCATTACCAAAAATACTCCATTGGATACTTTTGTTATGAATTGCTAAAAAGAACTTTGGTTTGTGCAGACATCTCCTGTCAACAATTATCTTGCATGGTTAACATTTCCATCCTTACATGGGATCCTACAAAGGTAAAGTTGATATCCTACCATTCTTTCCACATTATATGGAGTTTTCTCTTGAACAAATCCCATCACACTTTCCCCATAAAATATATAAGCACAACTCAAAGGATTATAAAATGGGAGGCATTATCTTAACCATACAATAGACCTAACACTTTAAAATAAAGAGAATAATGTTAAGTGCTACTTGGAGGTTTAAACACAATGCATGCCAAGAGGAGCTCATTTTTGTGAAAAAAAAATGCATCCTTCACACAATGGTTGAATTAGTTGATTGGACTTATGGATGGTTCCATGTACTACAAGGTAGTGAGGGATTCAAACATGAGTTCATATAATCATGTCTGATGGTTTGGAGGAGGGATGATTTGTTAGCTTTGAAAAATTGAGAATTGAAATTTCTTATAAAAATTGTAACAATTGACATTGATTTCAATGCTCGTAACTGAATGGATGACAAGTTTTTCTTAGCTAATGTAATTAATCTAAATATTAAAAAGAACATTTTAAATAAGAGCTATTGACAATATAGTCTAAAAGTCAAAATAATATATTAAAACACAAATGAAAGGCGTCATATCATCATCTAATAATTACCTAACAATCACATAACAAATTCAAGACACGATTATTGTAGATTACAACTCGACAATTTTGTAGATTACCTAAAAAAATTTCCTCAACAATTTTGTAGATTACAACTCAACAATTTTGTAGATTATAACTTAGATGACTAAATTGATATGTAAGCCTTTACACCATCAACCTTATCTCTTTTCTTATCAATATTGTTGACACCGGCCAGGGAGCATTATCTTTTTATGGTATTAGTTGTAGTTTCACTGTCAAATTTCTTGATTTTGGAAAAGATGGTTGGATCATAGAAAAGTAACCCAACAATTATCAATAACTAACAGAGGAAATGGTTAAGCTCAGAATTAAAAAAAAATAATTTGAATTTAAAAAAGTAGAATACATTTTCTGAATTTCAATTTTTTTTGTATCAGTCGTATTTACATTTTTATACATTTTAGAGAAGATAACCCATCGTTAAAAAAGAAACATCAATTATTTTGAATGAATATGTTTCCACCTAAAAAAACTTGGACACGGGTAAGTATCCCAACCACTGTGTGTGTTTGTGAGGGCAAATTATGAGTTGAGAACCTACTGTCACCTCGGTTTTAAACTCCTCTGTTTAGACCACAACTCCTAAAGGCCAAGAGGGGTAGTCCCTACTTACTAAGTCATTTTTTTAAGAATGTTTTTGGGGAGTTGTAAATTACAAAAATGACAATCAGCGTGTAGTGATGCAAATATTTCAATGTCAAGCAAACCATTTAACAATCAGGTAGTAATGTATGAAAGAGAGAAATAATCAAATAATCAAAATGATCAGTGCCATCTCTACTCGGCCTATGGAGTCACTAACTTCAAATAATTTTCTTAAAGAATCAACTCATTTACTTTAACAAATATTCAAGAACATGAGGAATTCCAATAAACGAGTAAGTTCAAATAAAGTGATTGCAAAGTAGAGAAATGTAAATGATTGTAACAATGTTATGCAAGTGGTCCTGTAAGTTTTAGTAAATTTTATGTCTCTCTNGGAGTTTGTTCCTAAGAAATGACCTATTCTAGATGTCTACCCCAAGAGACTATCTCTTTCAATTAGAGAGAGAATGTTGGGTGCTCAACATGGAAAAACAAGGTTCCCACCTAGCTCCATGGTTCAAACTCGAAACTTGTTGGGTTCTCAATTGGAGGACACAAAGTGCCATGAAGCCCCCCTATGGACTCTACCCCACCAGCTCAACAAGTGAAGCCTCTTTTTCTCCTTTCTAATGAAGATACTTATTTGGGTGCCTATTAAACTAGCCAATGCAAATCTTCTCCCCTTCTCATCACCCTAGATCAGTCGAATCAGCGAGGGGAGAGGATACGGGGAAAAAACGAGGCTTGTGGTAAATTTTATCCTTAAAGAAAAAATGAACAAAATAAGCCAAGCGCAATATCACAATGGAGGTAGAGCCTATTCGAATATGAGGTGCGGGAAAAAGGAAATAAGCAAATACTTTAAATAAAAATGCTAGCCATCGTGATTTCACATGGATGGGAAAAGCCACTTTGCTTGCTTGGTGTGGGAAAAAAAAGGAAATAAATAGATACCTGGAATAAAATGCTAGCCAACGCGATATTGCAAGGATGTCAAAGCCAAATCACTTACAAGGTGCTGGCAAAAAATAAAGAAGAAAATAAAAACAAAATCAAACTCTAACTAATCTAAAACCCATGCCAATCAACAATTTCTTATGCAAAGGTGGGCAAGCCCAACATCCATTGCTAGCAATAGATGGAAAATAAATGAGACTTGATTTAACTGAAAATGCAAAGCAAGAAATCAAGTCTGAGAGACTCTCTTGGACTTGTTACAAAGGATGAAATTTCAGCGTAAAGAAAGAGGTAAAAGGAGTGAGAAAAACTATGTTTTTTCCCTTTCTAGAGATGTCCTTGAAGCTGTTCCTTTGGGGTGGCGTTAAAACTCTTCTATGGCTGAAATTTGACAAAGTTTTTTTTCTTGTTTTGTTACTAACCTGCTAAAAACTAACAAACAAAAAATGATAAAATGTGCCCAAAATTAGTTTGGGTAGTTAGTATGTTAGTGCAATATATATACAGAATTTATACAAAGTTGTCAAATTAATAATTTTAAAAGAACTTGAGTATATAAGAGTTAAAATCAGATTTAAAACACTCAACAAACTAAAATTAAAATGCATAAATTTGTATGTAAAGAAAGAGAAAGTTGTTCCTTTGTTCTTCAAGAAGTGAAGCAACGGGGCATCCAACCAAGGAATCCCACTCTTCAATCCAAATAACCTGCAACTTATAAGATTTTCACTACACATCTACTAGAAGGTGAGAATCAAATAATGAGGAAAGAAATCATAAACTTCAAACTAGAAAATATATGAACTTCTTTACTACAAGAATGAAAACTCACAAAATTTAAGGAATACAAATACCATAAATCTTACTAAATCAAATTAGTATGCTTCCTTGGCCAACAAAACTTGTGTATCTCCTTAAGCATGGAAGCAAATCATCAATGGGAACAATGCACACAAGATTCCTTCAAATATTTTAATTACAAAAGCTAAATGGCTGAAAATTACAATGGGCCAAGCAAGAGCAAGGGAAAGAGAGCAAGAGAAAGAATGAGAGCATGAGCAAGAGAGTGGGTGTGAGTGTGTAACACAAATAAGGAGGGGAAGCCTCCTTCAATATGAAAAATGAAAGAGAGAGGCTCTTTGCATGCTAGACAAGTGTCACAAGGGAGAGAGGGGGGGCGAATTTGCTCAAGGAGGGAAAAACCAAGGTTTGAGATCTCAAATATGTGGAGAGAAACCCCCAATTTAATGCTTTTAACCTTATTTTTATGTCAAATGGGGAAGAAACCACCATAGTGGGGCCATTTCTATTGACTTTAGCTCACCCAACCAATCAAAGAGAGAAGAGGGCACCCTCTAGATTCGGCAACTCAAAACTTGTTATATGCTTTCTTGGGGGCCCCCCTTTGGGTCTTAAATTTGTCTTAGGAACATAATATAAAAATTAGAACCTTTACTTGGCCACTCCAAGTGACTTTAGTCACCTTTCCAAAATTTGGCTCTCTAATTAAATGCCCAATTTCTTGATTTCCATGACTGACCTGGGAAAAGGTGACAAAAACCATAGTAATACTTGTCTAAATGACTTCAAAATTGGTCTAATGGTGTAGGGGTTATCAATACATTTTTCTTGAGTACCCATACCCCTATACAACATTAAAAAGGACCAAGTAACCCTCTTTTACATTACAACAAATTGTCTTGGGTGACAATTTTTAATGACAAAAAATAAAAAAAACCTATGCAAAACTTAATGAAAATCCGCAAGACTCTGGATAATGTCCATCATGGTAATATAGAACATTCCTAGTCCCCAATAACCCCATGGACTCGATCACTAGAAAACCTTTCACCACTTTGGAGGTAATTTTGAATGAAAAGCTCAAATAATTAAAATCTCTAAAAAGAAATTTTAATTATCCAAGTGAAAAAACACTCTATGAATGGAATTCCCTAATGACTAAGTCTTAGGTGATAAATTTACAAAAAATAGACCTTCATGCTAACATATCCTTTCAAAATACGCCGTAGGGGGTGGGAATTTCATAGAGAGAAGAAGAGAAGAAGAGTTGCCTCGCTTGATATAATCATTAAGTACTTCATTCTTATCTTCAAGGGACATCCAACATGTGCATGGTACATCGTTGTCAACCTAGTTGGTTTTGGTGGTCAACATTCTAGCTCCAACTTGGGGAAACATGCTTGATCATCGAAAAGCATGCAATAACCTCAGAATCTATGAAAAGAAAGCTCAACATGCCAAACATAAGCACCATGTGTGATATGATAACAAATGCATATGTTACAAAACCAAGAATGCTATAATACATAAACACATATAAGTCAATATATGCAATAAAAATACAACAAAATTAAAGAAAAGGAGTAAGATCAGAGATATGTTACAGAGGGTACCCCTTTGGGCACCAATGAGTCCTCATTTGAAAAATAACTTGAGTTGTTTTCCATTCACTGGCAAGTTCATGGGTTCACCATCCAAGTGGCTGAGGTGGAAATAATTTGGCCTTGCTTCATCCCTGATGATAAATGGGCCCAACCACAAGCTGTCAAATTTACTGTGCTTTCCTAGATTTTCCCTTCTTTTATTCCACAACAAAATTGTATCCCCAATACTGAAAACCCTTTTCCTTGTTGTCTTGTCAAATGCCCTTTTAACCTTTTCTTTGTTCTTGCAATTTTGTTCATGGGCCATATTTCTATTTTCATCAAGTTCTATTATCTGATTAACCCTGTTATCCATTGCACTTTCACCTGAAATAGAAGTCTGAAGTAGACCATGTACATGAAGCCTAAGATGCATTGGTAACTAAAAATACAAACCATAAACCAACTCAAATGGATTTTTTCTTGTAGAAGCTTTCTTTGTTATCCTATCAACCCATAATGCATACTTAATCTTACTATCCCATGCCTTCTTGTTTTCTCCAACAATTTTCTTAACAATGGTCATTAGATTTTTATTACTTAATTCTGCTTGACCATTTCGTTGAAGGTATTAATTTGATGAACGAGACAGAATAATGCCATAATCAAAACAAAAAGATGACTTTTTTGTTGAGCTAAAGGATTTAGCATTATCTGTTGTTATCTTTTCTAGCACACCAAATCTTGTTATTATTTTATCTTCAAGAAAATCCATAACTACCTTTTCAGTTGTTGCTTTGGTAGGAATGGCTTCCACCCATTTAGTGAAGTAATTTGTAGCTGTTAAGATCCATGAGTAACCATTGCTTGAATTATCTTTAAATTTTCCTATGAATTCCAAACCCCACTGCTGAAAAGGAGCTTCTACAACAACTGGCTGTAAAGGCAAGGAGGGTAACTTTTGTTTACCAATGAAAAGTTGACAAGGTTCACAACATCTCACAAACTTGTGGACATCAGAAAATATAGAAGGCCAATTGTTACGGAGAGAAATTCCTATGGCTTGGGGTACCACAACAAACAACTTGCCTCTAGAAATCAATCCTTTCCAATATGCAATAGAAATTAAATGTCTAACACCAAAGGATCAGACCGCGTACCTTATTCCGGACGGTTGAAGTAGATCCCCATTGAGCTTTCCAACTTCAGCTTGAATTGATAGATTACTCTCTCAACAACAAGTAAACAATACAAGCATTCTATATATCATGGTGTTAGATCTATTCTAGCATATATAATCAATAATGTATAAGCATTTAACATAATCCAATGGATAAAATATTAATTCAAGCACACATTATTGGACATGAAAAGATATTTCTATTAATATAAATCATAGATTACAAGATACAACCTCTGACGGCACGTTTGCAAACCGGAGAAACTGAATCCCCCACTTGGGCCTCCACCACTTCAATCCTCCATCATTAGATAGCAAGCTCACAAGAAAAAGGAAAGCTTGGGGAGAACACAAAAGTGCTCCAAGGGACAAAGTGATGCAGACTCAAGCATAAGTTCCAGCAACAATGGACTATAGTTTCTTTGCTCTTTGTTCTCTCTCATGCCTTCAATGTACCAAGGGGTTCCTTATATAGTTTTTCAAAGGGGTAATGAAAGGTCAAATCTAAGCGATCTCAAGGCATATGAAAGGCCAAGATTCAAATGAGTCGGATCCATGTCAAGGAAAACTCCAAAAGGATTTGGATTTTGTACACATCCCTATGTACGCAGTTTTAGTGGTCAAACTCGCATATCTACACGCTTATAGTTTTAAAAGTCACGTGTATCATTTTTCACATGTTTTTAAGGATGGTTAGGGAAATATCAAATGACAAAAAATTGTCCATGGGGTCTAAGGAGTCTGCAGTAGGACAGTAGAAGGCCATACAAAGTGTGATTCACCTGGAGTGGTGAAATCAGCTATAACAGATGCCCCCTAATGTGTGAGGTCAGAGGGGTTATACGATGGCCGAAATACATTATAAGTCCATCCCAGAAGTGGAGTGATGAAGGGTCCCAAATGGAAGACCAACCACCCAATCAACATAGTACAATAATACAACTCTGCACATAACTGCAAATACATATAGTAGTCCCGAATACATAAGAGTACAATGGCCATGAATAGGCATGAT
>LPNX010245762.1:150573-187506 GCA_001517045.1 Pseudotsuga menziesii
CATCACCACGTACAATATACATAGATCAGAATGTCCATGATGAAGATATACAAAGGACCATGATATCCATAATGGCTAAAGATATATAACAGATCAAGATCTCCATAGTGGCTGGAAATATCTGACATATACTGGAATCAAGTCACGAGAGCTGAAATCTCATGAACACTGGCATGATTAAGGAGGTAGCATACAAGAGATTCCACCACTCTGGAAATTCTTCTATACAAACCGCTACGAGTACATGTCCTACTATGCGAATAGAGGTGTCGAGGTTGAACATAGTACTCCATCATCTGATTACCGGTCATTAATGTATACCGTTAACAGACGCGAGATCACCCACCGATAATGAAAATGGGAATCAAGGTACTAGAGTGAAAACTAACAAGTGTGAATAAATGTGTTGAGGTCGAACACTTGAGAGGATCCATCGATCAAGGGACATTGATGTATTCTCAAAGACTGTCGATGGCGAGAGAACCTACCACTGATGACTGCAAGTCTCAAGGCACTCAGAATGACTCTAGATTCCAATCCCAGAATAAATGATCTGAATTCGATGGGATGAAATCCGCTGGAAAGAGGGCATTAAGGCATCCCCCATCATCCAACACGAAGTACTCAGCAAAGTTGTATAATGTGGAAGGACTCGATCATAAGGTGCACAAACCAATAACTGTACCAGGAATGGCCGACATGAAAAGTCAATATAACTGAGGAATGGCCAACTCAGGTTTCAACTTCCTTCGAACAAGAGCATAATGGCATATGGTGACTGAATGAAGGAAGCATAGACTCGATATACAAACTGGGACATCTCTGCGACACAGGAGGCATCGACAGAGGCTCCGTAGGGACTGGAAGCTTAACCAGTTGGTGGAGATAAACTTAGATAAACGAGTACAGCTCCTAAAGTCAAACTATAACCCAACCAATGGATGTGATATACAGTGCTCTGTTTGAATGCGATACAACTCGATAGCTGCCACAGATAACATTTTTCCTTGTCCGACTTTTTGATTTTTGTTTTTGGACTTTTTCAATTATTTAAAAGGCTTGAAAAAAGAATAAAATAGCTTTATAGTTATAGACTAGGAGGAGACGAGTGTCATAAGAGCAAACAAACTAGTTCCAAGTAGTGGAACATACCTATGCCCAATGCAAGGATACATGTGTAGGATATTGACACTCATGATAATGCATTCACAACTTGACATGAGGGAGTCCTAAGGGAAATAGGCCAGCAAAAGATCAAGAGGAGTATGAGGCTCTTGCGAAATGTCATGGCAGTACTATACAATAGACCCCCACACCCTAAAGGAGAAAACGTTAGCATGGGCACCAAATGCAAATAAGACACTAACTAGGGTACCCATGTAAGGTGAAGCTCTACCACTCATATCATGCCACTTCTAAACAACAAGAAGGTTCCGTGACATAACAGAGTGGGTTCGTACCTAAGGTCATAGTGATATGGTCATAAGGTAATGCAAAATGCAAATGGTGGTGAAACCTAACCTATATGCCAGTTTAGACATGATACCTGAGATCAGCATGAATAGGTCAATCCAACGGCTGAAACGGCACTGAAAAAGGTCCTCTACAACATGAATTATGTCAAAAATGCTCCAAAACGGTTAGAAAATGTCGAAACTATAGGAAAGGGGTAAAATTTTTCAAATATTTGAAAATTTTGTATAAATAGTAAACAATTCAAAATAATATAAAACATTTGAAACTTTTACCCATTTGAGCTCTGATTTTCAATAGCGAATTCCAGGAGATCCAGCCGGCAGAATCCACTACCGTTTCTTCCAGGTATTTACCCATGCTCTTCTCTTTCATTTTGATGTAATTTCCATGAAATTCCATGGTCAAATAAGGTTTCTAGGCCACCCTAAAATGAGCGCTTCGGCCCACGCAGAAATCAAGGTTTTTTCTACGTATAGGGCTAGATATACGTGGAAAACACCCTCAAACCTGCGTACATACGCGGCTGTTTTGAAAACAGTCACGTATGAGGCAGCACATACGGTTTTTTCAATAAACTTATGGGAAAATTCGTAATTTCTTGGGCAGGATGGTCCTAGAGTGGAGAGAGCATGAACATGGTGAAGTAGAGGAAGCAGTAAGGGCCGATCTAATGGCTCAACAGGCTCTACATGCATGTGGAATCTACAAGTTTTGGTGTCTTGGTGGTTTGAGGGCTAAACCAAGACTATTACAGATGTTGGTGGATTACCGGGATCCAGACTCGGAGTCCTTCCAGATCGATGGGATGTCCCTCACCATAGAGGTGGAGGACATATACTTCATTATAGGGATTTCTAGATGAGGGGAAGTGGTGAACCTTCATTCTTGAGGTGGGCCAGAAGGTCACCTAACTATCGACGATTACATTGTAGTGTACTGCTATCCAGACACAGAGAAGGTGGGGAGTCAGGTCCCTACCAACGCTATACAGGTGCTAGGCCTAAAGGCCATACTATTGACATTGGGCAGGATAGCAGGCTTGGGATCACTCCACCAGGCCTCGCGGCCTCTGATGTTCTATGCAGTGGAGTGCATGAGACCCACTATTTATGACTGGAGCACTACACTACTAAGCAACATGAAACATTAGCTCAGTGAGTGTAAGGTAGGTAGAGTGTGGAACTTCAGGTTTAGCAGTATCTTGAGCACATTTTTCTTCGAGTGTGTTCTAGGATTGAGCCCCCGAGTGGATGTTCCTCTCCACAGGGTTCGAGATCCATCCCAATGGAGTTGGACAGATGCTATGCATAGACTGGGGGTTGGTAGGGTGGCCGACCCATATCCAGCTGACTTCTTTCCATGGTGGCGACGACATATAGTTACCATCGATGACTACCCCTATGTAGGGATATATTTTCAGGGGGACACAGACATGCCACTACCACCAGGATCGGCATATGGCGATATAGGTGACGAAACTCGACCCTCTCTTTTTAAATTTTTTGAGTTATTTTTTTTTTCTTGATTATATGGAGTCAAAAAGACATATTTTTTTGTGACGATACATAGCGACATCTACCATGTGTGTGTAGATGTGGGACCACAGCGGCCAAAAGGCTTCCCTCGTCATAGACGGAGGAGAAGAGGAGATGATATCACGGGTGTGGATGCAGAGCGAATGCTCCAGAGAATTCATACCAATTTTGTGAGACTGACTCATAGAGTTCCCATGGCACAAGTCGAGGACTTGCCTGAGGCTATGCAGCAGCAGGTGGTGGGTGTACCACACGCATGGGTGCGATTATTTCGACGGCTAGCTAGAGCCATAGTGACCTTCCATGATCACAACCCTCCTCCTCCTCCATAGGATTAGACACCTGGGAGTGTATACATTTTGTACTATTGTGTATTATATGTTGGTGGCTCAAAAGCCCCAATTTTGTATCATGAAACTATGTATTATCACATTTTTGGATGTATATATAAAAAGTTTTATGGTGATCGGTTTATTTATTTACATGAGTAAAAATTGTGTTTGTGATTAATTTATTATGAATGAAACAAATTCCAATCTCACACGTAATGTATATATGTTATATTGTCAAATTGTCATTCTAACAATCTCACACGTAAGAATCTTCTCAATAAAGTGGGTCTCTAACATGGTACAAACCATTGAGCTGTGACACTTCTAACTCTGAATCAAGACGTACCTCAAGAGAGAGAACACCATGTGAAATGGCATCCCATAGAAGCTCGATAACGACACTATATTCAACAACATTGTTGGAAGATGGCCATAGACATACGCCTCCTGAAGACAGTTCCTGACCCATAGGAGTATAAATCACCCAAGCCGTAGATGCTGAGTGTTGAGTGTGACGGCTTGCACCATCTACGAATCCTATGTAGGTGGAAGATTCCATTGACATCTGCCAAAAAAATAGAAACTAATCACAAACCTGATCATGATAAGAAAAATACCTAACTATGCAAAACTGTACAATAATATACAATAAGCAGCCTTGGTTGAAGATCATGCATAGTATTTATTAAGATAGAGTCCATTTCTAGGATCCACCAAGGTCATCCCTTCATAATCCACTAACTTATAGGCACCCTTCTCTAACACACGCTTGACCACGTAAGGACCACGCCACATAGGATTAAATTTCCTTGCCCCCAAGGGTTCTTTTGATTGATCCCATAAAACCACCAAGTCTCCTTCACTAAACGCCCTTGGATGGACAGACTTATCGTATTGGGCCTTTACGCGATGCTTATTAACTTCCAGAGCCACCAAGGCATCTCAACGCTGCTCATCAAGTTGCTCAAGGTGAACCAAATGCTCCTCTAATGGTGAAGTGTTCGGTAAGAGTTCTATAGCTAGCTTCAATGAAGGAATCTCACATTCAACCGGCAATATCGACTCCACTCCATGCACTAGTTTATATGGAGAAAAACCAGTGCCAGTCTTAACAGTGGTTTGATATGCCCACAAAGCAGGATATAACATGATGTGCCAATTATTCTTGCTTTGTGCAATGGTTCGTTGGAGAATGGATTTGAGTGATTTATTCACTGCCTCTACCTGTCCATTTGCTTGAGGGTAGTAAGAAGAGGAATGCTCTTGGTTATACCCTAACTTCAATGCTAACTCTTCCATCATATGGTTCTGAAAGTGCGAGCCATGGTTAGTGACAAGCTCTTTCGAAATCCCAAACCGAGTAATAATTTGGTTGAATACAAAGTGGGCAGCTGTCTCACCGTCAGATTTTATGGTAGGCATAGCCTCAGCCCATTTCATGAAGTAATCAACATCCACTATAATATGATAGTGCCCCCCAGCCGAAGCTGGGTTGCAATCCATAAAATCAAGCCCCCACATAGTGAAGGGACCGGCGGTGATAATGGGATGTAATGGTGCAGGTTTCGAGCACATATTACGTGTGAACACCTGGCAAGGGTGGCACCTCTTGACCGCATCAACACAATCCTTAAAGATTGACAGCTAGAAATAACCCGCTCTTAAAAAATTTTGAGCTGTAGAAAGCCCAGATAAATGACCACCACACGCCCCTCCGTGGCAATGATTCAACACTACCTCAGCCTCCTCATGAGTTAAACAACATCGTAAAATGGAATCTACCCCACGGCGGTACAAGTTGTTATCCACTATGAGTTAGTTCTTAGAGACATGACGTAATCGTCGTCGTTCATCTCGCGAGAAGTGAGTAGGGTTCTTTAGTGTTTGTGAATATATTATGATATCCCCATACCATGGGTCTAACATTGAGATTAATAAGATGTGTTCATCGACAAACGTATCTTCACAAACAAATTCCTCGGCCTCGCTCGGGAAATCCAATATAAGCTCTGCAAAGATTAAATACTTCTTTGATTTTTCCAAAACAAACTTGAGATCAAATTCTTGCAGAATGACAATCCATTTATTATACTTTCCCCCAATCATCCTTCTGGTGAGGATGAACTGAAATAGATTAACATGGGACACTACCAAGGTCTGGCGAAGGAGAATATAATGTCTCAACCGCTGAACCGCATGTACAGTAGCTAAAGCAAGCTTCTAGACATGAGAATAATGAATCTCTACGTCAATAAGGTTCTAGCTCAGATAATATATGACATGCTCTTGGAGCTCCTCATCCTCTTGAACCAAAACCATACCAATCATCTCTAAGGACGCGGCCACATATAATAGGAAATCATGGCTAAAGTCCTGGGGACTAATCATCGGGGCCGATGCTAGGGCTCGCTTGAGTGCATCAAAGGACTCCTGGGCTCACTCATCCCAATAAAATGGGGTGTCCTTCTTCAAGAGATGCATGATGTCTCTAGTCAAATTGGAAAAGTTGAAAACAAATCTTTGTAAGAAGTTTGCCATGCCTTGCAAACACTAAAGATGATGAATATTTTTTGGGGGAGACAACTGAAGTATTGCCTCAACCTTCAAAGGGTCGACTCTTATACCCTCTTTAGAAATGATGAATCCTAACAAACGACCTAACTTCACACAAAAGATGCACTTATGAGGATTTAAGCTAACTTAATAGTGCCAGCATCTTTCGAATACCAATCTCAAGTGATAGGGATGACACATTCTCATACGAGAATGAGCAGCAAGGTCATCCAAAAATACTTCAATAATTGACTTGAGATCGTGGAAGATCAAGGTCATCACCCGCTGAAATGTAGATCCGGTGTTTTTAAGGCCGAAAGTAAATTTTCGATATGCAAATGTTACCCAAGGACAGATAAATGCAGTCTTATGTTGGTCCTCAGGTTTAATCTATATCTAATTATATCTGGAAAAGCCGTCCATGAAGGAGAACACATCGCTACCTACACACTCATCCAAAATCTGATCAATAAATGGTGTGGGGAAGTTGTCCTTAGGACAGGCACGAATTCAAATCATAGAAATTAGTACATATGTGGATCTCTCCCTGCTTCTTATCCACTGGAACAGGGTTTGAAATCCAATCCATTAAGGGAATGAGATAGATGAAACTGACTTTCAACAGCTTCTCTATCTCTGCCTTAATGGCGGGTGCTTTCCTAGGATTCACCGCACGTAAACGCTGTCAAACGGGCTTAGTGTTGGGGTAAGTCTTAATCTCGTGTTCAACAATTCGAGGGTCAATACCTGGCATCTTGTCATAAGACCAAGAAAAAATATCATGGAATTCCTTAAAGAGCTTGATGTATTCAAGAATCTCAGCATGGGAACATTTATCCCCAATATAGGCATTCTCTATCATGCCAGGATTGCGAGAGATGTTGATAGGAATCATTGAAGATATGTTTGCCATGTTTTCATCAGCCATCGGACCAAGAGAGCTTAATCGAAGCATAGGACTACCAACTCTCTGAATAAGAACTACCCTAATATCCTCACGCTCCAAGCAGTCAAGCTTTGGAAGAAAATACGATCTATGATGGAGTTCCTCCCATGGTGGCTCAACTCCCAACATAGCCTCGATAATCGCTTCATTTGAAGGGAAAACCGTATCAAGGTAGTCATGCATGTGAGAATACTATACTTCCCATGCTGGAAGCACATAAGTGTCCTCCTCCTTTGTCTGCGAAGAGGAAGGACTAGGCCTTGCAGCACACTTGAGATTAGCTTGATAAGCTATCATAGCTGCAGGAAACGACATGTCTATCACGATGGGCTCACTTGAAGTATTCGGTGTAGGAAGAATCCCAGGATCTTCCATATGACTTATGAGAAAAGACACTGATCTCGTAGATGTTGAAGCCTCATCGAAACTAGATCCTATCATGAGGATCGGTGCAGGAAAACTAAAGCTCCCCATGAGGGATGGATACATGCCTACACCCACACTCCCAGTTGTCGGATGAGAATGTTCAACGATCGGGATCAAAGCTCTCGAAGATGCAGTAATAGACGGATTCTTGAATGTTGTTTGATCAATCATTACAATCTTCCCATTATGTGGAAAGCATACAACGCGAAACAAGGAAGAAGCAACGGCTTGCATGCTGTACATCCAGTTTCTACCCAACAAGAGACTGTAGTCAAGGGGCGCATCAACCCCCTTGACCTCTATCGCAACGATCTTCCTTCCCAAATGGAATTTAAGGGAAGGAAGAATATCGTGTGGCCTAAAAGATCTCCCATCGAATGCAGTTAACATGGTCACTGATTTAGACAGCTCAGGGGAACCCAAACCCTTCCACCAGGATACATCACAGAAGCAGTAGCGCCCTCGTCAATCACAGTGCACTTGATGATCATATTAAGACATTCTACGTGAATAAAAAGAGACAAATAGTAGGGAAAGTGAGGCTGAAGTCCTACGGTTTCAAATTTAATCATGGAGGAATAATCATCATCGTTCACACCAAGGGCAGAAAGCAACGCCTTCCTTTGCGAAGGACAACTCTAAAGCACTTCCAATGCAGACATCGCACAAGGAGTGTGGCCCGAATCCTCGACAACTAAATAATTTTGGGCAGCTCGGGCATTTGGATTATGCCCTGAATGCTTAAGGACTCCCTTAGGAATGTGAGGTGCAGCCTCAGGTTTATCCACAGGTTTCTCAATATGCAAAGAGGACCCTGGTGGATCAGGTTCTTTGCCTGGGATGGGCTGTGACGAACTATAATTTTCCGTATGTGTCACAACTTTCGTAGCATAGACCATGTTAATGCACCCACGACCACTAGTCTCCGGTGGATCATGGTCATCACCAGAATGGTCATGGGACTTTGAGTTCATATTTTGATTATGCGGTAAATGGTTAGTTAGCAAAGCTGGGCCTTGTGCCAAGAATCTCGAAGATTCCTCAATACGAGGGCACAATTAAGTGAGGTGATCATCCTTACATAACTTGCAAGGGAAATTAACCTTACGTTTAGCTTGCTTGCCCCCCCCCCCAACATTCTGTTCGTTCTTGTCATTATTATTAGCATTCTCATTCTTATTTCCACCCTTACGATTATTTTTACCCTTTTTTCTATTCCGTCCGGGCTGCTGGTTACCCTTCTGGTCTGACGATTGCATCGAAAGTACATTCGTCGTTTGGGTGGGTTGAGACGAAGCCGTAGCTTGTCCCGAAGCAGATTGGTTGATTGACAATTTACTAACTTGTTTTGCAACCGAATCCACAGGTTTCGCATTTGCACAACCCAAAATGCGATCGACATGTGGTCCAGGTTTGACTTTGGGGTCGAAACTGGAACGCGGAGCGTTGGGAATAATCTCATACAACAAACCGGACTGAGCATAGATCAAGTCTAGTTCTTGTGCCCTAAAAATCGCTTTTTCCTCATTCTACACTCCAGATGTAGAAACATCCTTTGCTATATATGGTAATAATGACTTAAGGAACCATTTGAGGAGGAACTCCGACGGTATAAAGGCTTTAATTAACCTCTTTCGTCTACGCCACTCTTGAATATGATCAGAGATATGTGCAGCTTTATCTTGCCGAAATGTCAACAATATTTTAGTACCAACCTCATAACGCACTGGTAGCTGGAAGTGGTTAAGAAAAGTCATTGCAAGGTCATCGAACAAAGCAAAAGCTCCCCTAGGTAACTCTATATACCATTTTACGGCAGGCCTTGTGAGGGTGCATTGAAATAGTCTCAAACGGATTGAGTCCTGGTGTAAGGAATTTGAAGAGAACCATAAGTGAATCATAGTAACGTGTTCACTCAGATCCTCTCCCGGTTTTCCCTCGAACATAGGTATGTCCAAAGGAAGCTTGGTAGGGACAGCTGGCCAAGCCGGGTCATGAGCCACATGATCATTCGTCAATCTCGACAAGTCAAGAAGATTGAGTGTCACGAGGAAAGGGATCCTAGGATGATGAGGTTTATGGACCACTCCCTGATTCATATAGGTTTGATTACCACCATAGCCTTGGCCATAGTGCCCTCCTCCCGTATGACCCGTATAGGGTGGCATGGAAGCACCATAGTGAGGTAGACCTTGACTAGTAGGAGCTACAAAGCCGTAATTAGGAGAGTAAGCAGGTTGTTGATACCCGCCCCTATAAGGTGAAGAACCATGTCCATACTGCATCCCATAATAAGGTCCATAGGTCATCGCATGTGATTCCCCATCAGACACTCCATAGGTAGGAAGATACGCTTCGGAAGTAGGATTATACATACTGAAAGTAGGGATATAGGCCCCAGAAGTAGTAATATGACCTCTAGAAGCATGAACATAACCTCTCGAAGCAACGGGCAGTATGTAAACTTGAGACATAATCGGTCTAGTAATCGTAGTACGGACCTGACTCGTAGCCATGTGCCGACTCGAAGGACCACGTGAATAAGGTGGAGGGTGAACATTTGAAGAACTAGGGACAGAGGATGAAGGGATATGAGGACAGAGGACAGAGGGATATGAATAATCAAGTATGTACTATTCCCTATCGTTAATCGTCTCGGATCTGGTATCCTAATAGGATCACTAACCCTAGACCTAGGAGGAATATGTGATGTAACTTACACCAGTGGGATGGAAGGTGCAATGTGACTAGTGCTCCCAAACCTCTCTGCATGGTAAGGAATGAGAGTACCCCTAGGCATAGTGTTAGGCTCAAAGTTAGATTTGACATGAAATGCCAAATCATGCGTAGGAAAACCAGTCATACCATAACTACCATAGCTAGTGCTGGCGGGTTCAAAATGAGTCTCGACGTCCTTCGACATTCCATACCAGTAACACGTCAATGGGGAGTCAACCCTAGAGTGAGTAGGTCTATCATGCATGGTTCCTATCTCAGAAATCAGAGGACCTAACTCAGCCAAGTCGGGTGAAGGATCGTAAGTAGGAGTAAACTCCCCATCGTCTACACGAATGGGAGAAGGTGGTTCAGGAATACCTTCTAGATGGTCTCCCATGGTGTGTGAATCAATGTGCGACATAGTCCACCTGGACTATCTAGGTCTCTCTCCCAAAGGAGGAGGAGAAGTAGAAGGTGGAAGTCCTGCTAAACGACGAGAACGACGAGGAGCTGCACCCAAATCCACAATGACTCAAAAAATAGAAAAGACTCTCTATTTACGTAAACCCTAGGCCAACTATTGTACATAGAGAAATCACTAATAAAATGTAAAGCCAAATGCAAGAAAACAAGGGCTGGATAAGTGAGCTCCCGAAATGAAGCAGGTATGTCTCTCCTAGGAGAGGCTTGAGACTCCCATACACAACAAGCGGAGGTAGGTAACCAATTATTGTGGCCCTCGACTTCAACGCGTAAAGCGGCTGTGTTGTCTGACCCCAACCTAGCCAGGACACCTGCAGAATAACCCCTGCAAAGTACCCCCTCGATATCCTAGGTAAGGCCACTAAGGTCACCTAGATATAATCAATGCTCAGGTGGACAGTCACAGGCGGGATTGACCGTATGGGAAGGGTAGCAAATCCTGAAACTCCTGAAAGAGCCCCCATATATGAATACAATCCTGGAAATATCTTCGGTGCTACTCAATTATGACTAGGGGTCATCCCAATCAATAACCGCTCACACTGCCTCGTGCTTAACTCCCTTTTGAGATGAGGATCTTGAGAAACACTGGTTATACCAAGGATTTCACACACTCACCTGGACAGACACATACATGTTGTTGTTTAGTGATCTTGGAGAATTGACTTACAATGAACTATTCCAAGATCCTAAAACCTAAGCTTGTTGGTGCACCCTATAAAAGAAAAGAGTGTAGTTCATTTTAATTTAGCATTGATTTTAGTTGGATTTATTATTCAAAAATGGGTTATGGTCGTGCAACTAATGGTGTTATGATGCAACATGAAGTAAAATGCACACCTAACAATCAATGCAAATGCATTGTGTCCATGAAAATAGGGTATGCTACTACGTGAAATGCATAATTTTTCTTCAAATGATGAATGAAAGCTTTCCTATATGAAGTCCTAACTAATACTCCAAAGCAAATCTAGTGCAAGTACAATGCCAAATGTAAAATGCAATGTATGATGACAAGCAAATGTTTTTGGATTTTTTGAAATAAAATGAGATGTAAAAAGCAAAAGAATGATTCTACAACCCTTAGACTCTACAAGCAGAAATAAACACCACTCAAGCAAACCACTAAGGTAAAACAACTCTAATGCACTAATCTCAAACAAAAAATTGAAAATGCCATGACAAGAACCTTCTTAGAAAGAAAAAATTTAGCCTAAAAAACACATTTCTGTTCAGAAACAGAGATATAAACAGACTCAGGCAGTGCCAAAGGAGACTCAGCAAATATCAAAATTCACCCAGCAACCATTTAACTTCCACAAAAAGGGAAAAACAAGGGCATACACGACTGTTCACAGTAAACCTGCGTGTATACGTGGAAATCGAAGAGAAACCCACATGTATACACGACTGTGAGTTAAAAATTCACATACAGGAAGAAAGGTGCATAAATTCAAGGTAAACAGATAGGATGAGACAAACTTTACACCAATCAGACTCTACCAGGTATACATGACCCTGGACCCGACACAAAAACAAGAGAGAAAGATCAATTCAAATTCATTGAATGCCGAGAAAAAAACTCCCAAAGGACAACTACTACGAAATTTCCAGTGGAGTCGCCAATTCTATTACGGAGAGAAATTCCTATGGCTTTGGGTACCACAACAGAAAACTTGACTCCAGAAGTCAATCCTTTCCAATATGCAATAGAAATTAAATTTCTAACACTAAAGGATCAGACCTCGTACCTTATTCTGGATGGTTGAAGTAGATCCCTATTGAGCTTTCCAAGTTCAGCTTGAATTGATAGATTACTTTCTCAACAACAAGTAAACAATACAAGCATTCTATATATCATGGTGTTAGATCTATTCTAGCATATATAATCAATAATGTATAAGCATTTGACATAATCCAATCGATAAAATATTCATTGGAAAAGATATTTCTATTAATATAAATCAGAGATTATAATATACAACCTCTGATGGCACGTCTGTGAACCAGAGAAACTGAATCCCCCACTTGGGCCTCCACCACTTCAATCCTCCATCACTAGATAGCAAGCTCACAAGCAAAAGGCAAGCTTGGGAAGAACACAAAAGTGCTCCAAGGGACAAAGGGATGCAGACTCAAGCATAAGTTCCGGCAACAATGGACTATAGTTTCTTTCCTCTTAGTTCTCTCTCATGCCTTCAATGTACCAAGGGGTTCCTTATATAGTTTTTCAAAGGGGTAATGAAAGGTCGAATTTGAGCGATCTCAAGGCATATGGAAGGCCAAGAGTCAAATGATTCGGATCCATGTCAAGGAAAACTCCAAAAGGATTTGGATTTTGTACACATCCCGATGTATGCGGTTTTAGTGGTCAAACTCACATATATACACGCTTATAGGTTTAAAAGTCACGTGTATCATTTTTCACATGTTTTTAGGGATGGTCAGGGAAACATCAAAGGACAAAAAATGGTCCATGGGGTCTAAGGAGTGTGCAGCAGGACAGGGGAAGGACATACAAAGTGTGATTCACCTGGAGTGGTGAAATCAGCTATAACACCAATAGTAACCAACTCTAAGAATTTTATGAGTAGTGGTCCTAGCTGCATAGTGACCACCACACAATCCAGCATGAAATTCATTTATGAGACTTTTGGCTTCATCTTTATCAACACATCTAAGGATCAACCCATCTGGATTCTTCCATCCTAGTCCTATTTGAGTAATAACAAGTTTGGTTTTTGTTAACCTTAAGGCTCTTCTCTTATCACCCTCAAGATGACTGGGCATGTGCCATGCTTTAGATAGAAAATAATATCCGCATACCATTCCACTTGTTGTAACTTTTGAAGATTTGAGGAATATTCAGCAGATGATTTTGGAAAACCATGTTCAAATCTTTTTCATTGCCTTCAGTCAACATTTGGGTTAGGCCTTGTCCTTTGACTAACTTTGTGGGATTCATTTCTAATTCATACTCTTGGATTTTATCAATCCATCTCCCTCTTTCACCTCACCCTTCTATTTGAGATAATACATCTTGGACTGCTTAGTTAGGAACATATCCAATTACTTTAGAATACCCAATAAAAGTTCTAAAATGTGTAAGGGACTTAACCAATGCATATGCTTGCTTTTCAACTGTACGATATTTTAAATCTAAGTCTTGCAAGGCCCTACTCATGTAAGCAATGGGTTGGTCATGGCCTTGGTCATTTTTTTGGAGCAAGACACCTGCAATGGTATCTTCCGAAGCAAAAGAAAAAATCTTGAAATCCTTGGAATAATCTGGACTTACTAGGACGAGAGCTTTAGACATGGATTCCTGTATTTCCTTAAAATATTTTCTACCCTAATCATCCCATTCAAATTTTACATCTTTCTTAAGAAATTTGTAAAATGGCTTGGCTACTTCTCCATAGTTTGGAACAAACCAATGCACAAAATTTGTTTTTCAAAGGAAGGACTAGAGATACTTATTTGATGTGGGAAATGGGATCTTTTCAATGGCTTTAACTCTTTCAGGATCTATTTTCACCCCATCCTTGGTGACTATATGGCCCAAAAGTTTTCCCTTAGTTACCCCAAACACTGACTTAGTTGTATTCAATGAAATTCCAAATTCCCTGCACCTTTCAAAAACATGTTTTAAATGTTTGATGTGCCTTCCCCCATCCTTTGAAAACACTATTAAATCATCCTGATAGATATGAATTATTTTCCCTTTCAACCCTCCGAAAGCATAATCCATTTCTCTCTGAAAAGTGGCCCTAGCATTATACAAACCAAAAGACATTCTTACATAATGGAAAGTCCCCCATGGGATTGTGAATGTAGTTTTATGTTCTTTCTTTTTAACCATTACTTGATTATAACTAGAAAAACCATCAAGCATTGGCATCATTTCAGAACCTGCTACTTTTTGTCGTAGTGTTTCAATTTTTGGAAGGGGATAAAGCTCCCTTTCACAAGCTACGCTAAAAATTTTAAAATCCACACATAATCTAATTGCCCCATTCTTCTTTCTAACCACTACTAAGTTTGAGAACCAAGAAGAATAACTTGTTGGGACAATTATTCTAGCTTTCAACATTTTTTGTAGCTCCTGGTGGACTAAGGGAGCTAATTTAGGATTCATCTACCTTATTTTCTGTTTAAAGAGTGGAGCTCCTTCTTTCAATGGAATAGTATGCTGAAGCAAATCCTCACTATAGAATTTTAGCTCATCATATGAAAAGGCTAAAACATCCCTAAATTCTTTCAATAATTTTACTATGTGGTCCCTTTCCTCTTTTGGGGTGCTCTTTCCAACTTTTATCATTTTTGGGTCCTTTGTTGATCCTATGTTGATCTCTATATGTTCACCATTTTTTAAACTTTTTTCTTCTTTCTTTTTGCAACCATCATCGCTATCAAATAAACGCTCATAAGAAACAACCTTTCTAGGCACCGAATTGATTTGTCGATCATTCTCTAAATTATGACATCCTTCCTCCTTATGACTAATTTAGAAGTCAGCAAACTCATGCATATTATTCAAAAAAATAATGACTTTCCTATCATCATTGAAGACCTACCAATGATCAACATTGTTAGGAACTGAAGGTCTGAATATGATTTCCATTTTAACATCTTCCTTAACCATATCTTTTGAAAGTTGCAGGGTAGAAGCTGCTACAACTAATGCATCGGCTTTAGTGTTCACCTCTCTAGGAATGGCAGTAAGGTTTAATGCATCAAAGAACTACATGGTACTCCATATCACATTCCTATATCTTTTTAGACTTTCATATTTGCATGCAAATATATTTTTAACCTGTGATATAATCAAATCTGAGTCCCTTTTAATGTTCAACAATTTTATGCCCCTATCTTTGCATATTTCTAAACCAAGCAACAAAGCTTTGTACTCAGCTACATTATTTGTAGCATAAAACTCCAACCTATATGCAAAAGAGAATTCTTGTCCCAAAGGAGACTCGATAGCTATGCCAACACCCTTACCAGACCTAGAATGTGCTCCATCAAAATGCATTTTCCATACTTCATTTGGTTTTTCTTCCTTAACTTTTTCCCTTTCAGGTTCCACAAAATTATACAAAATAGCATAATTCTCAATCCCATCTAATTTATACTTTAATTCATTTCTTGGATTTTTTGCGTCTTCAACATGATATTTCCTTTGTAACTCTCTATTAAGTCTAACCATGGTTCCTTCAGGGGTAGGGATGGTAGCATAAGTTACCTCCTAGATCAACTGCACATTTTCTTGAAAGGAGCATGCCCCATGTATCAGGTACATCAATTACCACTATGTCCATTATTATCTGGATATCAATAAAAGCAGCAAGATGTACATGCAAATCCTTTATCAATCCAAGCACTTCTATCTTTTTACTATCCATAGCACAAATATTGTGATAAGGCCTTGAAATTCTTAATTTTAGCTATTGCATCACCTTTTTATACATAACACATGAGCTAGCACCTGAATCAAGCATACAATTATGTAGGAGTTGTCCATTTACCAAGAGGGTGACATAGAAAGGATCATTTCCTTTGTTTGCTTTATCCAGAGTTTGCAAAATTACAAGGGTGTCTTGATAAGCTTCTACTGGTTTCTTTTCCATATTCTTTTGATTATTCTTTGGCACTTCAACTTTGCTCGGAAGAGGGACATTTATGGCTTGGAAGAATTTTTGCTTTTGATCATCCATCTTCAGGACTTCTGTCAAAGGAACCAATATTTTTACATGACTAGCCCATTGTCCTATATCAAAATTTGATTCATTATTTGAAGGAATATTTTTTAGAGGGAGAGAAGGTACCCGAGGAGTGCTTGCTTGTGTTTTTTCTTGATTTTGATTTCCTCTCTTTTGATACATGATGGCCCTATACTTAGCCATTTCTACCACTTGTTTAGGTGAAGGTTTCGACCCATAGGTTTCAGTCACCTTATCCATGTAGTTATTACTTTCACTCGATCCTAGCAAACTTTCCCTAGGAACAATATAAATTTGGGAAAACATGCATACTTGTTCATTTGTTGATCCATTCTCACTTATCTCAAGGAAGTTTAGGAATGTGGATTCTTCGTGGAACTCTCCACATGGCCTACAATAGGAAATCACTTCGTGATCAACCATATTATTTGTTTCCAAAGGACTTGGAAGCCTATGTTCTTGGGAAGGAGGCTTCTTTTTCCATTTATCATTTTGCTTAGGATGGAACCTATTGGCTGCCAATTGGTTTGCATAGTTAATCTCCATTTTCTTTATCAATTGAGTTAATTCTTTAACAGAATCACTAGATGAATCTTGAATTTCTGGTTTTTTTTTCTTATCCTTATGAGACCTTGAAGATGTCCCTCTATTGAACCCAATAACATTAGCCTTTCCAAAGGCTTGCATGTTCCTTTCAATTTTAATGGCTTTCTTTTGAGCATATTTTAGATATGTTGTATCCTTATCTCTTAATTGATATCTAATTTCCCCATCAAAATATTCCATACAATGTATTAATATGGCATCATCCAGAGGTCTAACCTTCTTATCTAAGCTTTTGACCAAATCATTGAATTTCTTATTAAATTATTCCATGGTTTCATTCTCATTCTTTTGACTTGCATGCAAGGCAACAATAAAAAAACGAGCTTCCTTCCTATCTCCCCATCTTTCATTGAAGGCATCTAGGATTTCTTGAAGAGTTTAAAACTTATCATCATCTTTCTCTGTGAACCAATCAAGGGAATATTCCTCCAAGGACAAAACAAAAAGCTTCATTTTCACATCCTCATAATTATGGGAGTTGCACCATTTGCTAATGCATAAGCTGAAATTTTGAACATGAGCCTTTGCACTAACAACATTGTTTCCCTGAAAAGATGGCAACTTCTCAAAAGAATTATTAGGAATGGCATGAGGATAACCTTCGATATTTGAAAAATCACATGGTTGGTAAATTGCATCCATTGGTGATGTTATTAAAGGATTATTAAATAATAAATGTATATCAGAGATTGCTTCTTCTCCAATACTTGCAAGGAGTCTATGTGGAGCTAGTTTATTTGCTCTCCTCCTATAAACCCTTTCTGGTTCAGGGATGGGAACAAGTAAATCCCTAGAGTTTCTCCTAGTAGAATACCTCACTGAATTTGAAAGTGGAGTCGCCACTTGAAGATTAAACAATATCTAGTAACTTTATTCTTATGTTATTAAAATTTAAATATTTTTATAAAATTAAAATTAAAACCAAAATGTCAACTAACCAAGGACAAGAGACTTGTCCCCGGCAATGGCGCCAAAAATGTTGCTTCCTAAAACACACTTGGACATGGGTAAGTCTCCCACCCACTATGTGTGTTCGTGAGGGAAACTTATGAGTTGAGAACCCACTGTCACCTCAGTTATAAACTCCTCTGTTTAGACCACAACTCCTAAATGCCAAGGGGGGTAGTCCCTACTTACTAATTTCTTTTTTGAAGAATGTTTTCTGGGAGTTGTAAATTACAAAAATGACAATCAGCATGCAGTGATGCAAATATTTCAATGTCAAGAAAACCATTTAACAATCAACTAGTGATGTATGAAAGAGAGAAACAATCAAAGTGATCAGTGTCATCTCTACTTGGGCTATGGAGTCACAATAATCAACTTCAAATAATTTTCCTAAAGCATCAACTCATTTACTTAACTCATTTACTTAAACAAATATTCAAGAACATGATGAATTGCAAAGTAGAGAAATGTAAATGATTGTAACAATGTTATGCAAGCGGTCTTGTAAGTTTTAGTAAATTTTATGTCTCTCTTTGACTTAAGGAATTAAGGAGTTTGTTGCGAAGAAATGAACTATTCTATATTTCTACCCCAAGAGACTATCTCTTTCAATTAGAGAGAGAATGCTAGGTGCTCAACATGGGAACACAAGGTTCCCACCTAGCTCCATGGGTCAAAATAAAAACTTGCTGGGTGCTCAACTGGAGGACACAAAGTTCCACGAAGCCCCCTATAGCCTCTACCCCACTAGCTCCACAGGTCAAGCCTCTTATTTTCTTTTCTAATGAAGATACTTATCTGGGTGCCTATTAAACTAGCCAACAAAAATATTTGTCGTTTCTCGTCACCCTAGATCAGTGGAATCGGCGGGGGGAGAGGATACGGGGAAAAAATGGGGCTTGTGGTAAATTTTATCCTTAAAGAAAAATAAACAAAACAAGCCAAGCATGATATCACAATGGAGGCAAAGCCTGCTCGACTATGAGGTCCAAGCAAAATGAAATAAGCAAATACTTTAAATAAAAATTCTATCCAACCCAATTTCACATGGATGGGAAAAGCCACTTTGCTTGTGAGGTGTGGGCAAAACAAATAAATTAGCAGATACTTTGAATAAAATTCTAGCCAACGCGATATTGCAAGGATGGAAAATCCAAATCACTTACAAGGTTTGGGAAAAAAATAAAGAAGAAAATAAAAACAAAATGAAACTCTAACTAATCTAAAACCCACGCCAATCAACAATTTCTTATGCAAAGGTGGGTAATCCCGACTTCTATTGCTAGCAATGTATAGAAAATAAATGAGACTTGATTTAATTGAAAATGCAAATCAAGAAATCAAGTCCAAGAGACTCTCTTGGACTTGTTACAAAGGTTGAAATTTCAGCATAAAGAAAGAGGTAAAAGGAGTGAGAAAAACCATGGTTTTTCTTTCTTGAGATGTCCTTGAAGCTCTTCTTTTGGGGTGGCATTAAAATTCTTCTATGTCTGAAATTTGACAGATTTTTTTCTTGTTTTGTCACTAACCTGCTAAAACCAACAAACAGAAAAATACTAAAATGAGCCCAAAATCACTTTGCAGAAGTTAGTATGTTAGGGCAATATATATACAAAGTTTATACAATGTTTCCAAATGAATAATTTTGAAAGAACTTGAGTATATAAGAGTTAAAATCAGATTTAAAACACTCAACAAACTAAAATTAAAATGCAGAAATTTGTATGTAAAGAAAGAGAAAGTTGGTCCTTCATTCTTCAAGAAGTGAAGCAATGGGGAATTCAACCGAAGAATCGCACTCTTCAATCCAAATAACCTGCAACTTATAAGATTTTCACTACACAACTACTAGAAGGTGAGAATCAAATAATGAGAAAAGAAATCATAAACTTCAAACTAGAAAATATATGAACTTCTTTACTACAAGAATGAACACTCACAAAATTTATGGAATACAAATACCATAAATCTTACTAAAGAAAATTAGTATGCTTCCTTGGCCAACCAAACTTGTGTAGCTCCTTAAGCATGGAAGAAAATCATCAATGGGAACAATGCACAGAAGATTTCTCCAAATATTTTGATTACCAAATCCAAATGGCTGAAAATTACAATGGCCCAAGCAAGAGCAAGGGAAAGAGAGAAAGAGAAAGAATGAGAGCATGAGCAAGAGAATGGGTGTGAGTGTGTAACCCAAATGAAGAGGGGAAGCCTCCTTAAATAGGAAAAATGAAAGAGAGAGGCTCTTTGCATGCTAGACAAGTGTCACAAGGGAGAGAGGCCCTGCCACAAGGGAGAGAGGGGGGCCCAAGAGAGGGGGGACGAATTCGCTCAAGGAGGGGTTCTCTTAGTATCTTAATTTTATTCTGACTGTTCTAGTAAGGAATACATAGATCAGACCAATCAGTTGCAAAATAACCATTAAGTTTCGTAGATGATTCCTTTCTCAATATCAAACCATAAGATTTAGGTATATCCACCACCATGATATCTATGAATTGGCACACCCTTGGATCTGCATACAATCTAATAAGCACATCTTTCAATTCTCCTATAACCTTAAAAACATACCCATCTATTTGAATAAGATATGAAGGTGACGGTATCATTTTTCCATTGATTTTCTTGCAAATGGATAGTGTCATAACATTAGATGAAGCTCCAGAATCCACCAAACAATAATGTACATTGTGATTGAAATTTTCAAAAGTCATAGGAAAGAAAGAGTCTGGGATTTTGATTTACTACCATTACTTGCTTCGTTTATCTCGGTATATGATTCAATGGAATCCACAGTATTACTTGGCTATGGGTCAAATGATTCCAATAGTTTCTTTCTTTGTTGAGTAACATTACATAATTTGAACAAATAAATATTTGCTTTAGTCTTCTTAATATCTTCCACAATATCATATCCCATATTATATTCTTATGTGCCTTTCCTACTACCATTAGAGGAAATTTGAGGTCTAAAATGGGCCTCCTAAGGAAAATGATAAAATAATAGTTATTAATTTTGGAGGAAGAGTGAAAAAAACTACTTTTTGTGTTTGTATTTTCGACATGTCTCCCTATGTTTTTACTCAAATTTCAAGCGGGGGAGCTTGTTGGATGCGGAATTTAATTCCGCATCCAACGAGATTTTGCACTGAGAATTTGAGTAAAAAAACATGGAGATATGTTGAAAATACGAACAAAAAAATTAGTTTTCTTTTATGACAAATATGTCAATTCAACCATTATGGTTGACTCATTTTATTGAAATTCTATTGGTTCTTGAATTCCAACTCACAAAATTTATTGTTGGCGTGTTTTCTTATAAGTCCCATTTTTAGACCCCCAATTTCCTCTAATATTTTTGGTTTGTTTGCCATGTTTTTCACTTGTTTATTTATTACTGGGATGGTTTCTTTTATGTTCTCGGGATTCACCTTATTTAATACTAGGAAAAATAGAAATAGAAACAGAAACAGAAACAATAACCACTTAATCATGTTTCTATCCTTATCATAAAGGATCTCGTCTCCATCACATCTTATGCCACATCATCTAGGCCTGGTTCATATATAAGAGTGCAAGGGTTTTGAGCTCATACCCATCCTAAAAACAACCATGTATTCAAAATCAAAATATTGTTGAGATTTACAAATTCATGGAGAGAAAAATGAAGATTTATTTTGTGATGGTACAATGACATGCTCATCATAAGGAGTGTGAAGATATGAACTAGAAGGTTGGAGCTATGCATGATGCCAAATCTGAGGATCTATTATTCACACGAATTTACCATTTGCTATCCCCCAAATGATGTGTGGTGTTAAAATTTACCCTCATAAGGATATATGGAATATGTTAAACAACCAATTTAGCGAAGGTTTGGAAACACAATCAACCAAATTTGCCACATATGGATTCAATTACTGCAAGTAATGCCTTTTATTATTCATGTGAGTTATAAAGAATATATTAATATTCATCTATATCCACGGGGATATGTGTGCTAGGAACCTACAAATTATTTAACACAAGAAACCGTTTATACTCTCCTAAAATCGTTATGGTCTTGAGATGCCTACATCAAATGGTGGCCACATATTTCTCATTGACTACACTAGCTTGTAGGATATTAGGGACAATACTGGAAAAAAATAAGTTCTAAAGTTTTGTTGTAAATTTGTTGCAGATTATCCAATCTCTAGAAAATCCATGCAAGGATATCCTACTATACATGGTCCTCGAGGTATGTTAGAATCCCAAGTCCTGCCTTCTTGAATTTGTCTCTTTTATCAACTTGGTTTATGTTTCTTGAACTTTAATTATAAACATATTTCCATAAGGGGAACCTGCTTAAAGGGGAGACAATTTTTATGAGATTTAAATGGAACATACTTTGATGATAAAAGATAGATTGCACCTACTTTGGTTACAGACTAGTAGATTTCCTTCATATATTAAGTAAGAGAACCCGATGGCCTTATATTATAGTGATAAGACCTCAAAAGATCTTTGAATTCTAATGACTGTACTAGAACTGTCTCCAACCAACTAAACTTGACCAACCTTGGAATTGAAAGACAAGTCTTCGTTAGTCTTGATTGATTATTAATGAGCAAGCATTTCATTTCATATATACATATTTTTGATCATATGAATTCCGGAAATTAAAGGTTATAAATATTAAGAATTTATAAAAAGAAACAAAAAAAAATAGTAAAACAACTTTCATTATCATTGTTTAAACATACCACGTTGATCATGAGTAGTGGACATTGACATAAAAAGAAAAAAGAACACAGAAAACATCTAACTACTTAAAACCAACAACTTAAAACTAGAAGAAAAAACAGAACGATAAACTTCTACATCTTAGTAGATACAATCTCAATCAATACCAGAATCATCAAATATCCACATCGCAAACATCCAAGCAAGCACAAGAGAATAGGATCTGCATTGATGACTTCAAGTTATGAGATGATGAAAAAGCAAATGAAAAAAAAAACACTGCATCCCAAACATCCAAAAGGGAAACTTCTACATCGAGGCATGCACAAGCTCTGATAAAGAAGAAAATGATAAAATATTTGCATCAGAAACAATATTGAGAGAACTTATTGTAAAAAAAAATCATAGTAGAAAATAGTTATGCATCAAAATGTTAAAAATCAGAATTTTATTAATTGTCAAAAAAATCATACTAGAAAAGATTTATACATCAAAATGTAAAATAATTGAAATAAAATAAAGAATGAAATGCAAAGATTGTTCTAACTAGAATTAGTAAGATGAAGAAAATAGAAAAAAGACCTTGTAATAGGGATGAATTGAAGAGCTCATACCATCACACAAATTTCCTAAAAAAAATTGATTAGATTTCAAATTCTTGCAAAATATCTAAGCACATGCAACCAAGCAAGTAAAGGTTGCAGAGAAAAGAAGTTGTAAAAGGAAACCAAAAATTTGGTGAAAATTGTCCTCATTAATGGGGTTCAAAGAGAGAACATGCTAATCTTGAATCATAAACATAGATGTTGGTTAATGTTGTTCAAACAAATGAGCTGCTGGTTAATCATACAGAGACATGGGCATAGTACATATTCAACAAGAAATAATGCACAGACAAAGATAACAAGAATTAACATGAAAATAGACTAATAAACACAAACCACTCTTAAATAAAAAGGAAATAAATAACTTTTCCAACATTCCTCCAGGAGATTCTTCCTCTAAGAGTTTTGATTAGTAAACAATAAAATGACTTGAAAAATGAGTATAAAGTTCTTTAATATGGCCTTCAATATGCAATAGTTCCTTCTAATTTTGTTGATTCTTGTTATTGTTCCAAGAAGAGACCAAACTAAGCAAGTAAAGGTTACAGAGAAAAGAGTTGTAAAAACAAACCAAAAAATTAGTAAAAATTGTTCTCATTAATGAGGTTAAAAAAGAGAACATGTTAATATTGAACTATACACACAGATATAAAGAAACATGGGATTAGAAAAATTACAAAACATAAATTCAAGAAGAAGTAATACACAGACAAGGGAATAAATCAAGAAACGTTTCTCATCATTTTAGAAGTACTCAATATTTAAAGATATTGTAGAAGTAAGAAAATAATTGAATCACAGGGAATCCAATGCCACTTCTTTGGATCTTTTTCACTCAAACCACTTCCTTGGACTTGGATATTTTTCACTCAAATCACTTCCACCACCAAACATCATGAGGATGATGACCTCTTTCACAATGCATTGCTTTCAGTCCTTAGCATTTATGATCACATTAATTGGTTTGTTTTATTCTCCAACATTATCTAATTTTTAGATTTGCATTTTTTCAATTTTCCTTTGCCAGGGTCTGTGAAAATATTCCCATTGTTCTTTGCGGTAACAAGGTTGATGTCAAGAACCAACAAGTGAAAGTAAAGCAAGTTACTTTTCATAGGAAGAAGAATCTTCAGTATTATGAAATATCTTCCAAGAGTAACTACAATTTTGAGAAACCTTTTCTCTATCTTGCTAGGAAGCTTTCTGGGTAATTTCTAATATGCTATGTTGGGTTTGAAGTATGCGATTTGCAATGTATTCATCATTGCTATTACATATATCTAACTCCACCAGGATCCTAACCTTCACTTCATCAAGTCATCTTCTCTCGCTCCACCTGAGGTTCAAATTGTTATTGCCACCCAACAGCAGTAAGTGCTTTACCTACTGAGTTACTATTTTGAGCTTTATTTCATGTTGAATATTATGATTGTTGAAAACTCGTATATCAGAAACATTCTACTTCATCTGCTTAAGGTAATTGGAATAGTTTATAATTATTTGTTATGAATATTCTGTATATTTCATGTAAATTTGAATAAGAATATTTTCCCTTTATAAAAATGATTTGCATATCTCTCCTGGTTATTGAAATAGAAATTTATTTTTCTTCTAGGTATGAAGCAGAATTGGCTACATCTACTACATAGACTCTTCCTGATGACTCTGACAATGTATTTGATAGTTAAATGCTTTTTGATGATGATGATGTATTTGAAAGTTAAATGATTTTTTTAATATGGTTTTGCAGTGGATGATGGGAGAGTTAGAATATTTTCTTCTGCTATAATCTAATTTTATTAATTACTGCATTTTCGATTTCGATTGAATGCGTACTGCATTTTTATGACCCAACATATTTATTATGGAATTTAATGTTATTTCTACAGAGACATAAACCGTTGATTGATCATCAGATCGAATTCAACGGTCATATGCCAGTAGCTACATCATTTATTGAACACCATTTATCGTAAGGTCTACCTAAACCTGCAAGGCTTTTTGGATTTTCATTTGTGAGATTGTCTACAAAAACTGGGATTGTTGTGAATTATGTAGTTGTTGCTTAAAAATACACTAATCTCGTCTTCTCTTAATACACTGAGGATAAGCAAAGCAGTATCCTTGTAGCACTGAGTTGTTGAAAGTCGAAACTTAGTGGGTGGGTGTTATTCTGTTTTGTTGGAGCTATCCCAACTGGAAGAAGTTATGGATGGTTAGGCTCTATTCATGTTAAATATAGCATTTGTTGTAAACATGAATGCAAATTTTGAAGGGGCCAATAAATCCAAATCCTCCTAATGTTTTTTTTCATTGGATTGGCTTGAACAGATATACCATGCATGCCTTTTTATATTTTTGTTATATAATTCGTCTAATTTGGAGGTCTGTAGCCTGTATATCTTTTATTAATGGTTAATCCTTAAGGTGTTTATGTTAGGATTTGTACTAATTATTAATCAATGTATCATGCTTCTAGATCTTATAGATGTGAGAGATTAAGTAATGTTTGCTTGTCTGCCTAAAGTAAGGAGTTTAAAAATGACAGTGAAAAAAATAATAATTAAGAAACCATGTATACACATGTATTAAATAAGAGAAAAGAATGATCACATCATTCTTAGGTGCATAGGTTAGGAATACTGCCGCCAACCAGCCATTACATTTATGGTTCGTCAACAAGCTATCCAACCAAAACAACTAGCTTTTATCAAATTGCCATTTAACTTCTTATTCCAAATCCTAGTGTTACCGCATCTTCCACTTCTTATTCTAGCTTTTGAGAATTATCTCCTTCTTTGCATTTGTATCTCTTGGATTAAGAGATTCACTATCTACTTTATCTGAGTTATCTGGCTCAAGATTCACAACTGGAGGATTGCCTCACGAACTATTTTGAGGCATATTTCTACAGGTTTCACCAATTTGAAGTGTTGGGCTCAGTACTTCTAACTAGTAGTGAATTTAATTAAGACAAACAGCTTTGGCTTTATAGATAATTTCCTCTTCCTGATTATAGAAAATAAGATATGCAATCACTATATAAGAGTCTTTTAGCATGAGGAAAATTTCCTTTCTGGGCTTTGCAGGAAAAGGGAAGTTCAATGAAAAGATGAGAGATGGAGTTGAATTGGCTTTGACGAGGCTCCACAAGACAATGGCAGTTTAATGTCAAGATAAGAGTTTGAATTGTAACATGAGAGATGAAACTCCATCATGCAGGTGGATTTAAAGAGGATATAAAGTCGTTCACTACTCACTTCACATAGTGGATTCACCATGATAGTGTGTTACTTCTTGGGTTTCCCCTAGGTCAAAGATGTTGGCCCCCCCTGAATAGTGTTTGCATGTTTCCCTAGTTCGTGTTCTATTGACTGTGTATCCGTCAAAGTCCAATCAATGGTAAGCTATGAGTGGTTCAATCACCTTGTTTAAGGGGGCTAAGAGGGACATATGGTAGGCTCTATATTGGTTAAGGGCTTGAAAGAAATCATGTTAAACACTTAGAATCATGTTGAATGAAAATATTTATAAAGAGGCATTGAGTGTACATATAGACAAAAAAACTAATGAATGCAGTCCCACTATATACAAATTGTACAAAACAAGATAACATTGTACCTACATATTTTACAATGTTCTTTTGTCACATTAAAGAAGCTATGCATGAAGCTCCTGCATGGTATTCATATGCTGCATGCATTTTTGTGCCCATTGGTTGCTCCAATTATTCAAAAGAGCTGATTTGATGACTAGTTAAAGCTGAAGCCGATACAAGCATCGGCATAGACTGTTGCTGCAAGAAAAACAAACATTCAGGAACATAATTAGAATCCAATAATCTAGTATGGACAATAAATTATTTTATGCTTACATCTTAATTTAAAATAACTAATTGTGAAATATCCCACAAGTATGTGAACATATTTACAATGGTCACTAGCCACTATTTACAACTTCTATGGTTTCTACATAATGTTAAAAGAGGCCATCATCCTGTTTATTTTGCATTTACCAAAGAGAAAGTTGTCTATCATGAACTATTCCTTCTAAGTATTTTTTATAACAAATCACACTATTAATACTTAAGGGTAGGACTGTTGAAGAAGCATCAATTATAGTTGCTTTAGAATTGAATTTATAACTGTCATTCAACATCTTATGCTATAAAAATAGAACCATAGCTAGACAAATATCGTAAGCGATCAAAACATGATCTTCAAAACCAAGGAGATGAACACATGGCACTGAAAAATATAGTGCCCTTTCAATTGTAGGTGGCTTTATCAGAATAGGCTACTTGAAAAATAAAAGGTTCTTACCCATGAATATAATTTCTTGTCAAAAAGTGACCCTACTAAGTTATTATAACTTGAAGGCCACTATTGAGGCAGACCATCAAACCCCATGCCAACCAGCTGGATGCCATAATCCATGGTTGTTCCTTGCAGACTCAATTTTGGCTTGGATTCCTTTTCTATAGTTACATCAGAACGAGTGTATTGGAAATCAGGATGGTATGAGGAACCATAATACTCTAAGTGCAAGTTCAGCCCACATCTATTTAATGGGTTTGAAAAAGTTCATAACTGATTGAATGTGTCCTCCATATTGTCTTGTTTACAATTGTACATGAATCCTAAAGGAATAGGAAGAGATGCATCTGCAGCACAGATGGCATCTCTAAAAAACTAAATATTTCACATGTATTGTTAATTTGCACTCCAATCTGGAAACATATATTTAGAAATTGTGAAGAATACCAAATTGTCTTAAATAACCAAATTGAAGGACATGTAAAACAATATGAAATAAGCAAAGTCACCTCTAACTGAGTCCCAAGGCAGGGTATTCATGAACCATGAAAATTTGACCATCAGTAGGCATCAAAGACATTGGTTGTGATTGTTTGGTACCTTCAGGAGTTGAAGGAAAGCATATATTATTGTGGTACAGCTGCAAAATTTGAGAAAAAGACATAACGATTTTCTCTTATGTAAATTACTCCATAGAAATTATATTGTAGACAATTAAAAGTAATTGAAGTCTCTAGAGTCTACTTTACCTTTCGCATATTGGAAATAAATTATGTTAACATAGCTTAATGATAAGTACATTTTCACTTCCTTCTGCAGGTGATAGAATGTGGTCATTCTTTAGTTCTTCCCGTACCAGAGATCATATAACGAAATGGTGTAAGAAACAAAGAGAAAATAAATTATGGCACAAACCAAGGGAAAATATATAATATTAATTTACAACTTGATGACTTATAACACTTCCATTTTACAAGAAAAGGATGTAGACAAACCTAATTACACATGTTGTATGAACACTTAGATATTTTATCGCTTATGTAAAGAAGGAATTAAAGAGTTCTTGGTTTATTTTGTAGTTGAAGCTCGCATATACAGAGTGGTTGTACTTTATTTAGAGAAAAATTATAAGGTAATTACTAATTAGCAACATGTATGTTAATTACTGAGGTAAATGTTAATAGAAAATTATTTTAGAACACAAATCCTTCTTCAAACATGATATGTGTACAAGTCAGTAGCAATGAGAACAATCACACAAAAAGGAAAGTTCAATGAGAAAAATGGATGACTGTAAACACTGTACAACTGTAAACACTGATGATCAAATAAAAAAAATTAAAATATTCAATACACAAAATATAATTTTATAAGTTAGAACCATAAACTTCAATTTTATAAGAGTCATTTGATGTCATCAAAATTGAAATATATTACAGATAATGATTTACTAATATTATAGGTGGCAATACCAATGGAAAATATAAAATAGGTTAGATACTAGAACTGTAGATGGAAGAATCTCATAGCCCATCACACATAGGACAATGCATCAGGGGCATGGTGAAATGAATATGCTTGATTTGAGGTTGATGGGTTTTACAAATACAATAAGAAATGGTTCTTGCTACTGATATAGTCCATAGAAGAACTTAGATTTCCTAAAATTTCCTTTTGATGCATAGGTTTGTCCTCAAATTTAGCCCAAAATTAGATCATTGTTGATTAGGGGGTCAAATAGGGCTGGGAATTACTTTTAGGGCCTAGTATGTGCCCAACAACATGGATTTATTTCTTAAATATCAATTGTTTACTACTGATACTCATTCTTAGAAGTGCCCAGGTCTGAGTTTTATCCACTTTACCATCTTGTCAAAATTGTACCTAGAACGCACTAAAACTTGGATTTGGTTGATTTATGGTTTTTTGAAGGTTGTGACATATTTTTTCTATTGTTGTTTGAGGCTAACAAATACTAGAACTGAATAGAAATGTCCCATATCAATTAATTAGGTTGTTAGTAGGATCAACATATGTCAAGGTCATTAAGGAATGTGCCTAGGACTCATTTTGATTGTTGTATGAGGATTAGACAGGACACCATGCCCATCTTTTCTTTAACCATTCCAAGCTACGTCAAACTCCAGTATATTGTCCAAGACTAATGGGCCTTCCTTTCAACCCATCTAACTCATATAGAGAGCCATCAACTAGTAAATAGCTTATGAAATGGTATACATAATCCTCTTTATCAACCACTTTATGTTCATCAAAGACAAAAGGATATGGTCTAGAAAAATTGTTCTGAACAACATGAATGGATTCACTATTGCTGATAGAAATCCTTTCATATTTGAGAATTTAGGGCCAATTACATCATGTACTAATATTCCTTTGCATATATAGAAATATTGTAATAATTTACATAAAGCCTCATAATTTAGACCTTGACAAAAACCCTGCCCAAATATCTGAGCTTAATACATCCACAAAAAATGTCAATTTCTCAAAAAATGACTATAAATGGAAGTACTTTGCTAATTATTTTAAACAGATTTTGACTAGACTGTAATGATAGACTGGATGTTTCTCATAACCTTTCTATAAAAAACATTTTTTTTGTTCTAAGAACCCTTTGTTAGTATACCACTTGGATTCACTTGTCCATGATATTTTATATAGCTTGCCCAACTGGAAGAATTTACAAATATTTTTGAAATATGTGAACATTAGTTGCGTACATTTAAAACTAAATTAAAGGTATTCCACTACCCAAGAAAAAATTCTAGTTTCTAGAGATTTCTCTTGCTCTCTGGTATGGATAGATTTCTATCTCATAATTGAAGGGATGAAAACAACTAGACTCATGAATTAACAATTGAGTGGAGGTGGTATCTCTCTGCAATAATTACCTACTCACTATTCCTACATTAGAAACATGACCTCAGCTGCTAAATAGTACCTTAGGGTACAAGGACTATGCACAATTGAATTTCTGAAGGTACAGAAAGAAATCATAGATCCAAACAAGCATCTTTTTTACTCTGACATAACAAAGGATTATTTTACCTTGCTTTGGTCCCTTTTGTAGACTTTGTAAGATCTTAGCTCTGTCTAATACCAAGTTTACATTTTTTCTATGATACTTATTGATGCACAATGTGCTATGAATGCAAAAGACACTAACAATATTTTTTGGTGCTACTTTGTTAGATTTTTATCATTTAAGCAAAATGATCTTAGGATCTTATCTGAGAGAATAAAATGCACAACAATAATCACAAGATATAAAAGACACAAATATTTATCCTCATGGAAACCATAAAGGAGAAAACCCCGCAACTTCCTTAGAGATAGAATGAGCACTAATGGAAAAAGTAAAACCCAAAGACAAAAAGATGATCTCCGACAGCTATTCTCTCTCTCACTTGTGTGATATCCTCTTCTCTCACTCATGCGATATAGTTGAGAGAGTGTGTGTTTCAAATAGAGAGTCTAACTCTCTATTTATACTAGTTTTCCACTTGACAATTACTTGCCAGGGTCGACTTTACTAAGAGAGTCTAATAACCCTAGTACCCCTCAACTATGGGGACTATTGCCCCAAATTAAAATGGAGGGTTAACCTCTATTACTTTACATGACTTTATTATATTAATAATTCTCCCAATAGGAACATCGGGGTACAATGAAATACAATAAAATATATACAAGTGAATACATTCCGAAGTTACAAATATATCAACACTCCCTCTCAACTAGGAAGGTATTATCTTGAAACAATTTAGCACCACAAGTCTTAGTCTCTAGATCATCATCAAAACTAGATCATCATCAAGCTGGATCATCATCATCATCATTGGTCCTGCTATCTTGAGAAAATGGTGTTATCTCTCACTTATACTCGTCATAGGAAGTTATACAGAGCCAACCCTTTTTCATGTTGGTTGTAGGCCTAGCCTTCATGTCAATCTTCATATTCTACAACACTTTTATCTAACCATGGGAGAAACACATCCCGCAACCATGTAAGAAGGGATATGCACTTACATTTGACCATGTGGGGAACACATCCCGCAACCATGTCAGAAAGGATTTGTACTTACATTTGACCATGTGGGGAACACATCCCACAACCATGTCAGAAGGGCTTTGCACTTACATCTAGACATGTGGGGAACACATCCCGCAACCATGTCAGAAGGGCTCTACACTTACATCTGACCATGTGGGGAACACATCCCACAACCATGTCAGAAGGGATCTGCACTTACATCTGACCATGTGGGGAACACACATCACAACCATGTCAGAAGGGATCTACACTTACATATGACCATGTGCGGAGAAAATCCCTCAACCATGTCAGAAGGTCTATGCACTTACATCTGACCATGTGGGGAACACATCCCGCAACCATGTCAGAAGGGCTCTGCACTTACATCTAACCATGTAGGGAACACATCTCGCAACCATGTCAGAAGGGCTCACTGACTCATCACTTCCCCTTGGAAGGAACCTCAATATGGAGAAAACCAACATTCTCCCTGAAGTATTCAAACTTCACTCTGGCTAAAGGCTTGGTTAACACATCAACTATCTGCTCGTCCGTCGCAACATATTGGAGCTTCACTGCTTCTTTCTGCACCATATCCTTGATATAGTGATATTTGATCTCGATATGCTTCGACTTGTCATGGAATACCGGGTTCTCTAACAACTTCACACAACTTTGGTAGTCATGATATATGCAAGTAGCATCCAATTGGAGATCAAATAAATCAGATAGTAGCTTCCTCAACCACACTGCCTCACAACTAGTCGAAAACGCTATGATGTACTATGCTTCAGCTGTACTCAGTGCCACGCAGGACTACTTCTTGATAAACCAAGAGATCACATCTGCTCCCATACTGAAGCAACACCTTGAAGTGCTCTTCCTATCAATGGAACTTCTTGCACAATCCGAATCCACATAACCTTCTAGGTTAATCTTTTGATTCACCTCATATTTGTTCCCATAATAAATTGTACCCTTCAGGTACCTCAGAATATGCTTTGCAACAATCAAGTGAACATGTCTCATATCCGTCAGGAACTCGCTTAATGTGTTCACAACAAAGCAAATATCTGGTCTCGTATTTGTCAGGTACATCAAGGACCCAATCATTTGATGATACATCGTAGCATCAACCGACTCTGATGAAGCATCAATCAATAGCTTTAGGTTCGATGCCATAGGTGTGGCCATGGCCTTGTAGTCCATCATCTTGAACCTCTTCAGGATATCTACTACATACTTCCCTTGTCCCAAGGAGATTCATCTGCATTCTACCACATCTCCATGCCTAGAAAGTAGTGCATCATACCCAAGTCCTTCATCTCGAACTCGACAGCAAGTCTCCTTCTTGCAACTTTAATGAGTTCATATTTTCCTATTAAGAACAAGTCATTGACATATAACATGAGCATCAGTGGTATTCCACCTTCAACCTTGAAGTAAAGGTTGGAGTCTGCTTTACTCTTAGTAAAATATGTCCATCCTATCGTATCATGTCAAACCTCAGGATCTTTTGCAGTCACTCCCTTTGAAGTGGAACATCATTCTCCATCTACCTTTTGTACTCTATGTATTGAAACATTATGTACTGGAGTGACAAGTAGCTTCCTCTACTTCTATGTATCCATCTAGGGTCATTGGATACCAAGATCCTTTATCTTGAACCTTTTCAAAAGTTATTCTTGCACCCATCTGTGAGCTTGTCATCCTCTGTAAGGTTTCATCATCAACCTTGTAGCAAAGGTTAATATCTTCATCACTCTAGGTGATATTCAATATCTTCATGTATGTGTTATCCCATGGATTCCTTCTGAGCTGGTACAAGGCCTTATTTAATTTGTACACTTAAGTATGCATGTCACGTGTCTCAACTCCTAGTGGCTGCAAATGTCTCTTCGTAGTCTATGCCTTATTTTTGTGAGAAGCCTCGTGCTACGAATCTTTCCTTGTATCCCACGATGTTTCCATCTACTGCATGTTGGATCTACAAACTTCCCTTTAGGTCTTGATACTGCATCCTAAACATCATTCTTCTTGAACTGGTACACTCCTTCCTTTCTTCTTGGATACTTCTTCATAGTTGGAAGGATCTGCATCAATGATGTCACTCAATAGTGTCATATAACGTGTGTATGAGGCGTCTTGAAGTCTCTTCATACTATTCTTGATTTTGGATTATTTCTTGAACTATCGTCACTTGTCCTTTTGAACAAGTCTCATCCTTATTTTCTTGTAGGCGATTGTATGCGTCTTTCCTACAAGTCAAATGCACTAGTTGTATGGTTAGAAACATTTCATAAGGCATATTCATAATGGATTCTTATGCATAAAGATATAATCATGCAACTATTTTATCCAATACAACATTCATCCATATCTCACATAAACTTTCTAGATTCCTTCCATCTCTACCATGACATCATTAAGATTGTGCACTAATCCAATATGTCAGCACAGAGATTTCATTCTAGATAAGTAGCAATGGAGAGTTGTATAGCACCATGGGCTACTTACCCATCACATATATATTAGTAGTATACTGTCATTAGTTCAAACATTCTATCATGCATAACACATCAATTGAATATAAACAAATGCATAACAAAATAATATCATGAAATGACAATTGAATACTTATCCTTATTCATTTCGTGGGTATACTCCTTCTTGAGCCTTCAACTTGATCATCTTATTCATTCATAACAACATCATTTCTTATCCAAATGCTAAGATGGATAAAAGGTTCTTCAATATCTAAGTCCTTTATATTCCTCATGGATTGAGGGATCTTCTTTGGATCCTGAGATCTTGATCTTCAGTTGCTCCCATTTTCTCTTCTCTTATTATGAATCGATCTAAAACTTGTGTGCACTCTTCACAGAGTCTGATGAAGGTAATCACTTCCTTTTGGCACACATTCCTCAAATGAATTAATCCCATAATCTCGGGAGGCCATTCAAGGTGGTTATAAAAATATCTTATTCTTCTTTGATTGCTTCTTCATAGCATCGAACACTTCCTTTTGGTGTCTTCAAGGATGACACATGAGGGATGAGATGATGTTTAATAGAATCTGTAATGATTCTCTTGGCTCTAGCCTTAGCCTCATCTCCCTCCGGATCTTATAACTTCTTTACTGAAATACTGATCTAAGTCAATTTCTTCAAGGATCACACAGGTCTGATACTTCCATCCTTGGAAGTTATTAGATTCACCAGGCTTGTCATCAAGCTAGTGTGATAGGTCATTTTGAAATGAGAACCTCAAATGTAAATAGAAAAAGATTAGATCTTACCAATTTGAGGTGTCTATCTTTGTTCCAGATCTAGCTAATCTAGGGTTTGTCAGAGAAACCCTAATTTTAAAAACTTGGAATATTTCAGATCTGATTGGATATAATGATGCACCTCCTCAAGGAGAGTTGAGTGGCATCCTCATTTTCCCAAAACCATGATCAGAACTGCAAAATATCTGATGCCCTAGTTTTCTTCAATTTCTTCTACAAAATTTCGTGATATTGTTTTTGCAATATATCCGAAAGTATATCTCCTCTATGTCTAAAACTTTGCACTAAGGTATCCTCATCTTTCCTCTTTCCAACACTACATGTTTGAGTAGAATTGGTTTCACCAATTGGGACTTATGAGAGTTTTCCCAAGGTGACTTATTTCAATAGTGTTCAGCATAGCGAACTTGTATATACTGCCATGTGTCACTGTTTCACCTTCATGGTATGAAAATTTTACCAATGAAATTAAAGTCCGTGCCCTATCTGTAACATCTTGTGAAATTCCATTTGGACCTTCGTAGCCTGATATATAGCAATTATCCCAAGGTGTCCTATTTAGGGATGAATCCTAGGATAGGCTGGAACCCTGATTTGGAGGAATCATATCTCCCAGAATATAGTGAATATGAGTCTAAAAATTTTACACAGGGTACATCAGGAATTTATATTTGTCTTATAAAGATTTTGGGTCCTGAACCTTATCAAATATCGAGATATAGAAAATGTACCAAAACTACTAGTTTTAGTATTTTAGGGTTTTTCAGGTTCGGGGTCAAATTAGGGTTTGACTTTCTTGGATTTTTACCCAACCAAAAATTTCAATCTTGGTCTCTAAATTTGGATTTTGAGGAGGATAGAAATCCTACGCTAGGATCACTAAAAAATTCCTCTTCTATGAAAAGCACTAATTTCTCGCAGTAGTGACAAGTCAAAAACTCAAAATGCCTAGAATCAAATTCTGCTTCGACAGAAAGATGCAACCTTCAATGGAGAGATATCCTAGCCTCCTTTTGCTGATGATCTATGGAGAGTGACCCAAAAAGTAAGAAGCCCTAACTTTTGTAGCTGCATCGTGTCTTCTTCTCAGGTTAGCTCTGATACCATGTTATATTTTTATCATTTAAGCAATATGATCTTAGGATCTTATTTGAGAGAATAACATGCACAACAATAATCATAAGAGACAAGAGACACAAAGAGTTTTCCTTGGGGAAACCATAAAGGAGAAAACCCTACAACTTCCTCAGAGATAGAATGAGCACCAATGGAAAAAGTTAAACCCAAAGACAGAAATATGATCTTCAACAGTTGTTCTCTCTCTCACTCATGCGCTACAGTTGAGTGAGTGTTTCAAATAGAGAGTATCACTCTCTATTTATGCTAGTTTTCCACTTGGCAATTACTTACCAGGGCCAACTTCACTAGGAGAGTCTAATACAATATAATATATACAAGTGAATACATTCTGAGGTTACAAATACATCAACATAATTTAATTAGGTGAACCATGGCTTCAATATAAATGTAGAGGAGCCTAGTTGGGAAAGAAAGGTAACATGACGCTTTGATAGACAAGAAGCATTAACTATTCGAGCACCTACTGCATTCAGTACTGGGGAGAAAGTATGTTGTTTTACTTATTTAGGCTTCAACAAATCCAAATCATGTATTGATGCAGACTTAAAGGTTTCTATAGAGAAAGTATAGTTTATGACAAATATTGATGATGGGAAATCCAGATCATGTATTGATAAAATCTTAAAGGATTTTGCAGAAAAAGTACAGTTTACAAAAATGTTAAAATCCAAGAAGAAATTGATGAGTAAGAGGAAATGTTGAAAATACTAAAAGATACATCTAATCAAATTCATTATAATACTTTTTCCAAGAAACATGATATTGAGAGGGGAGTACATAGGAAGGAAAATTGGGAAAATACACATGGGGTGGGTGAGAATAAGAAAAAGCTTGCTACATCCTTGATATCATCTGATAAGAAAGATAGGAAGATGCTCAATTCAGTTTAGGTTGGGATTAAAAATCACAGTTCATTATCAACATCTAAATCTGACAATATGAGGTCCATAGTAAAGATAAAGAAGCCTACAAGCCATTTTGAGGACCATTTGAGGTCTGATGTTGCTGGTGCAGTGCCTACAAGCCATTTTGAGAACCATTTGAGGTCTGATGTT
>LPNX010245778.1:0-102901 GCA_001517045.1 Pseudotsuga menziesii
AAAGGTGCCCTGCAGACTGGCAGAAAAACAGAGCATCGCGACCCGTGGGAATCCTCCTGCGTTTTAAAGAAGCCTTCTCTCCTCCTCGGCCTCACTCCTCTCAGCATTCCGATCATTATTCCATCGCTGAGGCTCTCTCTCCTCCGCGACCCCAATCCTCACAGATTACTGGTTATTCCTCCTTCGCTGAGCCCGATCTGCGAGGGCTCTCCTCGACCCATAACCCATTGTTGTTTCTTGGTGTCTCTCGGTGATCTGCAATCTGGTTGTTTCGAGCTGGACCCCTCCTCCGTCAAAGCAATGGCGTCGGACGACTCCTCAAGCTCAGGTGTGAACGCAGAAACAAGAATAGGATCTCTGGAAGCGGCAATGGGACAACTCCGTATAAAGCTGGATGCCAACGACAAGAAGATTGATGCAGTCTCCAAAGCTGGGGAAAAATCCTGGGACCTCCTGAATACTGAGCTGAGACAGCTGCGCGATGATCTATCTGAAAACCTGAACGAATTCAAGGAAGAAACCAGAACTACTTTCAAAGATGAAGCTAACATTCAAGGCGACTTCGGCAACAGAATTTCTACACTGGAACTTGAAGTAGCCAAGCTTAAATCCAAGCTAGAAAATTGAGCAGGGCTGCAAGCCCCTCCCTGTGCTGATCTCCTCTATTACTAAATAAAATGATCAGCCCGCTGTAAGGCAATTCTGCCATATGTTGACTTGCTTGTGCACTTTGTAGCTAAGTATCTAGCTGATTTACCTTACCTGGAGCTATTTTTCAATGTATCAAGCTTTCGGTAGCTAAAATACCGGCACTAATACAATCTACCCCTATGCTTCTGTCAAAAAAAACAGACCCAGATACTTTGGCTGGTATTCAATATTTCAATCAATGTAATCCTTAGATTAGGGAAAGTATATCGAGCATGACTGTCTATAAAGTTCATGGCTGACAATGTGGTAAAGGGGGGAGTGCCAACCGAGAGGCTAAGAGTTGTGAGGAGGTCGGGATTTGTATTCAGAGGAGAGAGAGACTTATACTTTGTAATTTCATTTGGAGGCTTACTATCTGAAGATGTATATTCATTTTAAGCCAGGTTTAAGTTATCTTAAGCTTGAGCATTCTGTGATTTTGTTTAAATCATCACTCTTGTGAATTCCTTCATGTTGATGTTATCTCCATGAATGCTTGTTTAGTGATTGAATGTTTAAGATGTCTGAGTTTAGAATGTTTTTCTCCATTTAGTATTTTAAATGTTGTATGTGACCGAACAATCTGTTCCACATGCTATCATTAAGCTTTGAACCTAAACCATGAGACCTAGTGTGGTATGCAGGTTATTCGAATGTAATACTCCACGTGGGTTATTTGAGTGTAAAAATGAGACGTGGCATGGTACGTAGGTTACTCGGATGCAATACGCCCCAAAGGTTGTTCAGATCTAATCCCTTGAGGTTGAACTAGAACGTAAAAGATCCTGATACAGCAGGTTGTTGGTTCGTAATGAGTCCTTACATATATATCCATATATGTGTGTTCCCATGTTGAGATGACAAGGTCACGAAGCACAAGAGGTGCACCTAGGCAGTTCTTTGATAAAACACAGGTCGACCATGGATGCTTTGTTTGTTTTTTTTTGTCTTGTGCAGGACAAAAGAGATGATCTCGACACGACGAGAAGAAGGTAGAAGACGCAGGTTATTGCCGTGGCAATGTAAAGAAGGTCATGAATAGTTCCTACATGACGACTTGCTCGAGATGTGATTAAGACGAGGCAGAGGACTAGGCCTACATCTAGCATGAAAAAGGGGTGGCTCTGTAGAAAATTCTGATGATAGATAGTATGGTATTATGATCAAATAATAAGATGATGATGACATCAACTATGATGATGACTCTATGAATCCGTGATGATGACTCTGCGATGAAGACTTGGCCAGATGTGTTGATGATTGTGAAGAGAGAGAATTCCTTCCTAGTTAAGAGGGAGTGTTGATGTAATTGTAACTTCCGAAGATATTATGATGTATATTATCATTTTATGTTGTTGTTGTAACACCCCGGTTTTGACCCCGTTTGCATTAAAATGTATATGATGTATATATTGTAATTAATAGTGGTATGGAGCTAAAGGCAAAAGGCCCACGATTGATTTGGATGTTTTATGTTTCGGGAATTGAAATCGTTGCCGATGGTATATCGTGCTATCTGACACGTATTAATTTTGGCATCATGTAAAAATGCATTTTAATTAAAACTACCCACAACCAGCTATGTCAATGCAACCATAATGAAAAGGGCATGATTTTCCTAAGGAGAAGGAGGGGGAATTATTTAACCTTTAGGGCCAATAGGAAAAAGCCACATGTCAATAGGAGAACCCATCAATCAATCAACTACCAAATTAAATTCTTTGGAGTTAGTTGGGGGCAGTTATGGCCTGGGAAAACGTTTTGCATGGGTAGTGGTGTGTGGCAGGATTGTCAGTCCTTTCCCACACGCACACTCCACCAGGGATCCGTTCCTCTTCACGTTGGCATTCTTCCATTTTTCCCATTCTCACGCAGAGACGACTGTTCTTCTCCTCACGCACAGGTTTTGGCGTTTTTCCTCATGCAGAGAACTGGGAGAGTGGCATTACCCTCACGATTTTGTTGTGTGTGTATTTCTCTTCATGTTGTGGGTCTAGGTATGGGAATTCACCTCCACGTGGGTTGTTTTTCTTTCCTCACGCAACTGAGAAATCCCTGCTGGTTTCCCCACGAAATTTGGCTTGCTGTGGATTCCTGTTGAGTCATTTTGGCCACGATAGGGCCAAGAACGACTCAGGAATCGAGTTTCCTAGTCAGAGCTATGTATTACCCAAATTGTCACCTCGGTTTTGTACTGTGGCATTTGCTTTTCTTCCCCAGAGCTGTGAATTGCTAGATTTTGCTGTGTGTGTGCAATGGTTGGTCTTTGGACTATATTGGTGTGGGAATGAAGGCTTGGTATGCTTGATAAACCTGGTGTGTTCAGGAGCCTCATAGACAGAGCTATAGGGTTGGCTTTCTTCTCCACACCCCTTGAATAGCACTAGAAGGGAAGTCAGGGCCTGAGGGACTGTGTAGCAGAGAAGGGACCAATTCCTTGTATTGGGTGTGTGTGGGTGTCCTAGAAGTCAGGCTAGTTCTAGTGCAGGTGTCCTTGGCTCTTCAATAAGCCCACCAGCTTAGCAATCAGCTTTTCCAAGCTCCATGATGGCCTGATAAACTCAAATGTGTTGGCTTGGCCGAGTTGTGTATCTTTGGCTATGTGTGAGCCTACTTAGTTTCCTTATTCCTTGGGGAATCATGCCCAGCTCGGGGGTGGTAGTGTTGCTGAGAGATTAAGGAGCACACTGGCCTATGGTTGGGTGGAACATTGCAGCGACATAGTTGGTTGCGGACGAGCTTCTTCATAAGATAAGTATTCTTGTGTTTAAATCCCTGCAATTACATTTGATAATGAATTACAATGAACATGCTAAATGCTTGAATGTATGGTTTTGCTTCCGCTGTATGGTAATGATGTACGCATGTTTTAGTTCAAAGCATTTCAATTTTTATGTGTATGTTCATGGGGCTAGTTGCATGGATAGATAATGGAATGGTAGCGTCCTCTTCACCGATCGGAGGGTTGGGGACGTTACAGTTGTACCCCCATTGGGGATGTGTTTACCCCTTGCGGGATGTCTTAATTGTGTCTAGATATTGAGGTACAACCTCTGTTGTAAGTTGGGAAAATAGTCCCCAGTGTAACATCACGTAATGTGTATTTGGAGCCTCTCTAGGAGAAGTCGGCCCTGTTAGGGAAGACATGTGGGCCCCAGTCTTATGTTTGGTTAGTGACTTGGAAGGGTATAAATAGGGAGGCACTCTCCCTCATTTATACACTCTTCACACTATCAAATTCGCATTAGAGAGAGGGAGACAAAAGGGAGGAGAGATAGATGGTTGCTGAATACTTCTTATTACTGCTTTTGATCATCTTACCATTTTGAAGAAGTTTGTGGGGTTTTCTCCTCTATGGTTTTCCCGGTGAAAATCTTTGTGTCTCATGTATCTTTTATATCTTATGCATCTTGATGTACTTGTTATTCTTTCAGATAGAGATCCTAGATAATCTAATCAGATCTAAATAAAAACTAACACTTTTTTAAGTGATTCTCAAAAAATTGAACTCTATTTAAGGAGTTTATAGATTCTAATAATTCCATTTCAGTGAGTATATCCATTTCAATCCTTAATAAACTGGCCTCAGAAGGGAAGTACTTTAAGTACTCACTTTTTGATAGTGTCCGACCTTCTAATAAAGCAACCACATCTATGGAATTATTCACAATTTCCTTTGCTAGAGATATAACTTTTATTGCTACAACTTTTATTATAGCCATCTCACTCTATAATGTTTATGTCACTATGGTTACCTCCATACCAGGATGAAAAGGCCCAAACAAAATGTCAAACTATGAACCGAGAGAACTATTTGCATCCAAAAAAAAAAAAACATGAAGCAAACAAAACTCCATGGGCCATTGTTGGATTCATTTTTAGTCTTCTACTCCCAACTTGCAAAATGATAATCCTAAAAAAATGTTACTAAACTTTGTGGTAGAAAATTGCTAAAGAGATGAGAACATATTTTTGACCAGATAAAAAATAGGCATTTATAGTGCCATTGAGTTCCATGCTTTTAGAAAGCTCAAAGACAAATAACAAGCATGATGTGTTTTAGCATGATTTTCCAAATCTCATGCATCATTCCTTGATGGCCTTCCCTTGTCCCTATGCGGAATCTCTATACCCCCTTTACTCACTATAGTCCTGATGCTTGAGTTTAACCCTTAAAAACTAAATTTTTGAAGACATACGTGTGTCATTAGTTATATACCTTAAATATACACATCTTGCACCATTACAACCCGTGTACATTAGGTTTTGTGCTCAAAAAAAAAAAATTGCAGTTTTTCTCATCAAGTAATGAATACCTTGATCCTTGGCCTTCCATATGTCGGGAAACGCTCCGATTTGACCCTCAGTTTCCCATTGGAGGGCTATGTATAGAGCCAGTTTGAATCGTTGGAGGAGGAGAAACTTTGAGAGTAAAAATTCTATAGAAAATGTTTACCCCATTGCCATATATTTGAGTCTGCATCCCTTTGTCCTTGTTGATAGAACCATTGGCGTTTATCTCCCAAGCTTTGCATTTCCTTTTGTGAGATTTCCTTGTATGGAGGATTGAAGTGGAAGATGCCCAGGTAGTGGGACTCAATTTCTTGGTTTCAACGAGGTTCTAACAAATGTTGTCACGTTGTATCTATGTTTTTATATTAATAGAAATATCCATTTCTCGTCCAAATTTCATGTGCAATTGTTTATATTTATCCATGGGTGTAATTGCTTTATACATGTTAAAATGGATTATGCTATATTGAATACTAGCATTTAATATATTTCATGTTTGGATATGTGTTTTTTGTTGAGGGAAAATTGTAGGGACAAGCTTTTGATTGAGATCTCAACGTTGGTCATCTTCAAACATCCAGTTGAGGTACGGTTACACTCCCTTAGTTGTTAGTTTTTTTAAATTATCTAGCATGATTGAGAATGGATATGATTTCTAGTGTCATACTGTATGTTGTGGTCCACCACAAACCATAGGAAATTTTTTATCTATAATAGAGTTGGCGACCATACTAGGGATGTCTCTTTTGTTAGGGTTTTTGGGTGATTTTTTTCTTGAATCACTTTCTATTTATTTGTGTTTATGTGTCACATTTGGTAGTTTGTTCATCCATTAATAGTTCCTTGAAGTGGTTTGGAGCCTGTCTTACGTTTTTACTACCTTCTTCCTTATATATGTGGGACACGGTACTTACAATCAAGTATATAGGTGGTATGTCCTTTGTCAGGTCATGTACATACGCTGTTGTTCTCTAAATAGTCACGTATATATCCCATTTTGAGTGGCATCTTGGTGTGAGATATTGCTGGGTGGATTGTGAGTGTTTCTGGGTCTTCCAGGGCCCTTATGTTGTCCATTGACTGCTCCTGTTGTGGTTGGAAACCTCTTTTTATTAATCTTTTTTAGAAAGTTATTCTTGTTAATTTCTCCCTTTTTGTTTTTCTATTAGTGCATTAATCCTTAAGTATCGGTGTCTTGTTGCTTCATGGATGGGATGGGAATTTAATGGTTCTTTTTATTATTATTTTTCATTCATTTACTTTGAAAATACAAAAATAGTTGCATTGGTGCATATTCATTTGCATTTTGCATGTGCATGGAAGTAGGTACTTGCATTGGTTTTCTTGGGATGAAATTAGTATTTAGGATTTCATTTAGGAAAGATTGCATTTGGATTTGAAAGGGAAAAGGAATTATCGTGCATTTCATTTAGTGGCATACCATCTATTCATTTGGAAAACAGAATTGCACTTGGCATTGTTTTTAGGTGTGCATATTTGCTTTTATTGCCGAGCCATAACATCACTAGTTTCACGTCCAGATCCCTTGAGTAAGCACAACCTCTTAAAATGAACAACACCTAACTTAAAATTAATTAGAATGATTTTATTTTATAGGGTGCATCAACAATATAAGTTTTAGAGTCTTGGAATAGGATTTTGTGAGTAAAATTCTCCAAGACTATAAAACAAAAAACAATTTAGGTGTCTGACCAGGGAGAGGTTAAATCTTTACTATAATTAGTGTTCTCAGGAAGCTCCTCTTACAAAAAATTTAATCATGAGGGAGTGCTTATGTTGATGGTGGGGATATCCCTCCACTACCTTTAGTGAGCGGCGAATATATTTGCAACATCTTATTCATATCCGGGGTCTCTTGAGGTACCTTTGGTGCTTTCAAGCTTCGATATTAGTTACCATTCCCATTCGATGGATCTCGCCTACATTTGTCTACATGAGCATTGGTTATATTGAGGTGACCTTAGTTTCTTTTCCTAGAAATCATAGGGGGTACTTGCAGAGGTTATTTTGTGAGTGTCCTATACAAGTAGCGGTTGGCTGACACAGTCGCTTTATGCATTGAAACTCAGGCCACTACAATTGGTTACACATCTCTGCTTGTAGTGTATTGGAGTCTCATGAATTTTCTAGGCAAGACATACATGCTACATTCAGGAGCTCATTTATCCTCACTCCTTGCCTATTTGCATCTATATTAGCTTATTTAGGGTTGTGCTCTGTGTTTGCTAGTTGGTTTTAGGGATCACAATTACTTGGGTCTCTTTTTCTATGGAGTCATTGTGGATTGATTTCTGACACTTCGTCATTCTCGACGTTTAACATGTTTACCACCTTTTGATCCTTCGTATCCTCTTTATAGGAGGGCCATACATTATACGTGACCTCTTTCACATCAAGGTCTCCATAGAATTTTTACCATGAGTACCACTTCCGAGACTCTGGAGTTCCCTGCATCTTCGTCATCTGCATTGGGAGGAGGATCCCATGAGCCTCCTTCTTCATCTACTGTTGGGTGTATTATTATTTCTAAATTAATTCACATATTATTTAATTATCAACCGGGGTTGGTAAGCTTAGAGTTGACACAAAATATATGCGAAGGTAGAGGGTGTAGTGTAAATATTTTAACAAACAAAAGATCGAAGATCTTTCAGAATGAAAAACCGAGTCAAACTCCAAAAAATGCAATTATTAAAGTAATTAGACTGAGGTAAACTAATAAGATAAACAATTGATAACAGACTTTAATATGAAATACAATCAACAATTAACTCCTCAAACTGAAAACTAGGGTACAAGGAAAACTTAACTTATAAGCAACTAGAAAACTTAATAAAAGAAGCAAGTAGAAAAATTAATAAAGAAAACTTTAGGTTCTATCCTACAAGTTCTTTCAACAATAATACAACATAAAAAATACAACCTAAAAATATACTAAGGAAAACACATATAACCCTAAATCTTGCTTACAAACAAATAAATCAATTCAAAAGGAATAAACACAAAACCATACAACAATAAAACAAAATCAGAAACAAAACTTAAGAAATAAGACTTAAAAATAACTTAAACTTCACTCAAAGTAAAAGAAGTAAGGAAAATGATAAAACTTAAATAAATAATTTAAAACAACTAAAATTTAACTTTAATGTTAAACAAAACTGTCATCTAACTATTATAGTCTGTTAGCACTGGAATTGGGCCCCAAGGTCGAGCAGGGGGGAGTGCCCGCTCCCGGGTAATAGCAGAACCACTTTAGACCGTGCCTCCGGCCCTGCGCAGTCAGAGAGGGATCTCTCATTTTGTCTTCGGAGTCTACTCCACGTAAGATTTTCAGTCAAGGATAATCAGGGGGCCAGGATCCTGAATGGGACAAGGTGTATCAAGGTGAGATGTGAGTTGGGAATATCGGGGTAAGGGACCATTGGCAATGGAGTTGAAAACCTGTGTAGGGAATACTTGCATAAGGAAAGGAATGGCATAGGATTGCAGAGAGAGGCAAGGTAGCCGCTGATCTCCTAATCAGGAGATATTTAGCGGGTGGTCGGAGGACAAGAGAGAACAACCCATCACATGGAGCACCAACGAGATGAATTCCATGCAACTTTAGAAGAAACTTGGTAAATGTCTAAAACAACAGTTGGAGCATAACGAGTATGAATTCCTAACTGCTATACACTAAGTTGCAGACATGAAAGAAATCAACAGACTGGAGTGAAAACAGGAAACACATTGCACGTAAAAGAAGATACATATTGGGAAAAGCAACGACACATGAATCTCTGCCCTTAGAAACAACTCCTCCTCTGGAATTTTATTCATAACACAGGCATCAAATCTTATTTACAATGGAGAGCCTCAGCCCTAGAATGTTTCCCAATCCAACCAACTCCTCTCTCCCTCTATCGAGAGTGTATTTATATTATTCTAATGCCGAGACTACTGAATAGAAAATTGTTACAAGTCACAATCATGCGTTAATAGTACAAGGAGTGGAACTATCGCCACGTTTTACAAAGATAAATAATAAACATTATGGCGCTAGTGGTCGCCTTTGGCCTGAGTAACAGTTTGACGTGCTTGGCCGCCATGACGAATTATGAGTATGATGCCTCCTTTTTTGCTCGAAGCCTGTGCTTCCACCGTGTTCAAATGCAACTTTCGCATGGGCACACATTGGCAAGGTAGTTTGCATCTTTCACCGGTTCAATCACATCCACCACCTCCTTCCTCGCCGAGTAACACTGTTAACCGTGGGCTCTGGAAGAAGTGCTGCATTTCTTCTAGTTGAGACAAAAATGTGGGGTGGCTTGTCATTCTTGTACTTCTCACCTCCAGTGGGGTGAGCTCTCCCACAGGAAATAGGGTGTAGCATATCTACACCAGGCCCATCACCCTCAGAAAGTGGACTTCACAAACAGGGTTGTTAGGGCTTTAAACCCCTGACTCTCCCATATGAAAAAATGCTTATATAGGGAATAGTCAATGACTGTGCCCTTCTGCAGAGGATTTGGTGGGCGCGATGCTATCAGGGGTTCCTGGAAAAACACTTATGGGGAGTAAGTGTCCAGACCCCGTGTCGTTGGGGGCGCAGGTATCACGTCTGGACTTCAATGGCTAGTGTCGTTCTTGGCATGCAATACCAAGGTGACGGGCGAGTGTGGAAGCTTCGCACCAACCGTCAACACCCCCAGACAGACAAGCTTCTCAAACGAGATCTTCATCGTCAAACTCTTCGGGCCTTTGCAGATTCGTGAAGAAGTAAAACTCAGGTTTTGGAGATATGTTAATTCACCCCCTTTGCGCCGAAAGTAGTATATATATAAGCCTTCGAGACTGATCCTAGCAATGACTGGTCATTATTCCTGCATACTCTGTCATCGAGTGTATTTGGTATCAACATGTGTGAGGGCGCGAGCAGAGTGATCTTTTACTTGCTGGGGATCTAGTCACTTAGTTTCATCGGTCGTGGCACCTTACCGTCCGCTGTGGGACGCATTTGTGGACGCCATCTAGTACAATAGATCCATGCTGCAAAGTTCATGAAGTGGACGTTCCCACGTTTCCTTGCTCTTTTGAAGTAGGAAATGGAATGGTCTCCTGCGTCATGCTGGCTTTGCCTCGTGTGAGTGGCGGATTCGCCGGTTACTTTCCTTACTTCCGCAAGCGAACTCACACAAAAATCCACCTATCATGACATGACTCTGCCAAAGGGATGATTCCACCATTACACGCGCTACAAATGGCGTTAAAGAAATCGACCAATCTACAAGGATGCAGATTACACGCATGAACGTCTCCTCCGCTGTCATCTCCGCATTGGATGTGAATCCTATACCCTGGGAGCCTTCCCAGCCATCCGACCTAAGGAATCTTTCACTTCTGTCGTCCACGTTCCATTCTTTCTGCCGCCAACTTTTCTCCTTTGAATGTCGCGGGCAGTTTTGGGTTGTGACGTGTTCTCAATCGTCGATCGTGATCGAACCTTCATGCAGCCGTAGATCTGAGTGGGCCCCATTATATTTCACAATGAAAAGCCTTGGAATTCATCCGTGCTAGTTCACTCTATGAAATAAATTGTGGCTGTATATTTCTTTCCTTTCTTATTGTGGTCGTTGATCTTTGTGACCTCTACCTCTCTTTTGCGATTTGAAATCGTGGCTTCACCTGCGCAAGTATGGCATGCGAAATTGATCGAGGCCATAGATCTGACTTAGATCTCATCTCGACCATAGAATACTGCCGACCTTTAACACATTTTGCAACTTGGAAACACGGCTTTGGTCAAGCATGTCCGCTCGCGCGAAATGGTTTGGAGACATTGATCCACCTCCGATCAATCTCAGCCTTTGATTTCGAGCCTCGCTCAATGCCTTCAGCACACCTTCCATTTTTTGCTTTTCCTTGAACTTATGATAGCTTGAAGGGGAGTTCACATGAAGTTCACGGGGATGGGACCTTCATCGAACTCCTATAAGGCTCTCAAATCAACTGTTAAAAATAGAGTGTTAACAATTGGCTCCACGAGGGATGCTATCCTCCCAGTGAGGTAGCAAAGAACCCTCGTAGACCTAGTGCCAAAACCATTGGGCTACCTTCAATCTTTCTTTGACATCTTCATTCTGCTCTGAGTTACTGCTTTAGCGAATTCGTGCCACTCTTGCAAATCATGCTGGTGATTGTAAACCTATGCTTGTAACTGAAAATGAAAACAAACTGAAACAGTGATGAAGGAAATGCTCGATAACTGCCGAGATTATTTTTTCCTACCTACTCTACCTAACTTTGTACACAAATCTGACTAAGTGAAATCAAACTTCCAATGAAGCCAATCAAGCAATTTTCCTAGTAGTTTTGTTCTTTCATTGTGCTTGATGGACATAAATGAAATAGATAATGGGAGAAGGAAATGATAAACAAACTGATCTTCAAAGCAAGGATGCAACCAATCACTGCCTTCGCCCAGACCCTCCATATATTCAGCTACGAGGTCATAGAAATCATGGCAACCTCCAACATGTTCTGTCACCTGCTAATGGGAAAGCCGTCCGGAGCTTCCTTCTTCTAGAGATTCGTCAGGTGACACTTGGAAGATTGTAAAAGAGGACCCACAGAATATTTATTCAATGGAACATCCCGCTTTTCGCTTGAAATTTCTATAATAAGAGCTTGATGTACTTCAAGAGGGGGGTCCCTTACTTCTCTAGTGGAACTAAGTAGGCATATTCCTCTTGTGTGAGCTGGTGCTTCTAGCCGCTTCTTATCATCTTCTTTCCTATGCAGGTTTCTAGCCTGCACCATATCTGTTTCTTTCTGCTTTTGCTTGGAGGCCTTAATTATGCGTCGTATTAATTCAAAAGAGGCATAACACAAGGGTAGGCTATCACCTCTAGTGCCCTTATCGTCCTTTCCTGCTTCAACCTTCTGACTTTTCATTGCATCTTGGTTCTTTTCATCAGCAGGCTTTGTTTCAACAGCTGGCTCGTCAAGTATATTCCACAGGTACTCTTCCTCATATTCATCATACACAGGCGTACCAAACTCCTTCTTAAAATCGTCCTTTGCAGACCAGGGGCAGTGCAGGTTGTCATTTTCAGAGAACAATCCTGTAGGACTACCTGCTCCTGCATCAGGCCAGTCATCTTTTTGCATACCAGGAGAGAGATTTGATGTGCCAGAGACTTCCCCATTATGCTTGTAGGGCCCAACCAATTTGTATGTGTCTTTTATTTCACCACCATTGTCTTGATCTGACAATTTCTTGGACATCTTAAGGTTTTCCTCAACCTCCAAACAATCAATGAATATATGCTGCAGGGTGGTTGATTTTCTCTCCAAAAGAAGCAAGGACAGGTCAGGAGGAAAGGAGAATGCATAATAGATCTTAGAAGCGTTCTCAAGAGGTTGGACTTCCTTAGGCATGCTATAATAAAAGCTTGCGAATCTTTTGTTAAAACTAGATATGGCCTCATCCTCATGCCTCCTCAGGGAATAAAAATCTAAAAGTATTTTCTCCAATGGCTTTCTCCTACCCCAAAACTTTAAGAAAGTGCAAGAAAACTCTTCCCAAGTGTTGATGGACTTAGGTTGCAAGTGTTTAAACCATACTTTGGCATCTCTTTGCAAGGGCAGGGTGAAAGCCCGCATGCATACATAATCATGATCTATCTCAAAAAGGTCAGAGAAATGCTCAAAGGCTTGTAAATGTTTCTCAGCAGTCAAGTCTTGGGATTATCCATCGAACTTGGGGAGGTACTTGTAATATTTCGGGGGAAAATCATGGAGGATGGGGGGTAGCTGTAGTGGGTCGTATCGGCTTGGAGAAATAGGAGAGACAAGGTTAGGCACAATAGCTAAGCTATCATTTGAGGTTTCATGAATTTTATAGGGGTGTGCTTTGACATCATGAGCCCCTGGATAAAAATCTGGGCCATAATCAGATGTACAGGATGATGCAATGCTTTCGGTTCATAAAGAAGGATAAACAGAAATATATTCATAGCTCTGTTCAGAATGAGCTGAACCATAAAAGGTTGTTTTGATAAATCTGGGAAAAGATAAGAGCAAACTTACAAGATAGGATAAGGCATCCTGGAAGAAACGCAGACCCGAGTATCTTGACCTTCTGCCATGCATCTCTAAGCTTAATAAGGGGTCCATTTTCTAGACGGACTCTGCCAGCTTTCCTCGGCCATTTGATTTTTGGGTCACACCACCAGCGGAGTCCCTGAAGTCTGAATCCTTCAAGAGTGGATTCGCCAGGTGAAAAGTGCTCAACCTTCTTGATGTCTGGTCAATTGTTCACCATCAACAACCAAATTTAAATCTTTGTCATTCTTCCCAGGGAGGATCTTCAATTTCATCCTCAGAAATGACGTTAGTTTGTTAGCACTGAAATTGGGCCCCAAGGTTGAGCAGGGGGGAAGGCCCGCTCCTGGATAACAACAGAACCACTTTAGATCGTGCCTCCAGCCCTGCACATTCAGAGAGGGATCTCTCGTTTTGTGTTTGGAGTCTAATCCACGTAATATTTTTAGTCAAGGATAATCAGGGGGCCAGGATCCTGAATGGGACAAGGTGTATCAGGGTGAGATGTGAGTTGGGATTATCGGGGTAAGGGACCATTGGCAATGGAGTAGAAAACCTGCATAGGGAATACTTGCATAAGGAAAGGAATGGCCTGGGATTGCAGATAGAGTCAAGGTAGCCGCTAATCTCCCAATCAGAAGATATTTAGCGGGGGGTCGGAGGGCAAGAGAGAACAACCCATGACATGGAGCACCAGCGAGATGAATTCCATGCAACTTTAGAAGAAACTTGGTAAATGTCTGGAACAACAGCCGGAGCATAACGAGTATGAATTCCTAACTGCTATACACTAAGTTGCAGACATGAAAGCAATCAACAGACTGGAGTGAAAATAGGAAACACATTGCACGTAAAAGAAGATACATATTGGGAAAAGCAACGACACATGAATCTATGGCATGAGAAACAACTCCTCCTCTACAATTTTATTCATAACACAGGCATCAAATCTTATTTACAATGGAAAGCCTCAAACCTAGAATGTTTCCCAATCCAACCAACTCCTCTCTCCCTCTATCAGGAGTGTATTTATATTATTCTAATGCTAAGACTCTTGAATAGAAAATTGTTACAAGTCACAATCATGCGTTAACATTACAGGGAGTGGAACTATCGCCACATTTTACAAAGATAAATAATAAACATTATGGCGCTAGTGGTCGCCTTCGGTCTGAGTAATAGTTTGACGTGCTTGGCTGCCATGACAGATTATGAGTATGATGCCTCCTTTTCTTCCCGAAGCATGTGCTTCCACCGTGTTCAAATGCAGCTTTCCACACGGGCACGCGCTGGCAAGGTAGTTTGCATCTTTCCCTGCTTCAATCACATCCACCACCTCCTTCCTCACCGGGTAACACTGTTAACCGTGGGATCTGGAAGAAGTGCCGCATTTATTCTGGTTAAGACAAACCTGTGGGGTGGCTTGTCATTCTTGTACTTCTCACCTCCAGTGAGGTGAGCTCTCCCACAGGAAATAGGGTGTAGCATATCTACACCAGCCCCATCACCCTCGAAAAGTGGACTTCACAAATAGGGTTGTTAGGGATTTAAACCCCTGACTCTCCCATCTAAACAAATGCTTATACAGGGAATAGTCAATGACTGTTCCCTTCTACAGAGGCTTTGGTGGGCATGATACTATCAGGGGTTCCTGGAAAAAAACTTATGGGGGGAGTAAGTGTCCAGGCCCCACGTCGTTGGGGGCACGAGTATCACGTCTGGAACTCGATGGCTGGTGTCGTTCTCGGCATGCAATACCAAGGTGACGGGTGAGTGTGGAAGCTTCCCACCAACCATCAACACCCCTAGACGAACAAGCTTCTCAAACCAAATATTCATCATCAAACTCTTCGAGCCTTTGTAGATTCATGGAGAAGTAAAATTCAGGTTCTGGAGATATGTTAATTCACTCCCCTTGCTCCGAAAGTAGTATATATATAAGGATTCGAGACTGATCCTAGCAATGACTGGTCATTATTCCTGCATACTCTGTCATTGAGTGTATTTGGTATCAACATGTGTGAGGGATCGAGCAGAGTGATATTTTACTTGCTGGGGATCTAGTCACTTAGTTTCATCGGTCGTGGCACCTTATCGTTCGCTATGGGAAGCATTTGTGGACGCCATCTGGTATAATAGATCCATGCTGCAAAGTTCATGAAGTGGACATTCCCACGTTTCCTTGCTCTTTTGAAGTAGAAACGGAATGGTCTCCTGCGTTGTGCTGGCTTTGCCTCGTGTGAGTGGCAGATTCGCCGGTTACTTTCCTTACTTCTGCAATCCAACTCACACAAAAATCCACCTATCTTGACATGAATCTACCAAAGGGATGATTCCACCGTGACATGCGCTACAAATGGCGTCGGAGAAATCAACCAATTTGTAAGGATGCCGATTACACGCGTGAACGTCTCCTCCGCTATCATCTCAGTGTTGGATGTGAAGCCTGTACCCTGGGAGCCTTCCTAGCCATCTGATCCAAGGAATATTTCACTTCCGCCATCCACGTTCCATTCTTTCTGTCGCCAACTTTTCTCCTTTGAACGCTGTGGGCAGTTCTGGGTCTTGACGTGTTCTCAACTGTCGATCGCGACCGACCCTTCATGCAACCGTAGATATGAGTGGGCCCCATTTTCTTTCGCAATGAGAAGCCTTGGCATTCATCCGTGCTAGTTCGCTCTGTGAAATAAACTGTGGCCGTAGATTTATTTCCTTTCTTATCGTGGCCATTGATCTTCGTGACCTCTACCTCTCTTTCACGATTTGAAATCGAGGCTTCACTCGTGCAAGTATTGCATGCGAAATTGATCGAGGCCGTAGATCTGACCCAGATCTCATATCGATCGTAGAATACTACCGACCTTTAACACATTTCACAACTTGGAAATGTAGCTTTGTTCGAGCATGTCCACTCGCGCGAAATGGTTTTCAGCCATTCATCCACCTCCGATCAATCTCAGCCTTTGATTTCGAGCCTCGCTCAATGCCTTCAACACACCTTCTGTTTTCTCCTTTGCCTCACACTTCTGATAGCCTGAAGGGGAGTTCATGTGAAGTTCGCGGGGATGGGACCTTCATCGAACTCCTATAAGGCTCTCAAATCAACTGTTAAAAAAGGAGTGTTAACACAGTCAAAACATAATTCAGACATTCACAAAACAAAACTAAAAACAATCTTAAAACACATAAAAAACATTGAAAACATAACTAAGGGTTGAATGACAAACTGAACTGTGGGTCTGAAAAGGGTGGCTGAATAACAGACTGAACAGGTTGCCCGAGTGATAGTCTGCACAGTTAAAATGGTAAAAACTAACCTAAATGTACTAATATTCAGCTGAAGCCATGCAGATGTAATTCTAATGCATCAGAACAGTAAATAAACCTATTTAACAACAAATTAACCCTAAACTAATTCACGAACAAAAGGAATCATTGCTTATTAAACTAATAAATAAACTGGAAATTAACTTGCATAAATTCAAAATAGAAAATAAAATAATAGAATTGAGTCTATTCTAAATTCATAAAAACAACTTATTCTATATTCTTGAAAACAAAGACTGAAAGTAATGCTAGAAATGAAATAACTGGAAACCAAATGACTGAAAGCAAATAACTGAAAGCAAGCTATGCACGCATCTAACTAATTAACTTTCAAAATAAAACTAAGTTAATGTATTACAAAAAACAAATAAAATAGCATTTACTATAATCTAATGGAAGCAAACTAGAAATTAAACTACACTAGCTAAAACATAAAAGAAACTAAGCTAAACAAAGAAAATGAATTTCTGGTTGATGAGAGGCCCTCTTAGCAATCAGGGGTGATGCCTAGCTAACTTCTACTTAAACACAATCTTCAACAACAACGCATACAATTCTTTATTCAGATGGTGGAACAGAAATATAAAGTTCAAGAGTAAATCACAACAAGAACTCTTCTCCTAACTCTGCTAACTGACTGATTTTACAGCTAACTGAGCTCTCTCACAGAGGCTGCTTTATATAATGATTTACAGGGATGATCAAGTCGACCCTTTAGTGGTTGACTTCTCTCTAAATTTAGTCGACTATAATGGAGTTTAACTGATCACAGGCCATCACATAAGCATCTCCCTTCTTTAGCGTGAATAATCTTCAAAGGTGGCACACGAGCTTCTCTTCAGCATGAATGATCTGTAGAGGTGGCACATGAGTTCCTTTCTGAGCGTAGCAGGTGACTGATGGTGAATAGAGGAGAGCGTAGTGGTGGATCTTCTAGGGCATGAGTTGAATGCATCAATCCATCATGTGGATGGTTGATGTGGTGGTGAATAAAGGAGAACGCAGGCTGGCAAGTATTTAGAACACAACTCCATCACCAGACGCGTGGATAACCAGATCGTTTGCAGACTGTTCCAACGTTTTAATGGCGGGAGTTAATTCTCAGCAGCGCGCAGTTTGATGGGCGATCTGGATGGAGTGCTGAATGGAAGGCTAGGACGTGAGTTGGATATGCTGGGCGTTGATCTAGGGTGAACATAGTGTCTATCTGCTAGCGCGCTTCAGGACTGGAGTCTACAACAACACTTTTCAACATCTGGCAAACCACCAGCGAGTTTCACGCGACGGGATGGATGACGAGCTGGACGCCAAGCTGGATATGTTGTGCGAAAAGCAGGCTTAATGCGTTTTGCGTATTAACTTGGCCCAAAAAGATTATAAAACCTGCAAACCATTATACAAACCAATTAATACATCAATGAGTTTAAATAATATTATTTTTAATTGATTTAAACCATAAAAATGATAATAATAAAAACATTTATATAAACCTTAAAAACACTCTTATCCGAGGTTGAATAATGATCTGCGTGTCATAAAGTATACATAAGATAATAAAATATATGGTTAAATGAGTAATTTATCTGCCAAAAATGATAACAAATCTAGGATTAACATTCCCCCAAATCGAAGAAATGTCAGGTCCCACTGAGCAAAAAGAAAGAACAAGAATTTAGGAAGAAGGCAAACTAGCAGCTACCTTCAACTTGGCAGATGAAGAAGGCGATTTAAACTTCACTCTATTAACGTGTAACTTAAAAATAACATATCTTTCATGTCACACATTGTATGAAAATTAAAAATGACTTTATTGGATTTTCAACCGTTCTTAGGTTCAAAGTAATTTTATCATTTATAAAGTTTTTTTAAAATTAATTCAACCATGTCCAAAGTAAAACTTTGGGCAGGTTGAATAAAAACATAAATTGCATTGATCATTTTCATGCATAACTGGGTAAGAGAATAGAATTATTAACAGTGAAATGGAAAAAAAAAGTTTGCCCAAAAACAAATTTTGGTTAGCAAATTTAATCATAAGTACTATAATATCACCATTTTTTTAGATCATATTCGATATTTCATTTGCCTTCATTCGATTCTCCATATGGTAAGACCATATTGAATTTTGTTGTAGAATATGCTTCAAGCTATAACCAAATTCCACTGTTTACATTCCTGAAAATACTTAACATTTGTTAGAGATAAATAGATTTAAAAATAATCTAATTTTTCAAATCAAATCCATCTTCCCCCAAACCAAAGATATGGCATGTCCTCAAGCCATACAGAGAGAATAAATGATTGTTCCAAAAAAAAAAAAAAGAATGCTATCATGCTATTAATTTGTTGTATGGAAACTAACTAGTAAATGGAAATGGTTCAGAAATGTATATTTATGAAAAATAAAACAATGCTTAGAAAGACCATGTAAAATAAGAAGAATATAATTAAAAGAATACAACAGGGAAAAACTAGCCATCCGTGCCTCATTGTAAATATATCCTGTCATCATCAAGTATTTCAAGTGTACCCCGGAGTATGTGAGATTTACAACTATGGGTCCCATTTATAAGAAAATGACATCTTAGATATATGCAGAATTAGACGGCCGGGGCAAAGTAAACTTAGAGCCTATCTCGAATGACATTATAAAAAATTGTCCATGACATAAATTTTTTTTTTTGAATTTTTTTTCATATATTATCACTATTTGACGAACTATGTGTATAGTGGTGTATTAACCAGATATTGCCCCGCTGCCAGCAGGCATGTTCAGTACCCCGACAGGTTTATCTTGGTACCATGCAAGCATAGCACCGTCGCTGGTAGGCTTGTTCAGTACCCCGACGGGTTTACTTGCATTTATTGAGCTTCCTGTTGTAAGGTTTTTACTTAGCATTGACTCGCTGTTGGCAGGCCTGTTCAGTACCCCGACGGGTTTTCCTTGTATAATGATATTTAAAAATATGGAAGTCGATTGGTACTAGAGCGTGTTAAGTCTTGCTAAATAAATAATTCAATTTTTTCAAAATAAAGTTATAAGTAATTTCATAATGGCCAGACTCATAAAACATTTCAAAAGAGAATAACTGAAAGTTGTTCTTTAACCTAAGAGTCCTTCATCTTTATAAAGTAAAGTAATGTTCCCCACAAATAAAAATTCCACTTACTTTCAAGTTATCACCAAAATACTTAAGAGACAAGTTTTGATAACAAGTATAGGACGAACTAGTAATCCATAGGTAAAAATAAGGATGTGAAAAATATAATAATGAAAATAGGTCTTATCGAGCAACTGTTTAGAAGAATAAATCATAAATATACATGTCTGAATCAAAATACCAAGAACTATATGAATCGTAATAGAATTGGTTAAGTATGATATACAAGGATTGATATATAAAAATTTATCCGTATAAGCTGCAAATTTCAAAAGTACCCTAAAAAAGATTAAAATACCTACTGAGTATTTAGCATACTTTCCTTGTCCAAGTAATATTCCATTAGCTACTCATATAGATAATATATTTGTAATCAAACTGAAAAACCACTTGTTAGATGATTCAATTTATTCATAAAGACATAAAAGAAAAAGAGTCATGTGTAAACAACCTATTAGAAACGACTCTTATTTATTCAAAGAAACAAGCACATATTTACATATATACAAGTGATAATAACCCAAAATATTTTAAGGATCAGGAGGAGGAGGAATAGCTTCCCCTTCAACTAATTCGATTTCATTTTGCTGCAAAACATTTTGTATGAAATCCTATTTAGATGTCGGTTGGTGATAGAGCCTAAGTCTATGTCCATTTAATACAAAGGAAATTTCTGAGCCATCAATTGTTTTAATTTTTACTGATCCATTTTCAAAAGCTATAACTACTTTGTATGGACCCATCCAACATGTAGTTAATTTCCCATTAAAATTTTTAAACCGTGAATCAAATAGTAGTGCCCAATCTCCAGTATTAAACTGCTTTTGCTTAATAAATTTATCATGCCATGTCTTTCGTTGATTCTGTATTAAAATTATTCTTTGAAGTGCATCTTGTCTAATTTCATCTAACTCATTAATCTGTAATATTCGTTGTTTCTGTGCTTCATCCAAATTCATGCCTAATTGTGCCGCCATATGAAAAGTTTTAACTTGAAATTCAATAGGTAAAAGGAGTTGTTTTCCATACACTAACTCATAGGGGGTATGTCCGATAGTGTTTCTCCATGTTATCCTATAGGGCCATAAAGCCTCGGGGAGTCTATCCCAATCCTTATGATGTAAGTGAATGGTCTTAGTTAAAATGCCTTCTAATACTTTATTAGTTGATTCTACCTGACCATTAGCCTGAGGGTGATAAGGTGAATATTTGCAATGTCGGATGGCACATTTCGTAGTAAGTTCTTTCATTAATTTCGAAGTAAACTGGGTATCTTGATCTGTGACAATTTCTCTAGGTGCACCAAACCGGGTGAATATTTATTCATATATAAATTCTACCACCAATTTCTCTGTGGCTCTAAATAAAGCTTTAGCTTCTACCCACTTGGTGACATAGTCCGTATAGACTAAGATATATTTCTTTTTACGAGAAATGGGAGAATTTGGTCCTATAAAATCAAGAGCCCAACTTTCAAAAGGTTTAATCATAACTTGGGGTTGTAAAGGCATTTGATTAGATGACGTAGGTCTACCCATTCTTTGGAAACTATCGCATCCTTTAACATATTTGGCAGCATCCTTAAAAATGCTTGGCCAATAATAACCAGAATGTAAGACTTTATATCCTGTCCTCTTATCAGAAAAATGTCCTCCACATGTTCCATCATGGCATGCATGGAGGATGTTTGTCATTTCATCCTCTCGCACACATCGTCGAATAATAAGATCGGGACCAGTGCGGAAGAGATCGTTATCAACCTAAGAATAATTAGAAATCTGAACTATAATATGACGCTTCTCACGTGGAGACAAATGGTTTGGTATTTTCCCAGTTGCTATATAATTGGCAATATCCACAAACCAAGGGGTTTGAACAGATACAACAAATAGATGTTCATCAGGAAAAGTGTCGTCAACTGGTTTAGTACTGTCTTCATGTTGAATCCGGGAAAGGAAATCTACTATGAGATTTTCTTTACCAGGTCGGTCAATGACAGTAATATTAAATTCTTGAAATAAAATAATCCACCAGGTCACTCTACCATTGGTAATTGGTTTATTCATTAGAAATCTAATGCCGGAGTGATCGGTATGCACAAAAACTTCTTAACCTGTGATATAATGACGAAATTTATTAATAGAATAAACTAATGCCAAAAATTCCTTTTCAGTAACAGTATAATTTAATTCGGCAGGGGTCATACTTTTGCTAATAGAATAGATGGCATAAGGTACTTGTCCTTATTTTTGGCTAAGGACTCCTCCTATGGCCGTATCAGAGGCATCGATAGATATGTGAAAAGGAAGGGACCAATCAAGACCCCTAAGTATTGGTGCCACTGATAGTTTAACTTTTAAGATCTCAAAAGCATTTTGAGAAGATTCCTTCCACTGGAATTATGAGTTCTTTGTAAGTAACTTAAACACTGGTGCATCTATTTTAGTAAAATTTTCAATAAAGTGGCGGTAATAGCCTGCATGACCAAGGAAACTTCTTACCTCTTTCTGAGTTTTGGGAGAGGGAAGGCCAACAATTACTTTGATCTTTGTAGGGTCTACCTTAATTCCTTGGGAAGAAAAATGGTGTCCCAAAAGTATACCTTCTGTAAGTAACATTTTACATTTTTCATGACTAAGAGATAAATTCGTTTCTTGACACTGGATCAAGACCTTCTCAAGGTTGTCAAGGGATTCTTGAAAAGTATTACGATAGGTCATAAATTCATCCATGTATATCTCCACATAGTCATGTATAAGATCGAAAAATATTCCTAAGAATGCTCGTTGGAAAGTGGCAGGTGCATTACATAACCCAGATGGAAGAAATTGGTAAGCATATGTTCCCCAAGGGCATGTAAAAGTGGTTTTGTCTTGATCTTTTGGTGCTATTAAAATCTGGTTGTAACCACTATACCCGTCAAGAAAGGAAATATACTGTTTACCTGACAGAGTATCTAATACTTGATCAATAAAAGGTAAAGGAAAGTGGTCTTTAAGTGTAGCTTTGTTTAACTCTCTAAAATCAACACAAATACGCCATTTCCATGTAACCTTATTCAAAACTACTACTAAAGGAGATGCCCATTTACTGTCGGAAATAGGATAGATGAAACCAACAGTGAGGAGTTTTTGTAATTCTTCTTTTACTATATCCTTTAGAGCAGGATTCATCCTCCTCTGTGGCTGTCTTACAGGTGACATGCTTGGATCCATATAAATATGGTGAATACAGGTATTGGGGTGTATACCCTTCATATCGGTGTATTCCCATGCAAATTCTCTAGCTTGTTTCTTAAGAATTTTAAGCAAATGTGCTTGTTGGTTTTCACTTAATCCAGCGTTTATATGTAATAATTTTTCAGGGACAACCTCACAAGGTATGGTATATGGTCCTGTATTCTCTTCGATTGTGAAGACACAAGGTGTTTCTGTAAACATTGAGAGAGCCATATTCTCTTGAAACTCATCTCCAAAAAATTGATCGATTTGAGCAAATGGCTGAGGGAAATCTGTACAGGTTGTTGAAGAAACAAACTGGTTTAATACATTCTCAGTGGTCTGCTCCTGAAGTGCAAAAGAAAAATCACTAGGAAGGGAGAGATCATCAAAATATTCATCCCCAAAAGAACAATTTAACCACCGTGAATTTTGAGTTATTGGTTGTGCTAGGGTGTATAAAATAAGTCTTTGTGTGTTCAACCCATTGGAAATAGTCATCTCCCCATCCCTATACCCTATAAAACCATTTGCAGTAGCTAACCATGGTCTTCCCAAGATAATAGGATGTCCTTTAGAAGGATTCTTTGATTCTACGACCATAAAGTCAATAGGGTATTCCCATGAAGCTACTGATACAACAATGTCATCCAGGACTCCAGCGTGTTTTACTGTAATGTGGGCTGCTAGTTCTAGGATGGAAGGAGTAGGTCGGAGGAATCCTCCTAACTGTAAAACTTCTAAAAATGCAGTGTTCATCATGTTAATAGCTGATCCTAAATAAATTAATGTATTCTCTATGGCGGTGTTGTTTATAATTACAATCACTACTGGGGCTCCTGGATTTGTATATTTTGCAATCCGGGGCTGACTTGTCATACATTCAGACATTTCTCATATAACATGAACTGTAAGAGGGTCCTTTTGCTTCTTTCCTGGGCATTTAATACATAGCTCTTTTATTACCTTACTATATATGGGTATATCTTTAATAGCTTGTAATAGAGGGATTTTAATACAAATCTTTTTTAATTCATTCAAAATGTTATACTCTAGATGAACTACAAGTTTTTCTATTATTAATCTTTTTGGAAATGGAGGAATTCTTTGCTCCTGAATAGTTTCTTGTGGAGGATGGGTGTGTACTGAAACCTTTGGAATGCTCACATCCTCCAAAATAGCATCATTCACGGGTTCACTTGAATATTATTATTCTTCGTTTGGTTCCTAAATGATGACTAATTGTTAGTTGGAATAATTCACCTCCTGCGGACAGCAAGGTGTTCCACTGGTCTGAATGGTTCAGATCCAGAACAAATAGAGGACAGAGGTTGAAGACTCTCCCTAGATGCCGTAGATACCTCGAATGTGATGCTTCGATCATTACCCTATGTACCTGCAATAAATATTCAACACACAAACATATCGAAACTGCCAAAATATAATCTACTAATCTATGTTAGGGACTAAGGAATCTAACAACATACATGTGAAATCGAACAACAACAATATATGTGGGATAGAAATCAACTTGCATTGAAGAAATATGAAGAATTTTACAACCAATCCTTAGTGTTGACATGCATCTCCGTGAAACGAAGCATTCTCATCCCCAAAATCTTCGACTCTAGCTCTCTATGCTCTCCCAAATGGTCTTGGGCCAAGTAATCAATCCAACAACATAACAATACCTTAAGAGTTCTCCCCTCAACCATGGCTATGAGCTCATATTTATAAGGCTTAATGGATAGGGTAGGTTGAGATATTAGTGGGTGAGGTGGCCTCTAAGATCCTAGGATGAGGGATCTCGAGCTTAACTGACCCACACCAATAGGGATAAGGGAGGACATGAGGCTTATCATCTAGAAGCCTAGAGAAACTTCTCTTTTTCCCTTTTTACCCAGGGTACCACATTTCTCCTTCAATGACAGGGTGGTTCTGGTAAGAAACGCTTATGGACTAAGGGCTATAAGTGGTGGCACTGCTTGTGGGCAACAGGAGATAGGCGGTACGAACAAGGTACCGCTCCTGGACAACAGAGGAAGCGCGGTTTTGGGAATTTTCATGAAATATTGACAATTAGCATGGGTTTCCACTCCAAGTGCTGGGATTCAGGGCAAGTAGGTATGTCAAAAGTCTTATCGCATGATGGTGACAAGATTTTGGTATAACAGGATGCCCCCCAAAGCATGAGTCTTAGAGGGATACGATAAATGAGAGCTTTGAGAGAACAAGTCCTCACCATGAGATGAAAATGTTGGCTCGATCGGAGCATGTTGTCAAGTAGGCATCTGTAGTACATCAGTATGTTGACTCATAGACACAAGTAACCAAAATCATGGCTGTAGACCAATACAAGGTAGATCCATGAGAGGAATAAACAAGCATGGCTACTAGAATACAACATAGATCCATGTGATAGAGGACTCAAACTTGGACATAGCTACCAGACATACAATGCGGATCTATGTCATACAGATGAAAATTTGAGCATAGACACAACCATACAAATGTGGATCCATGCTAGATATACAAAACTCCATCGCAACCTGGGGAAAAAGCAATGAGCACTTTAAACAAATACCCAGGGTCTTCATCTCGTCTTCCACAAAGTACAATTCTATCCATGTGATTACAATGATCTGAAGTCGAACATGGTAGAAACCAGTTGATTACCGACCAATGATGTGAACCATTAACAAGTGCGAGGGAGATCACCATTAATGTCAATGATTCCCAAGGTACCCTAGTACAATCTACTGAGTGCGAATAGATGTCCTGATGTTGAACACCCAGTCGATTCTATCGATCAAAGGTCAATGATGTGAACCTATGTCGAGAGCGAGAGAATCTGTCATTAAGGCATATAGATCTCAAGGTATTAAATATTGTTTCTAAGACTATTTCCCGGATGATGAGCTCATGTCGACAGGAATAGTCTCATCAAAGGAGGGCCATGATGAGTCCCACATCGACAACATGAAACTCGGAACATAGTTCTGGAATGATGTGAATGTAGTAACCATATGACTAACTCAAAGATACTGTCACAAAGACTGTGTAGACTGCAAAGGTAAAACTTCTTCAAATCCCCTTTGAACATTGGGCGGCACGACAAAAAGACTTGGCAACATGACTAAAGGGGACATACACACAATGCGACAGTGGACAATGCATTCTTTTGAAAGACTCAAAGGAGTGACATGACTCATGAAAGTGGATCATCACGGAGATCAGCTGAATACCCAATTGAATGACATGACGTGCAGACAAGTGCCATATTCAAAGGTAACAACAAAAAACTGCCATTATTTACAAGATGATTCCCTTCCCATTCCCCCCATCATGATCGATGAGTGCCTCTTTTCAGTTTTACGAGTTCAAAGAGGGTAACAAACACTCGATATAGCTTGTCGAAAGACAAGTCCAGACTCATATATTTTACGAACCTGAGAGAGGAGGGGTTCATTCCCAAGACGGGTCTCTCAATGTTTGATTTAACGAGTCCACTGAAAGAAAACTCGGTATCGTTCATGTTTAGAGAGGCTGAAAGAATACAGAAGAAGACTCCAAAGGGGTCCTTTTTCGTATGATTTAGTCTCTAAGGCCCGAAAAAGTGTAAAATCATACCTTAGAAAAGTCTTCTAGTCATGATTGGCTGGAGTGTTCCTTTTTTGTAAATAGTCCTATCCGAACTGAAAAAGAGATAACCTACCATCGGATGGATGACTCTTCAAATACTTTAACGAGTGTGAAGAAGACAGGATCGCTCGACGATCTTTTTTGTATTTAGGGAGCCTGAAAATAGTTTAAAGAGAACTCCATGAGGTTTCTTTACACAATGTCATATTTTGCAAGCCTGGAGAGAATCGAAAACGGACTCGAAGACTTTTTTTGTTTTTAAGGAGCCTGGAAAAGAGGTGAAAAGGAGACTCCATGACGCTTCTTTACAAAATGTTGATTTTTACGAGCTTGGAAAGAAACTTGAAATGGACTCGGACCTTTGATACTAGATTTTAACGAGCATGACAAAGTGTCGTAATAAATGCTCATCGACCTACTCCGTTTTATGAAAGTCTGAAAAAGCCATAAACAAACTTTCTGAAGCTTCTTACTATAGTTCTCTTATCCTGCAAGTGACTCTGAAACAAGTGTTAAATGCATTTATAACTAGCATTAAGGGATTACAACAGATAAAATTTGACTAAAATATGATTTTATATCAAAAATATAGTATGTCAGACCCAAAAATTCCTATATAAGTCATGTAAATAGTAAAAAAACCAAATCATTTCACTATTTACCTATAGCAGAGAGCACTTGGAGCATTTTCTTAGCCATATCTTCAATAGCTGATACCGGGAGTTTCCATTGCCCCTATAGGGAAATATGAGATTGAACTAAGGCATAGGCCCTTTGTCCTAGATAATGTCAAGAATTGGTAGGTCTTTGAGGATGATAAGCAGATCCATAGATTCCTCACTCTCACAGGGGAATTTGACCGACTGGATGTTGATGAAGAAAACGAACTTCAAGAGGAGATGCCCCTCACACAAGAGCCCTTACAAAGCTAGACTGTGGAACCAAAGGAAGTGCCCTGATAGAAGGAGGTTACTGCCGTCAGAAACAATAAGAGCATTGAAACTAAGGAGGTTTGGGAGCCATACATACAGGAGGGTGAAAACAAATAGAAGTATGTGAATAAACTCTATGGCAAAGATATTATGCAATTGAAAGTTAATTCCATCCCCAGTGGCTTGGTCCCTATGGAGAAAATCTTCGATCCTAATGATGTAGCTACAGAACCTCAGCTAGTCCCAAACTATGAATATGTTGAGGAAGTGAATATCGAGACAAAAGAGCATCCTAGGATCATCAAAATAGCAAGGAGCCTCTCTCTTGAAGCCAAACAAAGATATATCTCTCCGATGAAAGAATATTTGGATGTGTTTTCCTGGAGTTACAAGGACCTAAAGGATTACGACACCAGAATAATCCAGCATACCATACCAATAAAAAAGGATGAGATTTCATTCAAACAAAATCTTATAAGGATGAACCCCAAGCTGCTGCCCTTGGTAGAGAAGGAGATCAAGAAGTTGTTTGAGGCTAAAATCATTTTGGCCCTCCGATTCTCATGCTGTGTGGAAAATTTGGTCCCTATTAGAAAGAAGAACGGGGTAATAAGAATCTGTATTGGCTTCAGAAATTTAAACATTGTTTCCCTGGAGGATCATTATCCCCTCCCCAAGAGGGACCATATCTTACAGAGTAGTGGTCTTGTAGAGGATCTCCACTCTGGATTGGATTCTCAGGTTATAACTAGATCGTGGTACGTCAAGTGGACCAAGAAAAGATGTCATTCACCACCTACTAGGGCACCTTCATGTATGCTAAAATTCCATTTGGACTGATGAACGTAGGTGAAACTTTACAGAGAGCCATGGACATAGGATTCGTTGATGAAAAGGACAAGATTTTGGTAATCTATCTGGACTACATCACTGTTTTTTCCAAATTGAATGGAAGAACATGTCACCCACCTGCTGAAAACGTTCAAGAAATGCAGAAAGTTCGGTATCTCTCGGAATCCTAAAAAGTCATTCTTTGCTATGAAAGAAACAAATTTGTTGGGACATATAATCTCACAATAGGGCATCAAGATTGATCCTAATAGGGTCGAAGCGATCAACAAAATCGAGCTCCTTAAAAACAAGGCTGAATTCCAATCGTTTCTGGAAAAGGTAAATTTCTTGGGAAGATTTATAGCTGCATTTGTTGAAATAGTCAAATATATAACTGACATGCTAGGAAAATACCAAGAAATCAGGTGGATGCCCTAATCCAGACAATCCTTTGAAGGAATAAAAAGGGCCATAGCTGAAGCCCCCATTCTTGCGAGCCCTGATTTTTCCAAATACTTCCTCATATTCTCGTTTTCCTTTGAACACACATTGGTAGGGGTACTGCTGCAAAAGAACCACGAAGGATACGAGCAACCTATCGCTTTCTACAAGAAGACTCTAAGAGATGCTCCCCTGAATTACAATATCCTAGAAAAACACGCCTATGCTCTGGTGCATGCCCTAAAGGACTTTAGAGTATACATCCTACATTCCCATATCTTTTCTCATGTGCCCACCAGCGTTGTGAAGGAAATTCTGACCCAATTGGATCCATAGGGATAAAGGGGAAAGTGGATAGCAGTTTTGCTTAAGTACGACCTGGAAATAAAGCACACAAAGTTGATCAAGGGCCAGGGGTTAGCTAAAATTATGGCCCAATCCAACTATGATGCTCTTATCTTGCATGTGATAGCTGAATTGTCAATTGAAAAGAAAAATCCTCAGAAGTAGCTAGGCCTGCCTAGTAGGTGAGCACTTTCTATCATCGCCATGGTACACTGATACCATTTTTTTCTTATAGTATTTGCATGCCCCGCAAGGTATGGATAAAACTCAGGCCAGGTTCCTCAAACAGAAAGCAATGAGGTTCTGCATCTTGAATGAAAAATTGTATTGGAAGGAGCTAGGGGGAGTTTTACTGAACTACGTGGATGAACATGAGGCCAAAAAGACTTATTGAGGAACTTCATGTAGGGGAGTGTTGGGGGAATCATTACTGGAAAACCATAGTAAACAAAATCATGAGAGAAAGATTATATTGGACTATGATATTTTCTGATACTCATAATAAAGTGGTGTCCTTCCCAAATGCTATATTTTTGAAGGCAAGAGAAAATTGGTGTCATTACCTTTGAAGCCCATCCAGGTAGAGGCCCCTTTCCAATAGTGGGGGCTAGATTTGATTGGAGATATTAATACTCACTATTCAGGGAAACATAGGTGGATCCTCACTATTACTGACTACTTCACCAAATGGATCAAGGATATCCACACCAGACAGGCTACCAAAATGGTGATTATGTAGTTTTTAGAGGAGCATATCTTGTCCAGGTTTGGAGTTCCTAGAAAAATAATCACTGATAATGATCTATCCTTTAAGTAAAAAAAATGATCTCCTTTTGTTTCAAATACCAAATACAGCTGGGGAATTCCATAGCCTATTACCCCCAAGGAAATGGACTTGAATAATATTTTAACAAGAGTCTCATGCGGATCATTAAGAAGCTGATGCAGGAAAATAAAAAGGCTTGGCACACTAAGCTGATTCATGCTTTGTGGGTTGACAGAATTAGTGTGAAGAGTCTATAGGCACCTCACCCTTCTAGCTAGTCTATGGTTCAGAAGTAATTTTTACTAATTCCCTGATCTTACCTGTAATTAGATTGTTGCAAGAAGAAAATGATGAAACTCATCCTAGCTAGAGAAAAATGTATCAGTTGGTTGAGCTACAACAACAAAGGGAACAAATTTTTGACAGAACTCAACAATTTTAGGACAAGATGAAGGAGATATTCGACAAGAGAACCAAACGCAATGAATTCAAGATAGGAGACATGGTGTTGCAATGAGATGCACCCCACGAAGAGAAGGGGAATCTTGGGAAATTTTATCACCTATGGAAGGGCCCATATAAAATCTCAATGTTTCGAGGAAAGAATGCTTATGTGTTGGAAGAAATGGAGGGTGGATTAGTGTCTAGGGCTCTAGTAAATGGGAGGATCCTTAATAAATACTTTTTGTAAGAAATCTCATCCCCATTGTTATTATATATACCATTTTTATTTAACATCGTATGTGTGGATGGCCCTCCGACAATATTTAAAGCCCGAGGTGAAGGCAATAAGATCTTCAAGAGGCACCATCACCAAATTTTTATTTTTAGGAAAATTTTGAAAGTTGCAGGAAGGATTGGAAACAACCCAATGGATTAGGCATAGGGCCTACACAGTTATTTGCTACCTCAAAGGAATGATAGAACCCCTGAGTTGGATCAGCTGTTAGCACCTGGTTTGCACCATTGCTAAATTTTGAAGGGCACTTACGTGTGGGGTTGGCCTCATTTTTGAACCAAAACGGTGATGAAGTGGATAGGTGAAATCAAAGAGCAAAAGCTGAAAACTTGAATTGATCCCATAGACCCTGAAAATAAATGACGTGGGTGCACAACGAAAACACATTGAAAACAGGGAAATTTTCGCCAAGAAGAAGGTGCGCGGTCCAGGAATCTATGGAAGATCGCGAATTTCATATCTCCCTTCAAACATTGATGGTCGTGCTTCTTTAACGCTTGAAATCAACGGCGGAGACGATATTCACAAGGCAAAGGTACATGAAGGTTAACAAGATGGAGAGCCGCGAAGGACTAATAGGACCTGCACATCCGGATGGACAAGATCCAAAGGAGTACCTAATCTATGGCTGAAACAAGGTTCATGGCAACAACATGCAGGATGGTTAGCAAGATGGAGCCCTGCAAAGGGATAGTAGATCCCACACATCTAAATGGCCATGATCTAAGGGCTCGCCTGATCTACGGTGGAAGCGATTTTTGCGAGGCAAAAGCGCACGATGAATAATGGGTGAAGCCGTTGTGAAATATTCAGGGGTCCCACACCTCTCAACAACAGAAATTTGAATGGGCCCAGATCAACGACTAAGAATGGCTTCGCTAACAGAAGGTGCAAGGGAGTTAGCGAGGTGAACGATCGTGAAATCGCATAAGGGGCCGAAACACGTGACGGTCGATCTCTTGCTTTGTAGAAATCTATGGTTAGGAGTGATTTTGTACGATGTAAGGTGCACGAGGGAAAATGATCAACACAAATGCGAAGCTCAATTGGAGAAATAAGCAAGAATCACTGATGCAGGTTGTGTCTGAGAAAATGAAACCATTAAGGAGCATCACCATCAGATCAAGTGAGCATGCCTCTCATATCCTGATTTGCCATTTTGGGGCTAACGTATCCACTATGCTGTAAGGAAAATTTTGGGTAAAGAATCATGGCGGGTCTTCCAGCTTAGGAGATGGTTAGGATTCAAATCATGGGTTGGGATTTGATTCCCAAATTTTGTAACAGAATTGGGATCTGTTTCGTGGTTGTTACTGGGAGCCAAGCCTTTATAAATATATCCTCAATTGATAAGGAAAGGGTTGGAATTTTCATTCAGAAATAATTCTGCTCTTGTTTTGTCCCTGTAACTCTCTTGGTAGTATTAATGAGAAACATGCTCTTGCGTTTCTGAGATTCATCACGATGGTTGCATTCAGTCTGATTTTCCTGTTTATTGCTTTAATTTTTGTGTATTTCTGATAATGTGCTGTAGTTGTATATGAGGAATTCACTCTTAGTTAAGCACTCATCATGTTAGATGCTGCATTTGTTGTGTGTTTCTGGTAAATGCTTTGGAATTTATATCCTATGCTCCATTGCAGTTTCTAGCCTTTGTTGTTTTTTCTATTAAAGGCGGTGCAATATATTCATCCATAGATAGGTTCATCTTGCTTCACTGGGAGTATTCTCCTTTCCCCCTTACCACTCTTTCAAGATATTTGACTATTTGTGACACTTACTTTGCCTCATAATACCCAAGAAATTTCCTTTCTCATTTATACTATAATACCCTTGATAGATTCGAGATTTGACTCCATCACCCAATGATTTTCCTATCTATCTATTTTGTCATTTCTAAATCTACCAACACCCTCTTACCATAAAAAATCTAGCCTTCCGCGAGCTGTTCAAAACTACAACTATATGTGTTTCTTTAATTTGTGACAAGAGAGAACTCTCTCTGACTGTATTGGATAGAATGCAGTCTAAATTTTGTTTGAAATGGTTACCCCTATGACTTCCTACCGAACCATAGGAAAATTACAGGGTGCTAACACCCCACAACAACCTTTGGATCCTATTGGGTGTACTACTAATTTCCAACTAAGGCATAAATCTCATAAAAATACATGTATTTCCTCATATTCCAAGCATATGCATAAGAACTTCATTCAATAACATATAAATTGTCAATTAACTGAACTTTATAACATAAACATGCCTACAAAAAATTATACAACATGGTTATATCATAATCCATAAAAATTCATTTATCTTTCATAATTGTTAACAAGTCATGCACTTATTTGAAGTTTTAAGGGTCTGGCGATTGGATTTGTGGAATCCATGCTCCACCCAACCATAGGTAGTCCTACTTGTATATATTTCATCAAAAATCCAACCCCAAATTGAGACTCATGCATTCACCATAGAATTTTCATCATCCCAAGTTCACTCAGGGTTCATCACTTGACATATGACATTTACTGGTTTTCAGCCAAATCCATGTCAAATTGTGTAATTCATTAACTCAACTTCATTTTACTATCACAAAAGTGATAACCATCATTTTCCTTTGTACCTAAATTCCACTAAGTTCACTTCAAGCACTTCTTGCGACTTTGCTGGATTTACTAGAGGAAAAAACAAGGAAAAAAGATTTGCAATGAAAGGATAAAATATTTAGTTCATGCACTCAGGTTTATCACCACCCCAACCACCTATGCCCACATTCAAATTGATAGTTCACTCAAGATATATACTTGCATTGTTTTTCCACCTTAGACACTAAATGTTCCCATAGATTGGGTTACCAGTTGAACGATCTGGTTGTAGTGCACTTCCCCCAACCTCAGATCATTGTACACTCTACAACCACGTTCAACCAAAGTAATATTCCTCTGCATTTCCTATGCAATAGAGCATAACTCCATATAATTTAAAAAATATGATCTGATTTTGTTTCTCTTGTAGCAATCTTATATATTCCAAAATATTCTCCCCCAAAAAAATTCCATGCCCCCCTTCTTATTGACGACCTAGCATGAATGTTTTTTCTCTTTGATCTACTATGCATTCCTATCCCAACATACAACACGCTCCTCCCACAATATCGGGTCTCCTTCCCCAATATATATTCCACCAACTTTGTATGGATCCATCACATCCATGAGACACTTGGCCAAAATTTACTAATCTCCACTTAGCCACCTTTTTATCTCATAAAACAAATTTTTAAGGTTAAGTAAGGAGATCAAGGATTAATAAAAAAGGAAAATGATATTCCTTTGAGGTTTTAAGGTTAAACAGGGTCATAGGATTATCCCCAAGGATATTACAACAACCCCCCCCACTATAATGGGTGAATACCCAAATCTCTGTCATTCAACATTATAACTCAGCAATGACCAAATCATAATTTTTATATTAATAATTAAAAGCATACAATGAGTTCTGCCATAAAGGAACTCATAAACTGTTTACAAATTTACATTTTAGTTTGTGGTTAAACCTTGGGGATATTACCTTCCCCTCCTCCTTAAAATGTACATTCTCATCGATGTAATTCATTGTCCGAAATTTTTTACAGTAGGACACTTCAAAATTTAATTACATAATTCAGTCTTCAAAACAGATGTGGATACTCTTCCCCCATCTTATCTTCCAGCTCCTAGGTTTCTTCTTTAAGGTTGTAATGGGTCCACTAGGCCTTTTATTTAACTCTTATTTCCATTCACCTTCAGAAAACTTTGTCCCCAACCTGGAACTCTCTATGCACTTTTCCTTTGTTTGCATATCTCTTTTTCCTATATTGAGCAATCTTCAAATTCTGTCTTATTTTGCCTACATGTTGTTCCTTTTCTTGAAGAATTTCTGGCCCCACAACCAACCTACCGACAGGCTTGTCCCAATTCACTGGAACAGTACGCTTTCTGCCATACACTACTTCATAAGGACTCATTTTCAGTGATGCCTAGTAACCATGGCTATAGGAACACTAGATATAAATAATCATCCTACTTATTGGGTTTATCTATCATGTACATATAGATTATGTCTTCCATGAATGGATTCACATGCTCTTTCTACCCATGTATATAAGGATGATAGGTTGTGCTAAGGTTAAAATTGGTTCGAAATTATTGGAACAAACCTTTCCAAAATTTTGAGGTGAACTTTGGATCCTGATATGAAACTATGGCTTTAGAAATTCCATACAACCTAGAATTTTTTCTCATATATACCTCTACAATCTTAGCTACCTTAAAATTTGACTATACAGGTACGAAGTGGGATGGCTTTGTTAAATTATCGACCACAACCATAATATAATCATGATGCCTCTATGTTATTGGAAATTTAGTAATAGAGTCAATGGTTACTACATCCCACTTCCATTATGGTACCAACAATGGATGGAGTAGTCTAGAAGGGTGTTTATGCTCCGCTTTCACCCTTTAGAATTTTAAGCATTGATAAAAATACCTTGCTATGTATTTTTTCATACCTGGACAATAAAACTCTTTCTTCATCTCTGCTTATTTCTTCTGATAGCTGGGATAACCAACATAGGGTACATTATGCATTTCTTGAAGTATAATCTTGTTCAAATAATTTTCAGTTGGTACATAAATCATGTTATGCAATTGAAGAAATCCATATTCAATTAAGGAATAATTTGCAAGACTTAAGGGATTTCTATCTGACTATAACGTTGCTACCACCTACAGATAATGTTCATCTTCCCTCAAGGATTCATGCAACCTAATTTTTAGGTATGATTTCTATTTATTAACAAATGAAACTTGCATTATATGATTTATTCTTCTAAGTGCATCAACCACACGATTCTCCTTTCCCTTAATGTTTTTAATGTCAAGAAAAACTCACTTAAGAATTCAACACACCTAGCTTGTATATTATTCAATTGAGGTTACTCAAACAAATACTTAAGGCTATGACGATTGGTCCTTAATTCAAACTAACTTCCCAAGAGAGAATGCCTCCATATATAGAGTGCATGAAGTATGGAAACTAAATCTGAATCATGAGTAACATAGTTCTTCTCATGTTCCTTTAAATTTTGTAATTCATAACAGATCACATGTCCATATTGCATTAGAAATCCACCTAGTCCTTCCAACAATGCATCTGTGCATACCACTTACTCCTTATCTCTATTTGAAAGTTTTAACACTGGAGCACATGTGAGTAACTCCCTTAAGATTTTGAAGCTTTCTTCACACTTCTGGCTCCAAGTAAAATTCACATTCTTCTTTTGCAAGGAAGTAATCATATTGGAAATACAAAAGAAGGACTCTATGAACCTTCTATAATACCCTGCTAATCCCATAAATTATCTTATCTCTGTCACATTCCTGGTATTCAAGCATTCTTGAATTGTTTTTATCTTAGCGGGATCCACTGCTACACCTTCTTCAGAAATGATGTGACCCAAATAAAACAACTGTTTTTGGTAGAAAGAACATTGCTAAGCGTAGCTTATAATTTGTTCTCCCTCATAATATATAGAGTGGTTCGGAGATGCTCATGATTTTCCTCTTCATACTTAGGATAAACCAAAATGTCATATAAGAAAACTATGATGAATTTGTCCAAGAACTCTTTGAACACACCATTCATCAAGAACACAAAAGTTGTTGGGGATTTTGTTAACCCAAAAGACACCATGGTATATTGATAATGCTCGTACCTAGTCCTAAAGGAATTTTAATTGACATCTTCATCCTTTTTGTGCACCTAGTAATATCTGGACATCAAATTGATTTTAGAGAACACATTTTCCTCTCTCAGCCGGTCAAAAGAATTGTCAATATTTGGCAAAGGGTATTTGTTCTTGATTGTGGCTTTGTTTAACTGACGCTAGACCACACAAAGCCTCAGTGTTCCATTCTTATTCCTCACAAACAACGTTGGAGCTCCACAAGATGACACACTTGGGCGTATGTAACCAGTTTACCTATGGTTCTCATGTTCTTTGCATAGTAACCCACATCAATGTGTTACGGAGAGAAATTCCTATGGCTTGGGGTACCACAACAGACAGCTTGACTACAGAAATCAATCCTTTCCAATATGCAATAGAAATTCAATGTCTAACACTAAAGGATCAGACCTCGTACCTTGTTCCAGACGGTTGAAGTAGATCCCCGTTGACCTTTCCAACTTCAGCTTGAATTGATATATTACTTCCTCAACAACAAGTAAACAATACAAGCATTCTATATATCACGATGTTAGATCTATTCTAGCATATATAATCAATAATGTATAAGAATTTGACATCATCCAATGGATAAAATATTCATTCAAACACACATTATTGGACATGAAAAGATATTTCTATTAATATAAATCAAGGATTACAAGATACAACCTTTGTCGGCACGTCTGCGAACCGGAGAAATTGAATCCCCCACTTGGGCCTCCACCACTTCAAAGGCTCCATCAATAGATAGAAAGCTAACAAGCAAAAGGCAATCTTGGGAAGAACACAAAAGTGATCCAAGGGACAAAGGGATGTAGACTCAAGCATAAGTTCCGGCAACAATGGACTAGAGTTTCTTTGCTCGCAATTCTCTCTTATGCCTTCAATGTACCAAGGGGTTCCTTATATAGCTTTTCAAAGGGTTAATGAAAGGTTGAATCTGAGCAATCTCAAGGCATAGGGAAGGCCAGGAGTCAAGTGAGTTGGATCCATGTCAAGGAAAACTCCAAAAGGATTTGGATTTTGTACACATCCCGATGTACGCAGTTTTAGTGGTCAAACCCACGTATATACGCGCTTATAGGTTTAAAAGTCGCGTGTATAATTTTTCACATGTTTTTAGGGATGGTCAAGGAAACATCAAAGGACAAAAAATGGTCCATGGGGTCTAAGGAGTCTGCAACGGGACAGGGGAAGGCCATACAAAGTGTGATTCACCTGGAGTGGTGAAATCAGCTATAACAGATGCCCCCTAATGTGTGAGGTCAGAGGGGTCATATGATGGCCGAAATACATTATAATTCCATCCCAGAAGTGGAGTGATGAAGGATCCCAAATGGAAGACCAACCACCCAATCAACATAGTACAATAATACAACTCTGCACACAACTGCAAATACATATAGCAGTCCCGGATACATAAGAGTACAATGGCCATGAATAGGCATGATACAAGATATCACATAAGTGCTAATTGCCACATACAATATACATAGATCAGAATCTCCATGATGAATATATGCAAAGGACCATGATCTCCATAATGGCTGAAGATATATAACAGATCAAAATCTCCATAGTGGCTGGGAATATCTGACATATACTGGAATCAAGTCACGAGAGCTGAAATCTCATGAACATTGGCACGATCAAGGAGGTAGAATATAAGAGATGCCACCAGTATGGAAATTCTTCTATACAAACTGCTACGAGTACATGTCCTACTATGCAAATAGAGGTGTCGAGGTCGAACATAGTAGTCCATCGTCTGATTACCTGTCATTAATGTATACCGTTAACAGACGAGAGATCACCCACTGATAATGAAAATGGGAATCAAGGTACTAGAGTGCAAACTAACAAGTGTGAATAAATGTGTTGAGGTCGAACACTTGAGAGGATCCATCAATCAGGGGACATTGATGTATTCCTAAAGACTGTCGATGGCGAGAGAACCTGCCACTGATGACTGCAAGTCTCAAGGCACTCAAAATGACTCTAGATTCCAATCCCAGAATAAATGATCTGAAGTCGATGGGATGAAATCCGCTGGAAGGAGGGAATTAAGGCATCCCCCATCATCCAACATGAGGTACTAAGCAAAGCTGTATAATGTGGAAGGACTCGATCATAAGGTGCACGAACCAGTAACTGTACCGGGAATGGCCGACATGCAAAGTCAAGAGAACTGAGGAATGGCCGACTCAAGCTTCAACTTCCTTCGAACAAGAGCATAATGACGTATAGTGACTGAATAAAGGCAGCATAGACTTGATATACAAACTAGGACATCTCTGCGACACCGGAGGCATCGATAGAGCCTCCATAGGGACTGGAAGCTTAACCAGTCGGTGGAGATAAAATCAGATAAACGAGTACAGCTCCTAAAGTCAAACTATAACCCAAACAATGGATGTGATATATAGTGCTCTGTTCGAAGGAGACACGACTCAATAGCTGCCACAGATAACATCTTTCCCTATCCGTTTTTTTGGTTTTTTGATTTTTTTGGACTTTTTCAATTATTTAAAAAGCTTGAAAAAGAATAAAATGGCTTTATAGTTACATACTAGGAGGAGACGAGTGTCATAAGGGCAAACAAAATATTTTCAAGCAGTGGAACATACCTATGCTCAATGTAAGGATACATGTGTAGGATATCGACACTCGAGGGAAAATCCCCTCCCGGTAAAAAGGGAAACAAGTTGCGAAGGATATAAAAAATGGCTCTGCATGTCTAGACATGAGACAAGCTCGGGCTATATGGCTCAAATGCAATGTCAAGGGAGCCGACATAAAGCTCAATAAGGTAGGCAAAGCTCGCATTCACAACTTGACATGAGGGACTCCTGAGGGAAATAAGCCAACAAAAGATCAAGAGGAGTATGAGGCTCTTGCGAAATGTCATGGCAGTACTATACAATGGACTCCCACACCCTAAAAGAGAAAAAGTCGGCATGGGAACCAAATGAAAATAAGGTGCTAACTAGGGTACCCATGTAAGGTGAAGCTCTACCACTCATATCATGCCACTTCTAAGACAGCAAGAAGGTTCCGTGAAATAACAGAGTGGGTTCGTACCTAAGGTCATGATGATATGGTCATAAGGCCATGCAAAATGCAAACGGTGATGAAACCTAACCTATATGCCAGTTTAGACATGATACCTGAGATCGGCACGAACGGGTCGATCCAACGGCTGAAACGACACTGAAAAAGGTCCTCTACAACATGAATTATGTAAAAAATGGTCCAAAATGGTTAGAAAATGTCGAAACTATAGGAAAGGGGGTAAATTTTTTTCAAATATTTGAAAAATTTCTATAAATAGTAAACAATTCAAAATATTATAAAACATTTGAAACTTTTACAGCGAATTCCAGGAGATCCAGTCGGCGGAATCCACTACTCTTTCTTCCAGGTATTTACCCATGCTCTTTTCTTTCATTTTGATGCAATTTTTGTGAAATTCCATGGTCAATTAAGCTTTCTACGCCAACCTAAAATGAGCGCTACGGTCCACACAGAAATCGAGGTTTTTTCCGAGTATAGGGCTGGATATACGCGGAAAATACCCTCAAACCCATGTACATACATGGCTGTTTTAAAAACAGTCGTGTATGAGGCTGCGCATAAGGTTTTTTCAATAATCTAATGGATAAATTTGCAATTTCTTGTGTAGGATGGTCCTAGAGTGGAGAGAGCGTGAACATGGTGAAGTAGAGGAAGCAGTAAGGGCCGATCTAATGGCTCAACAAGATCTATGTGCATGCGGACTCTACAAGTTTTGGTGTCTTGGTGGTTTGAGGGCCAAACCAAGAATATTACAAATGCTGGTGGATTACTGGGATCCAAACTCGGAGTCCTTTCAGATAGACAGGATGTCCCTCACCATAGAGGTGGATGACATATACTTTATTACAGGGCTATCTAGACGAGGGGAAGTGGTGAACCTTCGTTCTTGTGGTGGGCCAGGAGGTGGCCTAACTATCGATGAGTACATTGCATTGTACTACTATCCAGACACAGAGAATGCGGGGAGTCAGGTCCCTACCAAATCTATACAGGTACTGGGCCTAAAGGCCATACTTTTGACACTGGGCAGGATAGCAGGCTTGGCATCACTCCACTAGGCCTCGTGGCCTCTGATGTTCTATGCAGTGGAGTGCATGAGACACACAATTTATGACTGGAGCACTACACTACTGAGCAACATGAAACATCAGCTCAGTGAGTGTAAGGCAGGCAGAGTGCGGAACTTCGGGTTCAACAATATTTTGAGCACGTTTTTCTTTGAGCGTGTTCCAGGATTGAGCCCCAGAGTGGATGTTTCTCTCCACGGGGTTCGAGATCCGGCCCAACAGCGTTGGGCAGATGCTATGCACAGACTGGGGGGTGGTAGGGTGTCCAACCCATATCCAGCTGACTTCTTTCCATGGTGGCGATGATAGATAGTTGCCATCGATGACTACCCCTATGCAGGGATATATTTCTGGGGGGACCCAGACATGCCGCTACCACCAGGATCGGCATATGGCGATATATGTAACGAATCTCGACCCTCTCCTTTTAAAATTTTTGAGTTATTTAATTTTTTGTCTATTTTCTTGATTATATGGGATCAAAAAGACATATTTTTGCGTGACAATACTAGTGACATCTACCATTTGTGTGCAGATGTGGGACCACGGCGGCCAGAAGGCTTCCCTCGTCATAGACGGAGGGGAAGAGGATATGAAATCACAGGTGTGGATGTGGAGCGGACACTCTAGAGCATTCATATCAATTTTGTGAGACTGACACATAGAGTTCCCATGGCGCAAGTTGAGGACTTTCCTGAGGCTATGCAGCGATAGGTGGTGGGTGTACCACACGCATGGGTGCGATTATTCCGATGGCTAGCTAGAGCCGTAGTGACCTTCCATGATCACAACCCTCCTCCTCCTCCATAGGATTAGACACCTGGGAGTGTATACATTTTGTACTACCATGTATTATATGCTGGTGGCTCGAAAGCCACAATTTTGTATTATGACACTATGTATTATCACATTTTGGATGTATATAAAAAGTTTTATGGTGATCGGTTTATTTATTTACATGTGTGAAAATTGTGTTTGTTATTAATTTATTGTGAATGAAACAAATGCCAATCTAACATGTAGTTAGCATATGAGTCAGCAACTTGATTATTATTTCTTGGAATGTGTATATATGTTATATTGTCAAATTTCCATTCTAACAATCCCACATGTAAGAATCTTCTCAATAAAGTCGGATCTCTAACATGGTACAAACCATTGAGCTGTGACATTACTAACTCTGAATCAAGACATACCCCAAGAGAGAGAATGCCATGTGAAATGGCATCACGTAGAAGCTCAATAACGGTACTATATTCAGCAACATTGTTGGAAGATGGTCGTAGACATATGGAGTCCTGAAGACAGTACCTGACCCATAGGAGTATAAATCACCCAAGCAGCAGAGGCTGAGTGTTGAGTGTGATGGCTTGCACCATCCGCGAATCCTATGTAGGTGGAAGATTCCCTTGACATTTGCTAAAAGAAATGGAAACTAATCACAAACCTGATCACGAGAAGAAAAATACCTAAGTATGCAAAACTGTACAATTATATACAATAAGCAGCCTTGGATGAAGATCATGCATAGTATTTCTTGAAGTAGAGCCCATTTCTAGGCTCGGCCAAGGCCGTTCCTTCGTAATCCACTAACTCATAGGCACCCTTCTCTAACACACGCTTGACCACGCCACATAGGATTAAATTTCCCTGCCCCCAAGGGTTCTTTCAGTTGATCCCACAAAAGGACCAAGTCTCCTTCACTAAATGCCCTTGGGCGGACAGACTTATCGTATTGGGCCTTTACGTGATGTTTATTAACTTCTAGGGCCATTAGGGCATCCCAACGCTGCTCATCAAGTTTCTCGAGGTGAACCAAACGCTCCTCCAATGGTGAAGTGTCCGGTAAGAGTTCTACAGCTAGCTTCAAAGAAGGAATCTCGCATTCAACCGGCAATATCGACTCCACTCCATGTACAAGTTGATATGGAGAAAAACTAGTGGCAGTATTAACAAAGGTTCGATATGCCCACAAAGCAGGATATAACATGATGTGCCAATTGTTATTGCTTTGTGCAATGGTTCGTTGGAGAATGGATTTGAGTGATTTATTCACTATCTCTACCTATGCATTCGCTTGAGGGTAATAAGAAGAGGAATGCTCTTGCTTATACCCTAACTTCGATGCCAACTCTTCCATCATACGGTTCTGAAAGTGCGAGCCATGGTCAGTGACAAGCTCCTTCGGAATCCTGAATCGAGTAATAATTTGGCTGAATACAAAGTGGGTGGCTGTCTCACCATCGGATTTTACTGTAGGCATAGCCTCAGACCATTTCGTGAAGTAATCAACAACCACTATAATATGATGGTGCCCCCCAGCCGAAGCTGGGTTGCAATCCATAAAATCGATCCCCCACTTAGTGAAGGGACCGGTGGTGATAATGGGATGTAACAGGGCAGGTTTTGAGCACATATTACATGCAAACACTTGGAAAGGGTGGCACCTCTTGATCGCATCAATACAATCCTTAAAGATCGACGGCCAGAAATAACCTGCTCTGAAAATATTTTGAGCTGTAGAAAGCCTAGATAAATGACCGCCACATGCCCCTTGTAATGCCCCTGGTTTTGACCCCGTTACATTATATGCATATGATGTGTATATTGTAAATGACCATGGTGTGGAGTTAAAGGCCAAGGCCCCACCATTGATCGGACATGTTATGTTGGATTTAAATTTGTCACTGATTGTGTATCGGGGCATGCGGCATATATTATGTTGGTCATCATGTAAATATGCATCTATAATTAAATTGAACACAACCAGCTATGGTCGCGGCAACTAAATCGAATGGGGAATGATTTTCCCAAGGATAAGGAGGTGGGAGGGAATTTGTCAAACCTTGAGCCAAAAGGGGGAAAAACCCATGTGTCATTTTGTTTGTTTTTATTCCAACCACCTGCAATTAATAATTTCTGCTGGCAGCTGGGAATAGTTATGGCAGTTAATTGTTTTGGGAGTGGGGTGGAAGGATTGTCAGTCCATGCCTCCATGCACACTCCACCCAGTAGTTGACTTCTGAATGGAAAGGAAAAACGACTATCACTCTCACACAGACTCTTCTTCCTCCCCACGAGTTGCAAAAACGCTAGAGGCTTGCAATTCACATCCTCTCCATTGCTATTCATCCTCACGCACAGGCTCTTGGCGTTTTGGGTCTCACGTAGGCATTTTCTGGGCTCCACGAGTTTGCTGAACACTCACGCACGCCCAATTTGACGTCCTTTCTGTGCTCTGTTCATTTTCCACCATTTCCAGTCCGTTATTTCTCTCCACGCACAGGAATTTCCTGGTTTTTACCCACGTCGTTTTCCTCCATGGATTTGTGAATGATGTGGCTGAATCCTTTCCCCATGGGTCGAATTTGTGGGTTCTGCATTGATTGTTACTCACACCGAGGCCGTGAGTTTGTAAATCTATTTCCAACGTGGTCTGTGTGAGTCTTTTCGTGGCTCAATTGCCTTGGATGGACTGTTGATTTTTCCCCTGCTGTAAGTGTGTTGCTGCTACGTTTGGGAATTGTTGTATGTCACTTGAGATTCGTTTTTTCCCTATTTAGGCTGTGACAACTAAATGATTTTCCTGAGTGCAATGGATGGTCTTCGGACTGTGAGAGGAGTAGGGATGTTGGCTTAGTTTTGCTTGATAAACCTGGTGGCTGGAAACCACACAGACAGAGCTAGAGGGCTGGCCTTCTTCTCCATCACCCCTGAATAGCACTGGAAGGGAATGCAGGGCATGAGGGACTGTGTAGCAGAGAAGGGACTGATTCCTTGTGTTGGGTGTGTTTGGGTGTCTTAGAGGTCAGGATAGTTCTGGTGTAGGTGTTCTTGGCTCTGTAATGAGCTCACTAGCTTAGCAATTTGCCTTCTCCAGCTCCTTAATGGCCTGATAAACCCAACTGTGTTGGCTTGGCTGTGTTATTGTATATCCCTGGCTATGTGTAAGTCTGCTAGTTCCCTTATTCCTTGGAGAATCATGCCCAGCTCGGGGGTGGCAGCGCTGCTAAGAGACTAAGGAGCACGCTGGCCTATGGTTGGGTAGAACGTTGCAGCGACGTAGCTGGTTGCGGAGCAAAGCTTTCATAAGATAAGTGATATTGTGTATTTTACCTCTGCAACTCTATATTTACTGTTAATTAAAATGAAATGAACATGTTGGAAGGATGCTTGTTTGATTGAATGTTGTTTTCCGTTGTTCTTGGTTGATAATTGCATCTATGCATGTTTAAGCATTCTGTTTTAGGCAATTTTTAAGCCTGTACATGTTCATGGGTGGTTAGCCCGGTCGGATTAAGGATGGTTAGTGTCCTCTTCGCCGGTCGGAGGCATGGGGACGTGACACCGCTCCGTGGCAATAATTCATCACTACTTGAGCCTCATCATGAGTTAAACAACGTCGTAAAATGGAATCTACCCCATGGCGGTATAAAGTGTTATCCACTATGAGGTAGTTCTTAGATATGTGACATAATCATCGTCGTTCATCTTGCGAGAGGTGAGTAGGGGTCTTTAGTGTTTGTAAATATATTATGATATCCTCATACCATGGGTCTAACATTGAGATTAAGAAGATTTGTTCATCGACAAACGTATCTTCACAAACCAACTCCTCGGCCTCGCTTGGGAAATCCGATATAAGCTCTATAAAAATTAAAGATTTCTTTGATTTTTTCAAAACAAACTCGAGATCGAATTCTTGTAGAATGACAATCCATTTATTATATTTTCCCCCAATCATCCTTTGAGTGAGGACGAATTGAAATGGATTGACATGGGCCACAACCAAGGTCTGGCGAAGGAGAATATAATGTCTCAACTGCTGAACCGCATGTACGGTAGCTAAAGCAAGCTTCTCGACATGAGAATAATGAATATCTATGTCAATAAGGTTCCGGATCAAATAATATATGACATGCTCTTGGAGCTCCTCATCCTCTTGAACCAAAACCATACCAATCATCTCTAATGACGCGGCCACATATAATAGAAAATCACGGCTATATTCTGGAGGACTAATCGCCAGGGCCGACGCTAGGGTTCGCTTGAGTGGATCGAAGGACTCCTGGGCTCGCTCATCCCAATAAAAGGGGGTGTCCTTCTTCAAGAGATGCATGAATCCTCTATTCAAATTGGCAAAGTTGACAACAAATCTTCGTAAGAAGTTTGCCATGCCTTGCAAACACTGAAGATGACGAATATTTGTCAAGGGAGACAACTGAAATATTGCCTCAACCTTCAAAGGGTCGAGCCTTATACCCTCTTTAGAAACGATGAATTCTAACAACCGACCTGACTTCACACAAAATATGTACTTATGAGGATTTAATCTAACCGAATAGTGCCGACATCTTTTGAATACTAATCTCAAGTGATAGGGATGATGCATTCTCATATGAGAATGAGCAGCGAGGTCATCCAAAAATACTTTGATAATTGACTTGAGATCGTGGAAGATCAAGGTCATCGCCCGCTGAAATGTAGCTCCGATGTTTTTAAGGCCAAAAGGCATTTCCCGATATTCAAACATTCCGCAAGGAAAAATAAAGGCAGTCTTGTGTTGGTCCTCGGGTTTAATCTGTATCTGATTATATTCGAAAAAGCCGTCCATAAAGGAGAACACCTCGCTACCCGCACACTCATCCAAAATCTGATCAATAAACGGTGTGGGGAAGTTGTCCTTAGGACAGGCACGATTTAAATCATGGAAATCAGTACATATGTGGATCACTCCCTATTTCTTATCCACCGGAATGGGGTTTGAAACCCACTTCATCAAGGGAACATGATAGATGAAACCGGCTTTCAACAGCTTCTCTATCTCTGCCTTAATCGCGAGTGTTTTCCTAGGATTCACCACACGTAAACATTGTCGAACAGGCTTAGCGTTGGGGTAAGTCTTAATATCATGCTTGACAATACGAGGGTCAATACCTGGCATATCATTGTAAGACCAAGCAAAAATATCACGGAATTCCTTAAATAGCTCGGTGTATTCCAGAATCTCAGCATGGGAACATTCTACCCCAATATAGACATTCTCTATCGTGCTAGGATTGTGAGAGATGTTGATAGGAATCATTGAAGATATGTTTGCCATTTTTCCATCAGCCATCGGACTAGGAGAGCTTAATGGAACCATAAGACTACCAACTCTCTGACTAAGAACCACCCTAAAATCCTCATGCTCAGAGCGGTCAAGCTGTGGAAGAAAGTATGATCTATGATGAAGTTCCTCCCATGGTGGCTCAACTCCAGAAATTGCCTAGATAATCGCTTCATCTGAAGCGAAAACTGTATCAAGGCAGTCGTGTGCGTGAGAAGACTGTACTGCCCATGCCGGCAACACATAAGGGTCCTCCTCCTCCGTCCACGAAGAGGAAGGACTCGGCTCTGCAACACACTTGAGATTAGCTTGATAAGCTATCATAGGTGCAAGAAACAACACGTCCATCACGATGGGCTCATTCGAAGTACTCGGTGCAGGAAGGATCCAAGGATCTTCCATATGAATCGTGTGAAAAGACACCGATCTCGTAGATGTCGAAGCCTCATCGGAACTAGATCCTATCATGACAACCGGTGCAGGACAACTAAAGCTTCCCATGAGGGATGGATACATGCCTACACCCACACTCCCAGTTTCCAGCTGAGAATGTTCAATGACCGGGATCGAAGCTCCCGAAGATGCGATAACAGACGAATTCTTGAATGTCATTTGATCAATCGTTATGATCTTCCTGTTATGTGGAAAGCATACAATGCGGAATAGGGAAGAAGCAACGGCTTGCATACTGTACATCTAGTTCCTACCCAGCAAGAGATTGTAGTCAAGGGGCACATCAACCACTTCAACCTCTATCGCAACGGTCTTCCCTCCCAAATGGAATTTGAGGGAAGGAAGGATGCCGTGCGGCCTAAAATATCTCCCATCGAACGCAGTTAATATGGTCGCTGATTTAGACAGCTCAGGGGAACCTAGACCCTTCCAGCAGGATAAAGACATCACAGAAGCAGCAGCGCCCTCGTCAATCATAGTACGCTTGATGATCATATTGAAACATTCTATGTGAATTAAAAGAGACACATAGTAGGGCAAGAGAGGATGAAGTCCCGCGGTTTCAAATTTGATCACGGAGGAAGAATCATCATCATTCACACCAAGGGTAGAAAGCAACGCCTTCCTTTGTGAAGGACAACTTTGAAGCACTTCCAATGCAGACATCACACAAGGAGTGTGGCCCAAATCCTCGACAACTGAATAGTTCTGGGCAGCTCGGGCATTTGGATTATGCCCCAAACGCTTAAGAACTCCATTAGGAATGCGAGGTGCAGTCTCAGGTTTATCCATAGGTTTTTCAATACACAAAGGGGACCCTGGTGGATCAGGCTCTTTTCCTGGGCTGGATTGTGACGAACCATAATCTTTCGCACGGGTCACAACTTTTGCAGCACGAACCATGTTAATAAAACCACAACCACTAGCCTTTGATGTATCTTGATCACTACCAGACTGGTCATGGGACTTCAATTTCATATTTTGATTGTGCGGTAAAGGGTTAGTTAGCACAGCTGGGTCCTGTGCCAAGAATCTCGAAGCTTCCTCAATATGAGGGCACAAGTAAGTGAGGTGATCATCCTTACATAACTTGCAAGGGAACTTAACCTTACGTTTAGCTTGCTTTTCCCCCCCAACATTTTGATCATTCTTGTCATTACTATTAGCATTCTCATTCTTATTCCCACCCTTACAATTATTTTTACCCTTTTTTCTATTCCGTCCAGGTTGCTGGTTACCCTTTTGGTCCGACGATTGCATAGAAAGTACATTCACCATTTGGGTGGGTTGAGATGAAGCCGTAGCTTGTCCCGAAGCAGATTGGTTGATTGAAAATTGACTAGCTTGTTTTGCAACCGAATCCACAGGTTTCGCACTTGCACAACCCACAATGCCGTCGGCATGTGGTCCAGGTTTGACTTTGGGGTCGAAACTGGAACGTAGAGCATTGGGAATAATATAATATAACAAACTGGATTGAGCATAGATCAAGTCCAGTTCCTATGCCCTAAAAATTGCTTGTTCCTCATTCTGCACTCTGGATGTAGAAACATCCTTCGCTATATACGGCAATAATGACTTGAGGAACCACTCGAGGAGGAACTCCAACGGTATAAAGGCTTTAATTAACCTCTTCTGTCTATGCCACTCTTGAATATGATCAGAGATATGTGTGGCTTTATCTTGCCGAAATGTCAACAAGAGTTCAGTACCAATGTCATAACGCACTAGTAGCTGGAAGTGATTAAGAAAAGTCATTTCAAGGTCATCGAACAAAGTGAAAGCTCCCCTAGGTAGCTCTATATACCATTTCGCGGCAGGCCCTGTAAGGGTGCATTGCAATAGTCTCAAATGGACTGAGTCCTGATGTAAAGAATTTGAAGAGCACCATAGGTGAAACGTAGTAACGTGTTCACTCGGATCCTCTCCTGGTTTTCCCTCGAACTTAGGTATGTTCAAAGGAAGTTTGGTAGGGACAGCCGGCCAAGCCGGGTCATGAGCTATAGGATCGTTCATCAATCTCGACAAGTCAGGAAGATTGAGCGTCACGAGGAAAGGGATCCTAGGATGATGAGGTCGATGTACCGCTCCCTGATTCATATAGGTTTGATTACCACCATGGCCTTGGCCATAGTGCCCTCCTCCCGTATGACCCGTATAGGGTGGCATGGAAGCACCATAATGTGGTGGACCTTGACTAACCGTAAATAGGAGAGTAATCAGGTTGTCGATACCCACCCCCATAAGGTGAAGAACCCTGTCCATACTATGTCCCATAATAGGGTCCATAGGTCATCGCATGTGATGCCCCATGAGACAATCTATAGGTAGGAAGATACGCTCCGGACGTAGGAATATACATACCGGAAGTAGGGATATACACCCCAGCAGTAGTAACATGACCTCTAGAAGCATGAACATAACCTCCCGAAGCAACGGGCAGTATGTAAACTTGAGACACAATTGGTCTAGTTACCGCAGTAAGGACCTGACTCGTAGCCATGTGCCGACTTGAAGGACCACGTGAATAAGGTGGATGGTGAACATTTGAAGAACTAGGGACAAAGGATGAAGGGATCTAAGTAATCAAGTATGTACTATTCCCTATCATCACTCATCTCGGATCTGGTATCCTAATAGGATCACTAACCCTAGATCTAGGAGGAATATGTGATGTGACTTCCACCACTGGGATGGAAGGTGCAATGTGACTAGTGCTCCCAAACCTCTCCGCATGGTAAGGAATGGGAGTGCCCCCAGGCATAGTGTTAGGTTCGAAGTTAGATTCAACATGAAATGCCAAATCATGTGTAGGAAAACCAGACATACCATAACTACCATAGCTAGTGCTGGCGGGTTCAAAATGAGTATCAGTGTCCTCCGACATTCCATCCCGGTAACGTGTCAATGGGGAATCAACCCTAGAGTGAGTAGGTCTATCATGCATGGTTCCTATCTCAGAAATCATAGGACCTAACTCATCCAAGTCGGGTGAAGGATCGTAAGTAGGAGTAAACTCCCCATCGTCTACACGAATGGGAGAAGGTGGTTCAGGAATACCTTCTAAACGGTCTCCCATGGTGTGTGAATCAATGTGCAAAATAGTCCGCCTGGTCTGTCTAGGTCTCCCTCCCAACATAGGAGGAGAATTAGAAGGTGGAAGTCCTGCTAAATGATGAGAACGACGAGGAGCTGCACTCGAATCCACAATGACTAAAAAAGTAAAAAAGAATCTCTATTTACGTAAACCCTAGGCCAACTATCATGCATAGAGAAATCACTAATAAAATCTAAAGCCAAATGCAAGCAAACAAGGGCTGGATAAGTGAGCTCTCGAATGAAGCAGGGATGTCTCGCCTAGGAGAGGCTTGAGACTCCCATACACAACAAGCGGAGGTACATAACCAATTATTGTGGCCCTCATCTTCAACGCGTAAAGCGACTGTGCTATCCGACCCCAACCTGGACGGGACACCCACAGAATAACCCCTGCAAAGTACCCCCTCGATATCCTAGGTAAGGCCACTAAGGTCACCTCAATATAATCAATGCTTAGGTGGACAGTCACAGGCGGGATTGACCGTATGGGTAGGGTAGCAAAGCCTGAAACTCTCGAAAGAGCCCCCAGATACGAATACAATCTTGGAAATATCTCCAGTGCTACTCAGTTATGACTAGGGGTCATCCCAATCACCGACCACTCACATTGCCTCGTGCTTAACTCCATTTTGAGAGGAGGATCCTGAGAAACACTGGTTACACCAAGGATTTCACACACTCACCTAGACAGACACATACATGTTGTTGTTTAGTGATCTTGGAGAATTGACCTACAATGAACTATTCCAAGATCCTAAAACCTAAGCTTGTTGGTGCACCCTATAAAATAAAAGAGTGTAGTTCATTTTAATTTAGCGTTGATTTTAGTTGGCTTTATTACTCAAAAATGGGATATGGTCATGCAACTAATGGTGTTATGACACAACATGAAGTAAAATGCACACCTAACAATCAATGCAAATGCATTGTGTCCATGAAAACAGGGTATGCTACTACGTGAAATGCACAATTTTTCTTAAAATGATGAATGCAAGTTTTTCTATATAAAGTCCTAACTAATACTCCAAAGAAAATCTAGTGCAAGTACAATGCAAAATGCAAAATGCAATGCATGATGATAAGCAAATGTTTTTGGATTTTTTGAAATAAAATGAGATGCAAAAAACAAAAGAATGATTCTACAACCCCTAGACTCCGTAAGCACACATAAACAACATTCAAGCAAATCATTCAGGTAAAATAACTCTAATGCACTAATCTCAAACAAAAAATCGAAAATGCCATGACAAGAACCTTCTTAAAAAGAAAAAAATTAGCCTAAAAAAAACGTTTTTGGTCAGAAACAGAGGTATAAACAGACTTAGGTAGTGCCAAAGGAGACTCAACAAATATCAAAATTCACCCAGCAACCATTTAACTTCCACAAAAAGGAAAAATCAAAGGCATACGCGACTGTTCGCAGTAAACCCGTGTGTATACGCGAAAATCGAAGAGGAACCCACGTGTATACGTGACTGCGAGTTAAAAATTCACGTACAGGAAGAAAGGTGCATAAAATCAAGGCAAACAGATAGGTTGACACAAACTTCACACCAATCATACACTACTAGACATACATGCCCCCAAACCCGACACAGAAACAAGAGAGAAAGAGCAATTCAAATTCATTGAATGCCGAGAAAACAACCCCCAAAGGACAACTACTAGGAACTCCCCAGCGGAGTCACCAATTCTTTTACGGAGAGAAATTCCTATGGCTTCGGGTACCACAACAGACGGCTTGACTCTAGAAATCAATCCTTTCCAATATACAATAGAAATTCAATGTCTAACACTAAAGGATCAGACCTCGTACCTTATTCCGGACGGTTGAAGTAGATCCCCATTGAGCTTTCCAACTTCAGCTTGAATTGATATATTACTTCCTCAACAACAAGTAAACAATACAAGCATTCTATATATCATGGTGTTAGATCTATTCTAGCATATATAATCAATAATGTATAAGCATTTGACATCATCCAATGGATAAAATATTCATTAAAACACACATTATTGGACATGAAAATATATTTCTATTAATATAAATAAGAGATTACAAGATACAACCTCTGTCGGCACGTCTGTGAACCGGAGAAACTGAATCCCCCACTTGGGCCTCCACCACTTCAATCCTCTATCACTAGATAGCAAGCTCACAAGCAAAAGGAAAGCTTGGGAAGAACACAAAAGTGCTCCAAGGGACAAAGGGATGCAGACTCAAGCATAAGTTCCGGCAACAATGGACTATAGTTTCTTTGCTCTCAATTCTCTCTTATGCCTTCAATGTACCAAGGGGTTCCTTATATAGCTTTTCAAAGGGGTAATGAAAGGTCAAATCCGAGCGATCTCAAGGCATATGGAAGGCCAAGAGTCAAGTGAGTCGGATCCATGTCAAGGAAAACTCCAAAAGGATTTGGATTTTGTACACACCCCGATGTACGCGGTTTTAGTGGTCAAACCCACGTATATATGCGCTTATAGGTTTAAAAGTCACGTGTATCATTTTTCACATGTTTTTAGGGATGGTCAAGGAAACATCAAAGGACAAAAAATGGTCCATGGGGTCTAAGGAGTCTACAGCGGAACAGGGGAAGGCCATACAAAGTGTGATTCACCTGGAGTGGTGAAATCAGCTATAACACAATGCATAGGGCCTGTGTAGGGAATCCTTTTCCTACATGTGAGATATGGCCAACAAGTTGAGGAGGGGTACATTAGGGATGGAACTTGAGGACCAACTTACACTGTAGCATTTTACTATGGATATATGTTACATGTGTGTGGTCCCAAACCACCATATTGGCCTTCCATAGGGAATCTTTGGCCTGGAAGTGGGATATGGTGCTAGTTTCAAAGTTAATTAGAACAATAGATATGGTTGTTGGTTCCCATGATGTGGTTCAATGCAAAAATGTAGGGTATTATACCATAATGTTTTTCTATGCGGCTCATGAGATCACATCATTGTATCCCTTAGACACCGTGAAAGGTCTTGTAAAGGGATTCATTGTCACATGATCAAGATATGGCAGCCATTTTGAGTTTAGTACATTAAGGGTGGTTATAATAAGTTTAGACGTGGTCCAAGGTCAAAATAAATAGTTTGAAGCCATAGTGTTTTTACTTTAGGACTCATGGACTATGTGTGGGCCCCATGCCATCAAATGAGCCTTTGCATATGAAATTATTGGCCTACAACAAGGTTATGGTTTCCATTTCAATATTTTTGATACCCTTCCTCCTAATTTAGGTTCAGATATTCCATCCTTACATTACCCTTCAAGCATACCCATAGTAATTCAAATACCAAGGATAATGGTAATGTGGAGTCCAAAGTGACCAATGGGGTGAAGACAACAAATCCACAAGGTTTCACATGGTAAAAGGACAAAAGACTGCAAATATTTGGGCTAACGTCATAAGATTGCAAACATTTGGACTAATCACATGAAATATGGAAACGTGTGTCAACAAAATTGTATAATTAAAAAGCCACCCATTGTGAAGTCACCTACTAAGTTGCTATTCATAGGAACTATAGAAACAATTATTCAAAAACTACTTTAATTTCATATATGATAGATACCAGCTCGGAATCATGTATGATAGATATCACCTTGAAACACCCCCATTTCTCAACAAGATCCTCATGTGACCTAAACACGGATTGCATGATGACATCATTCCCATCCCCATAGTCCATTAGATTTATTTTGTTTCGCTCCCTAAAGCTATAAGTTCTCACCCAATGATATCTATATATTTATAACCACCTCCCTCTTTCCCTTCATCTCCCTGGATATTACCATGTCTTGGTAATGATGACCCTAAACCTCAGGTATGATGCTAATTTGGAATGTCAAGTGCCACGTGAATTCGTGTGAAGGGGTCTACCAAGGGATTATGAAACAAATGTTATTATGTGAATGTCGATCATTTGAGTGTGGTGTTGGGTATCTAGTGTTTGAAATTTTCACCATCCAATCGAGTAAGTATTACATCTCAACATTGAAGTGTGCAATGTTTGCGATGGGTTTAAGGGATATAATTTTTAATGGCTACATTCAACCATAGTTGCTATAAAAAAATATTAGTTATACCAAGTTCTAGAATGTATACACATACTTCATCACTTTACATGCACATACCTTAACAACATGTGTTTATGCACATTTTTAGTGTATGACAAAGAGTGACAATCGTCACTAAAGATGTCATGAAATTGTAAAACATGCAAAATATTTAGAAGCATTTGTAACCTCTCAAAGTTTTGAAGATCCAAATATTTACATTTTACATATCTACAATGGAGATTAGTCCCTATCATCGAGAATTTCCTTCAAAAATAAAAATCTTAACAAGCCTTGAACCTTTGACTAGCCCCAAAGGACAAATCTAAATATATAATAGATTATGAAATAACATCCATTAATACAAGACTCTACATACATGTTGACGACTTTTTGGTTGGATTTCACCACTGAGGTCGATGTTGTGAGTGGAACACCATAAGAACCTTGTAATGCTGTATTTAAGAGTGTATATATGTCATAATATACACCATCAAGGTGCAACAAGTCAAAAAATATATATCCTAACATACACTCTCTTTAAATATTGCATTGAGAGTATTATATTGTTTTCCCCCATGAAAACTAGCATCCATGATTTGCACAATGTGGTGAAAATAAGTTTTGTTTTGTTGGTCAATATTATAAAGTTAAAACCTCATCTAGACCACCATTCAACTTATATGTAGAGTTTATTCTATTTCAATTCAGTATATGCCGCATATTCAAGGTTTGTCTCATTACTATATTTCATGGGACCTTAAGATGCCATACATCTTGTTTATGATATTTTAATGCAAAGTCATGAAGAAAGAGAAATTAAGTTTAAGATGGAGCATAAAAAAATCCTTGTTTTTCACTTTGAACGATCCCAAATTATATTGTGGGATAAAAATATTGTTCCATGCTACTATAACTATTTAATGGGCCATTAGAGATATCATTGTGACCACAACTAAAATATCTAAAGTTGTCCTCATACTTCATGGGGACAAAGTTGAGACATTAGTTAGTTGGTTTAAATGGGTCTTGTGCCACTCACATCAAGCACTAACAACCCATATATACCACATAACCCTTATACCTTTCTTTCTTGGAATTTCTCTTCCAACCAATTATCTATCTTTTAAAAAAAGTAGAGCATGTCAACACCATCATTGATCTCCAATTAATCCTAGTTGATAATATTAATGCTCACGGCATTTTCATACCTAAGGTAATTAAGAATATAGCTCTATTTTTCTAGTTGCACGTTTAGTCACCACGAATATGGCCATAACATGGGACTTGAAAACCATCCTTTCCATGCCCTTCCTCAAAATAGTGAACATATCTCACATGTAGGCTAAGATTCCCCATGTAGGCCTTGTGTTATAATCTAGGACTCTATTCATGGGCCATGATCCCAAAGGTAATTCATATGGAATTGTACCCTAAATTTAGACCTTGGTCCATGGTATAGGCCATAGAAATCATCTTTAGAGTTTAAAAAATATTTAAATAGAGACCATATCTTACTTATAGGCCAAATGCAAATGTTATGGCCTAAGGCTATGTCTTTTGACCTTTCCATTGCTTAAGTTACAATAAATATCCATGGTTAACCAAAATTCATAAAAAGTGTTACTATATATTTTTCACATGCTAATATTCCCTTTATAGGGCTTTATGGTGGCCTAAGGCCACACACATAGTTCATGATCCCTAAGGAATTTTTTTTTGGCCCAACAACTCTTTTCGCATCAAATCATGGCCTAGGGACTGAAAGCCATACTTGGTGTGCCAAACCTCTAAATGGACGACATATCTTACTCATTGGCTAAATATTATCTATGTAGTATATAGGGCCTTTGAGGTGGTATAGGGCATCACACATGACTCATGATCCCCTTACCCTTAGACGTTATGTTTTGACTTGATATTATATTGAACCAATCAATGATAATCATTCTTGGTCGCACAGAGCTTGAAATGGACATTTCTTTCTTGTAAGGCAAATATTTCCCACATAGAGATGACATTATGGATTAGGGCCCCATGTGTGGGCCCCGATACCTTGAGGAAAATGTTATGGCCTAGAACTTTGTATGTTTAGCCTAGAACATGGACTAGGCCATGAGAGACATCCTTAGTGTTCCAAAATTGAAATAGACACTAAATTCCACTTACATGATAAATATTCCCTTTATAGTTGGGATTGTATGGTGGACATAGAACGATTAATGCCGCATGATACCTAGAGACAAAATGGATTAAGGTAAGGTTGATGCAGGAAAATTCTCCTTACTTAAATGGAATATTTGGATGTGTGAGGTTTTGAGTTTAATTAATGTGTCCTCCCACCTTGTCAATGGCCAATTTTTCCTTGTATTTGTCCCTTTTCCTTGACACATTAATCACATATTACATTCTTTTACTCCCTCAAATTCCTCACTAGTCATGTCTTAGACAAATGAAGGTCAATGCCCAATCTATGATGATAATCCTAAAAGGTACCATGATGGAATTCCCTCACCTTTTGGCATTTTTTGTCGGTAATTGTAACCGGTATGTCAAAGCCACTCCAAGTATCTATTAGGTACATATAAATAAACAACAAGATCAATGCAAGAACATCTCTCCATAATTGAAACGATGCATATATCCATGCTTGAAACGATGCATATCTCCATTCTAATTATTTACAAGACGATTGAACACACATGCCCATTATCATGGGAAACCTTGGTTTAGCTAAGACCCTGGGATTAAATGGCCCCTACTTACCCATAATTGACTTGGTATGTGTTTCAATTCTAAGGCTTAAGTAACACTACATGATGGGTAATACAAATATCTAGATCTTAAAAGCACAAAGATGGCCCAAAGGACTAATACAACAAAGTTGTAACTTGCAAACTTTAAAGTTTTTCCCTCAAGGGAACATCGATATCTTTAATGAAAACATTAAAATTCATGCACATAAAGTTGTTATTTCTATGGGAGTTATAGGGTGTGGTTGTTTTTGTCGTATTTCGAGGGTTGTTTTGGCATAGCCATTTTCACGTTGTGGTGAAGATCTATGTTTCCCTTCCTTGAATTTATTATCAATTGGGGTTAACCTGCTCACAATTCCCTCATAGGTTTTGGTGGTTCGAGGAGTACTATGTGAGTGGAAACAATTCATAAGCAAAACCATGGTGGAGAGAAAGCATCTCAGGAATAAGTGGGCACTCTCACCAGACGATGTTGAAGAAGATAAAGGGGAAGAGCAATGACGATGAGTAATCCCCTCACTTTGGTACTTAACCTCTTTTGGCACGAGATTGAATTAGTAAATTTATTTTATATATTATGGCCTAGGTTGGCTCTGGACGAGATGACATTCTTGTAAAAGAAATGAGAGCGCAAGGAAGGCATATATGCAAATGAGACCAGTGAAGAAGCAATCACTAAAATCCGTGATAATAATAAAACAACAATAACACTAATAATAAGGTGGAAGGAAAAGGGGGAAAAGGAGGATATCATTCTACAGGACAAATTATCTTAGGAAATGAGGGTTATAGTTGAATACCCTAACATGTATTTATTCATATTTAATCCCTAGGTTCACTTGCCCTTACATTCATATTTATTTGCATTAATACCACTGCTTTTACATAGGCTCAAATATGTGGAGCATGAGCTTGAGTAGAAAAGGGGAACAAATTTGGAAAAACCAGTGAGTAGGTCAAGCCTCCATAGGAAAAACTAACTAATGAATTTTTTAATCCTATCTACCATACATTGAAAGAACACCGAGGTTGGTAAACAATGCATCGTTCATTGGGTAACTCCTAGATCTAACAAAACTTGCATTTGTAGAGAACATCAACAAGAATACTTATCACAAAGGGTATTGATCACTCCTTTTTGAACCAACATATCACTAGTTTCCTTCTCCATATTTGTACTTGGAGATGAGGAAAAACATGTTTCCACCTCAACTCCCAAACCTTCAACAACCCAAAAGGGATAGAATGACCAACCTTATAGATTGAATTTACACCTCACAAATTGGGATTACACAACTTCTTTTCCTTCTACTGACATGTATTCTTACATCCTTACAAAATATTCTCCCTTCTCTATTGATTTTTATCAGGGAGGACACTCCTTACTAGAACAAACATATAGCACTTGAAGGATGAAGCTATATCGTTCAGATCTAGGGAACAATTAATTACTGCATTTTCCAATCCTTGGCTAGTTCTCATCAATCACAAAAGAACCAAACTTCAACATACCAAATAGCCTCATTCATATAGGCACATGGAATTTTGCACCCAATTAATCTTTTGGTGAATATACATTAGGGATTCTATCTAGGGCATGCATAGGGAATTTCCCCTAGGCAATAATTTGTGTGCATTTGCAACGTTTGATTTTCATCAAGGGAATTTTTTTCTGTGTAAATTTGTTGTATTAGCAAGGCAGGGTATTTCTATTCTTTTTTCCATTCTATTTATTTATTTATCTATTCTGTTTGGTGAAAAAATACAAGGGGATTTGTTGTTAGCTTGGAATCTTGCAAACAGGGGCCATGCCATCTCTTTTATCAAATTCACCCATGAATTGAAACTGATCTTGATTGCTTTGATGTTGAGAATGGCCATACAAGATAGAAACTGGGTTGTTTGTGTGGCAGCTACTCTAACTTACACCTAGACTGCAACACTCCAACTCTTGTTGGTTAGGGAAATCTTAGACAAAAAGGAGGACCAAAGATGGGGAAAAGTGGGGTTAAACATGATAACTATGACATAAACATAAAAAAAAAACCACACTTATGAAACCCTGTTGTTTCTTTTGTCAATCCTTTCTCAGTTGGCCTTAGTCAATAAAAGCTTTGGAAATATTGTGAACTTTAGGAAATTGATGTTTTTGATGTATTTATTGGGAGAAAGATAAAGAATTGTGTGTGCGAGTCTCCTGAATTGATAGGTTCATGCCATATGTTATCTCCCAAAATAAATTTATTTTGATACTATGAAGAATTTGAGTCATGTTATGAAAGATTTAAAGATGACTAACAAATTGAGGGTCTCTGGTTTTGCTATGGTTGAAGAAATTGGAAGTTTTAGCTTTCGGTGGCTTAGGCAGGGTTCTTAATAGCTCATTAGCCACTGAAAGGCTTTGTTGGTAGCTAATAGTTTAACGCAGGATAAAGGTTAACCATTGAAAGTGTGCCTGATTGAGTAAATGGTAAAAGCACTTTTGATGGCTTAGGCAAGACTTAGGTGAAAGCTCTTACGGTTTCGATGGCTTAGGTGAAAGCTCTGAGGTTTAATTAGCCACTGAAAGTCCGGTCTTTCAGCAATTAAAAGGGATAGCTAGAGAAACCATTATCCGCTGAAAGCCAAGATTTTCAGCGCCATTTGGAAAACGGTTTTGGTGGCTTGGGTGAATAGGTCAGGATTTCACTAGCCACCGAAATCCTTGTTTTCAGTGGCTAGCAGACAAATTCCTAAAGGCCTTTAACCACTTAAAATGTAAAAAGAGAGAAACGGTTAGAAACCTATAAAATCAGAGCCCGCCAACAAAATAGCGATCATCAAAGGGCGTGATAAACCACCGAAAGGACAGGAGGTTGCATCAAGGCATGAGGAAATGAGTGAGGAGGTTTTTATTGAAACTGATAAGGACTGATGTGATTTGAAACCCTCCTTCTCCCTCCATCTATCCACAGAATTGTAGAAAATCCCATTGAGTATCCAGTATTGATTTTAACATGATTGCTGGGCAAGGGGTCTCGAAAAGATCAACTAAAGCCATCACCCTATGACCTAAGCATCAATCACATAGTTGAAAGCCCTCACAATCAGTGCCCATTCTTCTATACACTCCACCTTCGACTTTAGCATTTCTCACCACTAGAAAACCATCTCCGAGAAGTAGCCTGCTAAAAACACTATCCCACAGAACTTGAATTGATTGTTGCAGGTACCCAGGAGTGACCTTCAACAAATGAAGAAGGGAGGGCCTGCTCTCAGGCAAGAGTTGGGAGACATCAGCTACTTGGAGGCACATCCAGAAGTCTGTTAATTTTTCAAGGATGCTGGCTTCTATAGGTTTTGTGAGAAGATTAAAGGTTCACACCAGCAGGTGGCTGAGGCATTTTCTCTCTCTTTCGATGGCTCCAAGGAAGTCATAGGCAAAGAAGAATTCCTGATAGATGAAACCCTAATTACTAAAGTGACTGAACTCCCTATCATAGGAGAGAAGTGGTTTAAAACCACCATACCAAAGGATGTAGAGTTCGGATCTTACCTGAATCCTGAACATAGAGGGGTGGTGTGGAAGAAAAGTGTACCATCCTCTTGGCTAGAAGAGAGGTGGCAGCAACTACTGAAGGCCATTGTGGTATACATAACATGTGAAGGGAGATAAAATAGGGCCATGATTTATAATTTTAAATTGATGAACCAGTTCACAGGGAAAAGTCCACTGAATTTGCCTTTCTACTTACATAGAAGCTTAGCAAAAATGGCACACCAGGTGAAGGCTCAGCCAACCAAGATTGTTGGCAGACTGTCTCATCATGGTCTTATCCAACTTCTGATCCAAGAATTGTTGAAGAGGAGAAATATGGCATGGGATTATTTCCTATTTTGGAATGGTTTTGAAACATTCCTGCATCTAGAAGAAAAGGGGAAGTCTCCTGCTATAAAATCTAGCACACCAAGAAGTGGGAAAAGGAAGAGAAGGGCTATATCCCTAGCAATAGCAGAACAATTTCCTTCCTCTTCCAAAGCCAAGAAGGTCAAAAGAAAATTGGATTTTAGTGAAAAGGGCTAGGAATTTGCAACACATAGTGAGCACATCTTGAACCTGCCCTACTCAGATTCAGAAGAGGAAAAAGAGGAAGGTGCAGACCTAGCATTGCAAGTTGTAGCAGAGATTGAAGAACTTCCATCACCTACACCAAAAGAGCAAGATGAACCAGTAGAGAAGGATTCCTCTAGCAAGCCCAAGACTCAAAGGATAAATCAGTTGCTGAGGCAAGTGTATGAGATGGAGATTTCAGAAAGGGAGATAAAGAAAAATAAGGCTACATTGACCAGTAGGAACAAGCTGCTACATAACTCTTACCTAGAGCTAAGAGAAAGGTATGATTTCCTAAAAATACTAAATAAAAGATACCTGAAAGACAACACAAGGTTGTATAGAATGATTAGGCTTCATAGATTGTAGATGAAGGAGGCCAAGCTAAACCCTAGCACTCACCTCACATTGGAAACCCTAGTTGAAGCTGCAGTGAGCCTTCAGCCTCTAGAAGCAAGCCAAGATGCTCTTAACCTTCCTAACATAGAGCTTGCTGAAGAAGAAAGCTAAGCAAAAAAACTTGAAAGAACAATTTTGGAGGTGGCTTAAGAATTTTTGAAGAACAGGGCTTTAAGTGGCTTAGGTGGATGCTGAGGTAGTTCACTAGACACCGAAAGCACTGCGTTCGGTAGCTAACAATTCCGATATTTGGCCTCTTAACCACCAAAAGCAGAAAGAGGCATAGGATCGAATTTTGACATGAAAGACCAGTTTTGGGTGAACATGGATAGCTCAGGGATGAATTATAAAGATGAAGGATGCCGAAGAAAACATCAGGGAAGGTATGCTTCAGTTTTTCTATGACATAAAAGTAGAAAAGGTCACCAACACTTAACTGTCAAAGTGAAACAGTGACTTAACTAGCAGAGGAACAGTGGCAGTGATTTCCAGTACTTACTTTAGTTATCAGAAGGTTCAAATAGTAAATGAATTCTACAGTTAGTTAGACTAATAGTTAATTAGGGTTTTTTGACCTAATTATGCAAAAACAATTATTTTGTCTATTTTTAGTAAATTAGATCCAATTTTTCAGGATCTGAATATTTTTGTAAAGGCTATAAAGCCTAAGACTTATTTTATTGAAAGGGTTCAACTTCGGGGACTTGTAGACCATTACTATTGTCAAGCTTCTCATATTTCTCATGACCTAATTTAAGCTCTTTTGCTATCATATGTTCAGCTTCCATTTCTGTCTATTCTGTGCTTATGCTTGAATGTGTTATTCAGGTTTATTGATGTCTGATAGCTGTCATCCTATTGTCATATTGATGATTTGAATGATAAGTACCTTCCTTGTTATGATTAGCCATTTATATATATCTATTTTATGTATGAATTTTCCAACATGATAAGTTCTCCATCTCTGCACCATATTATCAAACCTTTGAACAGTGGTAGTTAGAAGCCTTATCCCTGATTGAGTTTCATGCATGTCTTGAGAGTGTGAGGTTCTATAGGTTACCCGACTTGATCCATTTAGAAAACCCTAAAAACATTTAAGTTACCAGGCATCCTCGAGCTGCAACCTAGAGGAGTTTCCTGGAGTGATAACACCATAGTTTCCACAAAACATGTTTACTATTTGCTTTATTCCCTCCTCCTCCAGCGACATTTGCAGTTGGGACCGACCTTAACTTAGAAGATCAATTCCTTCTTTCCAGTGCTCCCTTCCTCTAGGGTCTTATAGATATTGACAAAGGATGACACTGCTTTTGACCATAGACCAACTCTACGTCCTCCCGACCCCATCGACATTGCTAGTATAAACCTCATCCCAACACTCAATTGTATGCATCCAAATCACAACAATAGGATCCCCACTCCCGAGGTCAACACACTACCTATTATAGCTCCCCTTCTAGCTCTTATAGTTCTTTCAGACATATTACTATTTCAAGTTTTCCTCATTCAGCTTCGGATATTAGGAGAGACACTTCCATTGTGTACCATGACATACTCGCTATTTTTGGATGATAGATCCCAGATCCACTCTCCTTGTATATTTCTTTCCCTATTTAGACCATGCGTTATGACCTAGGAGTTGAAATATAGCCCATAGGCCATAAATGAAATATTGTTGATGATGACTTCGATGTACAACATGGGCCAACACAAATGCATGATCCCTCTATGTTAGGAGCTAACAAGGCCAAAATTACATGATGGGATAGTAGTAGGCCCCATCGATGAATAAAGTGAGAGAGGGTCCATATTGTAAATAAGAAACCTTAGATAGTTCTTCACCTTCCCTATATCCAATAACATATAGGGAGGTTGACTAATAGTTTGATGCCCTCTTGGATGATATGTCTGCTTCTTGATTGTGTTCTCTCTTGACATGACAAAAATAGATAGATTGTAATTCATATTTTTAATCCATCATTCTCTAAATACCCCCCAAGAGGTTCTAATTCCAAGAAGAGATAGATATTTATAGATATAATACAACCTAGTTTTAGTCTCCAAACATTTGAAGGTATCTAACACATTGCTCCAATACAAAAAACATTAGGATTGTTGCAAAACTAAACTCTACTATGTTGTTCATAATAACATCAAAACTACATTAAAAAATATTTTATATGAATTTAATAAAATTAGAATTATTTCTACCCACTAATACCTAGATTATATCACTAACACCTAAATTACATTAGATAACACCATCACAGAAACCAAAAGGTTTGTACTTTCCCACCACTAAATTTTGAAACTGCACTTACATTCTCATGCTTCTTTACTTGAACATAGTACCTTATATATATATATATATATATATATATATATATATATATACACGCACACACACATAAAACAAACCATCAAAATAAAAAAGCAAAAATATATATTTTAGAAGCCATACTTTCTAGGATAAGGGTTTTAGCACCACAATTTTTTAGCATGTTTAATTTTTGACATTGTAAACGAGTTGTGGCACATGAATGGGGGGTAGCAAAGAGTGAAGAGGTCTGAGAGAGTTAAGAACAGGCTATGCAGGAGCTTCTGCCGCGGGGGTGTGCTTATGCATTTGCAATACACACCAATGAATCTTCTTTGTGTGGTTGTCTTCATTGCTTGAATGAACCTATTATCCTGTCTGGTGAGAAGGAGATGGAGAGACGATATTGGCTCATAGCACTCATGGAGAAGCATGATGAGGAGGGAAAATTGGAGAATCCTGTGAAGGTTCAGGAAGAAGAAGAAGCAACTGCCAATGTTGATGTTGAATAGGTTCAAGAACTATAAGGGCCTCAGATTTATCCTTTTATATTGAAGGCTCTCATGACTTCTATAAGCTTAGACTACAATTATGAAATTCTCACTCCCTCGGGAAGCCTTGAGGCTACATACAGCCAAGAGAAAGAGAGCGGATGAGGATGAGGATGAGGATGAAGAGTTGAATTGCATGTTGCAGCAGACAGTATAGATTACTATGGATTGTAGAGAAATTGGATATGACCGACCTCTTTAGGGATGTGTGTTTTATTCAGATGGAACTTTCCTAGCAACAAGGTACCGATTTCTTATTTTTTGGGTTGAAAATGTAGTCTATATGACATTAAATATCTGTTTGTATGTACATAAAGAGTAGAGTTTATGTGTAGAGTATCCACATATTTTATGAAAATAGCCAAGAGCAAGGATAAGAGGTATAGAGAGAAGGACAAAACCCTCATGGTGTGAGAGAAAGCAAAGGGATATCAAGCGGTGCAAGTCAAGGGGTAAAGGTATGTTCAGGAAAATTGCCAGAAGAGCCATCTGGGTCTGTAATATTACATCCCTCTTGTATCGATAAAAAATAGAAACATAGGGTTGATGGTTCCAATCATGTTGTGATGAATAAGGGTTTACAGACTAGTTCAAATTATCAGGGTTATAGAGGCAATCGAGAAGAAAATTTTGATATAAGTAGAGGAGGCAGCAAGGGAGGCTATGGATATCAAAGAGAAGAAAATGATAGGATATTATGGAATGAAGGAGGTTGGGATAGAAGAAGAGGAGGAAGATGAGGCAGAGGAATATATGGCTCTCAAAGAGGTGAAAGTGATCGAATTGATGCCCTTGGTCGATTGTTGTAAGGACTTATATTTCTTAAATAAACCTTTTTTTCTTAGTTCATGTTAAATATATGTGTTTTTTTATTCTCTACTCTTTTGTTTTGAATTCAACAACACATCTTATTTATACAATCTTCCCAAATTTGGGATATCTATAGAATTTTGGTTTGCTCATACGATGTAATCACTATGGTACTAATGTATGTGATAGACCTGTATACACATAACTGCAGTTGTGTGAAAAGTAAGAATGTTAAAATTATAATATTTTATAGAAGATGATTTCCAAATTGAAGAAAAATAAAATATAGGGTTTCCCATTTTAGTCAAATGAGTGGATTTTGTTTATGTAACTTGTGTTTCCACGTAATTGTTCATCATTTTCTTTGGTACCCTTAGTTAAATACCTATTAAAGAGGATTGAACACAAGTAAGAAGTTGAACCTGATGTGCTGGTGTCAGATTCATATGCTCCAAGGTATGGATATATCTTTTGTGTCCACAAGATATGGGGGGGGGGTCAGCACTTCAGGAACATTAAGTAAACAAGTATCATAAACAATTTTGGCACAAACTTGCATAATTTGTGTGAAGTGTTCCCAAGTGTTGATGTTGTCCTTGGCCTTTTGTTTGGTATTTTTGATGTCCTAAAGAACAATAGTAATGGTGTCTTTATAAGAAGTGAGTGATTGCAAGAACTGATTAATGGCGTGGTTGGTCTTCAAAAGCAAAAATTCGTTGTCATTCATGAGTTTCTTAGGGTCGTCAATTGGCTAAGCAAGAATATGGCCTTCATAGATCCCTTCCTTTTCCTATATAAGATGTTCATTGAGTTGTGTGTGATATTTATCCAAAGTATATTGAAGCAATGCCTTATGTCCATTGGTATTTTTCAAAAAATCATCAAAGTATTCTAGATAGATTTTTTTTCTTTAGTTCCAGCTTCCTCAATCTATGTATGACAATTCACTTGAAAAGTACTAGAACATGGTTAACATTCTCTGCAATAATTCTTTGCTGTTGGAAAAAATGATGTGAAATGACTGAGGTACTCATGCTCCTATTATAAGTTGTAGATGCGTATCTACTTTATTGACCCCGACAAAGACTGTTGACAAAGAATTGTCATTGTTGATCAAAGAGTCCACAATAATATAAATTTGTATGATAGGATTGAGGCTATGCCTATTCTTGAGCTGTAAGTTGATTTTATTTGTGTGTTACTTTTTCCATATATAGTTTCCTTCCGCATTAATGTTTTTTGGTTGAAGCACATCTTCTCCATCTAGAATGGTTGATGGGATCAATGTATATGAATTGGAAACAATTTGACTTGAATCAAGTATAATGGAAGGCCTGGTAAACTAATTACATGCGTTGAATAAGGGTTGGCAATAGTTTTTGACATGATTTCCTTGAAATGTTGAAACTCCTGTCAAAGAGTTTGTGATTTCCCGACATTTGTCTCGTTTAGCCCAGACTTAGGTTGACCAACCAGTTTGTGGAGCCAAAGGGTATTACCATGAAGTTTTTCTTAAGATTGAGATATTAATGTCTTCACTAAATTAACAACTTCATCACTAAAGTGTTATTTTTCATCTTCTGTGCTTTCCCATCTAATATTTCATCATACAAATTCAAGTAATTGACTTCACCTATTTTAACTCTTAATGATGCTTATTTGTTTATAACTTTATCGAGGTTCATGTAGCCATAGGTTATGTCATGCAATATTGATGTTCTTGGTCAAATGCAATTTTCTTGGCATATTAAAAAATTATACTACTTTCATGCATTGAAATTGAAAGGATGTGGATCTTGTTGTCGTTATCAAATGAAACTCCTTTGTTTCCATAGTCAAACACTATTGTCACCCTCATGTTTGTCTATATCGAGCTTCATTCCCTCTATCAACATACTTTTTTTGACTTGAATATACCATGTGAAGACTTGGGTTAGTTATGGCTATAACTAGTTTCATTGTGAATTTTTTGGCTTAATTGTTCCATGGGAGGAGGGGTTTAAACCAACCAAGGTTAGTGAACTCCAAACACACATCAGGATACCGAGTTTGTCAAAAATCATTGTAGTTATAATTAAACAGCTATGAGTATGCAATGAGAGGTCTAAATCAACCAAGGTTAATGAATCACAAACACGCATTAGAATATCGAGTTTGTCAAAAATCATTGTAGTTAGAATTACACAACAATTTTAGGAGTTCATTTTTTCAAATGCATTGCAATATTGGAGGGTTCTAACCATTGGTACAAACCTATTGATTGTGATCTTCCTCATGCTTAAAATAAGGAAAAAAATCCACCAAATATGTCAAACAAATCCACACATTGAGCAACAAGTTCATAGTAACAACACGATTATCATCATATATTGAATAAGTTTCAGGTTGGTGAAAAGGTATGGTTACACTTTTATAAATAATATCTCATAATACCCCATATAAATTTCAAGTTTCTTTGATGTCGCCCTTATACAATTTGAAATGATATGGGTGATCATAATTTTAAATTTAAACTACCACCTTTTCTCAACTTACACCTTGTCCTTAATGTGGAGTTGCTTAAACCATACTTTCCACCTATTTTGGACACCTTAGAGATAAAATGGCACTTGGTCACTGTAGAGCTCAACCCTTACTAAATTGAGCAAACTATAGTGGCCTAGGTCGTGGACATCAAGTTAATAGAGGCAAGTTCGAGGGGTTCTATCAAGCCTCAATTCAAATATTGAATCAAGCTATTCATGGGGACTATGAACAATGAAAAATAACCAATATGAGATTAAAATAATTAAATAAACATGTTCATCCAAATTTTACTTCTGCAATCCCACCAAATAAAGTGTATCATGATTTTGGGAGACTCCTTTATGTTTAGTCAAGCAAGGAAGGAGATACCTAAGGAGGGAACAACATTGTCCATAACATTTTAACGAGTTCATGGAATTCTTGCCTCCCTGTATGAGGCTAATATATTCTATGTCCAAAGGACAAGCAATGCCATAGTAGATTGCATGGATAATGAACTTGTTTATTTAGGAAAAGCGGTCCCAATAAAGAATGGGAGACCCCCTAAGATGTTTTGGATCTCCTAAGTCTCCTATCGTCACACATGTTATTCATTTCCTTAAGTATATGGTCCCTCACTATTACACCTCTAGTCATCTCGAGCATGTTTCTATTTGTAGTGAAATTATTGCATCCCTCTTGTAGAGGTACATTAATCTAGAGGGAATAAGGTTCTAGTAAAATGATTTTGGATGGTTGGCTCCAATGCTTCATGAAGGTTTTTTATTAGTGATGCTTTCCAGTAGAGGATTTGCATCCTCATCCCTCAGGAAATTATCAACTCACTTTCGATAGGGTTAAGCGGGAATATTCTCCTTAGTCTATTCCATTCCATGTTCAGTGTTTTCATCCTTAATTTTTTGTTTAGTTTTTAGAGGGGATTGCACTAGGCGTTCTATTTTCCTTAGGTCAAGGATTTGTTTTCATTTGTAGAATACTTCTTAGAATTCCTTCAAGAAGAAATCTAGTTAAGAGTTGGAACACCACACCTATCTCTCTCGTCTTGGAAGAAACTCAAGGGTCTATGTCAATAGGCCCTATTGTGTCATCATGTATGGGAAACCCCTATAGCTTAAGCTGGCATAGTGGTAAAGGGAATGGAGAGATGAAAAATATATTGAGACAAATGATAGGGCATCTAGAAGGAATGAAGTAGGTCATTGAATACCTCAATATTCAATTGGAAAAATAAGAGGAATTGGAAGTTAAGCTCGATGATTAAGTTTGGGATATTATAATCTATCATGCAATTCTGAAAATATACTATAACATCATTTTGGCATTTTCCCGCAACCTTTAATCTATGATAAGGTACCCAAATATCATCGCAATTTTAATGAAGGATAGGCTATTTAAGAAAATACCATGCAACATACTAAATTGGCATTATTGGAATAACCAAATGCATGTGGAGGCTAAGGCCCTCATTGATATGATGTATCTTTGGAGGAATCCCACAATGGGCATACATTTGGTCCTAGTTAACATTTTATTGATTTTTTTTAAGTGCATTTTGTTACTAGGATAGTATGCAAGGCAATATAGCTATAGGTATAACAAGAAATCCTTAGCCTCTACTTGCAATGTATGTTTGATGTTTGATAAAATGTTTAATTCCATCACTTCAATAATATTTGTTTGATGTTTGATGTTAGAGTGCTCTCTGGCCAAATTTAACTTTTATTTGTGTCATTTGCTTACTTTTAACATGTTATTTGTCTCCATATTTTATAGAGCAGCTAAATGCAATAGCCCATAATCATTAATGATGTTGGTGGAGATCCATTTTCCATAATTTTAGGCGACAACATTATCATTTATGAATTAGTAGGATATCAGTTGATAAAATTTCAAAGATTTTTTTAAAATTATGTTGTCTAGGCCATGTTCCTATATTATTTTTAGGTTTTAGCACATTCTTATTTTTTTAATGGGCTACTGAAATGGGGCATTTTTATGGATAATTGTTTTTCCTGGATTTCTGAAACAGATCAAGAATAGCATCATAGCTAGATATCATTGTTATAATTTGATTTTTAGTTGTCTGGTTATATGGTGTGGTTTTCACTAAATGGGCATATTGGACCTAAGTAGATAGAGGCATTATACCAATATGCTAAGTTTCAGTTTGAATGTGGAAAATACTATGGAGCAGCATACTTCTTATACCAATATCGCACTTTTTGTACAAACAATGACATGAGTTTCAATGCCTTGTGGGGCAAGCTTGCAGCAGAAATTCTGATGCAAAATTGAGATATTTTTGTTGAAAAGCTTAATCGGTTGAAAGAAATGATTGATTCTAAGGTAAATAAATTTTTATCTCAAGGTTTTCTTTAGATCCATTGTCTATTTTTCTTTTTTTGTAACTAGGGGAATCGAAAACTGGAGCTGGGCTGGTACTCGCGTGACATGGGGTCCATGGATCCATTCCTGCTAGCACTATACCCCTAGGTGCCCTACACCCACCGCAAGACAAGGGTCATAGGTAAATTTGAGTTGGATTTGAACTCGTGACCTCTAATTTATAATGAGTGACTTCATAACAACTGAATCACCGATGAGCCACACCCGTGCAGGCTAGATCCATTGTCTATTTATGTATGCTTGTTTTATATATTTCCTTTCTTTGTTTACTAATTCCTGCTTGTGGATAGCATAATTTTGCATATTCCCCCCTCAATCAATTGCAAAATCGCACATGGTTGATGCATTGGAGTCTCTTTATATTCTTCAATCATGAGAATGGCAGGAACATGATCATAAATCTTTTTTTCCAAGAGAGGTTAGTAATGCCTTAATTCTTTGATTGTTTCTGGTTAATTTATTTCTCAATACTTATATTACTAGTCCTGCAGTGGAGATTTCATTTCATACATTGTATCATATGTGACATTGGAAGCCTTTCTCATGCTCACCTAATGATGTATGTTGCTTACTTGCATTGATCCTGTCAACCATGGAATTTCCAAATATCTCTATCTCTATGATATTGTGCTCTTGGACAGTAGATAAAATTTTGCTAACAAAGAAAACTCCCATGCCCAGCTTGCAGCATATCTTCGAAGTGTCCCAGATTTGTACCCAACTATTGGCTCTACTTTGCTTGGGGTTATCCTTAACTGCTCCATTGAATCTACATTGGTTCATGACGTCCTTTCTTGATGGGGATCTTAGCACTCTAGGATGTTCCTCTTTTTTTGATTTTGGCGTTGGTCCAAGGCTATGTTATAGCCTTATGGTGAACTTCTAGCAGAGTAAGGCTTTTTCTTTGGAACATAGAAGCATTGTGGGTGACCTATATTTGACCATAAGACTTGGATAGGAAGAGCTAAAACCTCCACTCACTTATCTTTTTCTAAGAGTGTAAGAACAAACTCTAGTGTCATGTATTCTCATGTAAGAACAAATTCTAGTGTCATGAGCGACCTATTCGGTTGATTCTTGTCATGTCCCCTCCCCTCCTCCCTCAACGAGGAGAGGATGCGACCTACTGCTGCTCTGCTATATTAACCGGGCATCTAGCCCCATCAACATAAACATAATACATTGAAATAAAATATACATATGCAGATGTATAACAAATGAAAATACATTTCAAGAACATTCAATCTGTTCATAATAAGTATTAAACAAATACAGTTGCTCATCAATCTCCCAGCACAACTGTCACCCCCAATATGGGCATGATTTCCACAAGGAAATAGGGAACAACATGCTCACACATAGCCAAAAACATATCAAAACTCATCTAAGCCAATCTATAGTTGGGTTTATCAAGTTGTTAAGGCAATGGAAAGGTATAATTGCTAAGCTAGTGAGCTCAACCACAGAGCTATGGGCACTTGCATAAGATATATCTAGCTTGGTCTCCACAATACCTACACACCCAACACAAGGAAGTGTTCCCTTCACTGCTACACAGTCCCTCGGTCCATACCTTCCCTTGTACTGCTCTTTAGGGTGTGCATAGAAGATTAGTCAACCCCTCTTGATCTGTTTGTGAGGTTCCTCTCTTCACTAGGTTTATCAAGCAAATTATGGGCCTCTTCCACTCCTAATTCTTTTAGACGAAAACAAGTATGCACCCAACAACAAATACAAGTGCCGGGTAGGAGGAAAAACGTCTAGGGAACCAAACACGAATTGTTAAAAAGGGAAAACAACCATGGGAGGGAAAATCTGATTTTAGAATTTTTCTTGAGATTCACAAGGGAAAAAATGACCTCCCTAAACACACAAACCATTGAATCTCTCTTCCCATCCACTGACCAACACAAAAATAGATTTCTGGGTATGGAAAATGAGGAAAATAGTAGAAAAATGGGATGAAGACTCCCCAGCTTGCTCCCTCTACGCGAGGAAGAGAAATGTATAAGTGAATAATGGAATGGGCATGCATTTCTAGGTATTTACTTGCCCATTAAAAAAAACACGTTTTTCAAAAATGATGGCTTGCCCCAATATGAATTTGACTTCAATACTCTTCCATTCCCAATGCATTAACTGCCTCAACCAACTTCTGGAAGAAATAAATGTTTGGGTGCATAAGACAAAATGGGTAGTTGAGAGTTATGGGTTTTCTCATTGACATTTTTCTTTAAACTAATGGATCAAGGGTTTGAATAATTTCCCCCCTCTATTCCTTGTGAAATCATGCCCCCATCTATTGTTGCATTGCATAGCTAGTTGTGGGTATTTTGATTAAATTGCATATTTACATGATGTCTCATTTTATAGTTTGTTTGGCTAACACGATAACCATAGGTATTGATTTTAACTGTTGATACATAAAACACTAAATCGATGGAGGGGACTTGGTCTTTAGCTCCTCACCATGATTGAAGAATGGTATTTACATCATATATAATTTTAATGCAATTTGGGGTCAAAATCGGGATATTACAATTCTTCACATGAGATATCTTCCTGGTTCTTCCTAGCTTCTCATTTGGAGATTGTTTCATCTTCATATGGGGTTATTAAGAGCAAGTCCAACAAACATTCTAGTTTTTAGGAGGAGACTTGACTATCTTTTTTTTTATACCGAAACGGTTATATTGTATTAAAAAGGTGGTATAACCACAAAAACCAAACCAAAATACAAAATTCCCTTAAGAAAGTGACAATATGAGTTCAGCTTCTCAGCAAACGCCCTTATGGAAGCAGCAATAAGAACTTCTCTTCTCTAATTACGCCCTTATGGAAGCAACAAAGTGAGTTTTAACAGTCTTTGATACCACCTAGCATACTCAGACTTTAGGAACAACATTCAACATTTATAGAACATCATGGAAAAAACTAACGGGGAGGCTATTAACAAAAGCTAACATTTCATAGATCCCAAACAACGGGCTTTCTAACAGCATAAGAAACCCAACAAATAGAACATACATCATAGCAAAAATGTAGACCAATTCCCAATTCTTATTTGGTATTTGCATTAAAGCTGGATGAAGAACCTGGTTTGGGAGGGGCTTCCTTCTTGAGGAGCTTCAGGGAGAGCTTGTCCACTTTTATTTCCAATTCAGCGATCAAGCCAATTACAACATTCTTAGACTTCCTCACATCTCAGCTGATTTTATTCCGCAAATACACAAGGTCTTTGTCCACATTTTCAAATTGCCTACCTCGTTCGGTATCAATCAACTCAACCTGATCTTGCAGCACCATGACATCTCTTTTCAAATCCCTGATATCCGCTTCAACGANNNNAGCTCCGGCTCTTCCAAGAGATTAAAATTTCAACCATTCAGCAAAATTCTGGTGCCTCCTGCCTTAGCTCTCTGCATTTTAAAATAATTTTGGATCAGGACTGTAATGATCACAGTAATTAAACCCTGCATGTGAGCCATTAAACCAGGATTCACCTTACTCCATCCACCTAGTGTCGATGAGACAACTAGAGAAAATCACACTGGTGAAGGGAATTCTCCGTATCCAAATTTAATACCTCCCCCGTAGTCCAGCGTGCGGCCATGTGCTTGCCCCGCTCCACCTTCCCTGTCAACCAAGGAACGCACATCGAGGACCTGAGAAGGGAGGACCCGTTGGGATTTAGGAACCTCAGTCCAAGCCCCGTTCCTATCGAGGATGACAAAAATTGGTAATCCCATTAATTAACAAAGTCCCAAGGCCTAGGGTGGATCCCAAATTCGCTATGAGATCAACTTCTTTATTATGCCACCTCAAACATGGAAGAAATCAATTTGAAGGAAAGAGAGGGTCAAAATATTGATTTTTTATATCAGGTGCTTGAGATGCATTTGGTTAGGGAGAGAGTTCTCAACCATGGCTTGAATAACTAATCTCAAGTCCCCTAGAACTGTGAGATCGGTGATTCCTTGATTCTTGGCAATCCAGAGTCCCTGCCAGAGAGCCAGGGCCTCAACAATATTGTTAGTTTCTGAACCTAGTCCCCAGGAAAATTTGGTTTTCAATTGTCCATCCGGGGTGAATAAACGCTGCCCCCCCTGCCGCCCCATGATTACCTTTAGATCATCTATCCGTGAAGAGACCACCATGTGTAGTCATCTTAACCAAGAGTTGAGGTCCTTTTCCTCCATCCTAATTTCAATGAGTTCCCCACCTTGGGGTTAGGGAAGACCAATGGGAGATTAGGAGACAAGCTATGAAGCTAGGCTTCTTTAGAGGAGGGAATGGGACCTGATTCAATCCAAAGGTGAGAAAGACAGTCACCCAGAAGACCATTAAATTTTGCAGCAACCTGAGAGAATTTCATCTCTTTTCCTTTGAAAATTCGAGCATTTCTTTCCATCCAAATATTCCATATAATGACCTTTGACAGAGCCATCCAACACGATTTGGTTCTACCATATTTGAGACTGAAGGGAGCTTTGGAAGCCCAGCTTATAAAAATAGAGAGGAAGTTTCCCGGGAGAAGCTCAACTTCCTTAGGGAGGATCGCCTTCCATACTTCTATGGCACACTGATAAGGAATAAGGATATGCACTATGGTTTCTTTATTGTTGAGGAATAATGGACATCTTGTTGGGCCTTCCCATCCTTTTTTCCTAAGGTTTTCTCGAGTTAGAATTTTTTCGTGGGAAACAGTCCACGTGAAGAAGTCAATTTTTGGGAGGCTTTTAACAACCCAGATACTTTTCTGAGATGGAAGGATTATCCATATTCCCAGGATTCAAAACCAACTTGTAGCCAGCCGAGGTAGATTAACGTTTTGATTTGTCCCCCAACCTCTTGAATCTTTAGAATTTCTGGAAATTGGGTCTTCCCTTTTAGATTGATGGAGAGCTGCTCCTTAATCTTTCCAGATGGTTTGGGCAGGGAATTTCCCATCACTTCCATGAATCATCTAGATTCCACTCTAAAATATCCCATAGGGTTACCAGATTCCTTCTTTGCATGTCATATTTTAATCCTTCATACTAGGAATCTGGTTCAACGGAGGTTCCCCATCATCGAGTCCTCCCATACCTTTATATGCTTCCCATTTCTGGGGATCCACGTGATCTTTGCAGCAAAGAAGGGAAGAGCTTTCAACAAGATTGGGAGAATGACAGATCCCTTTCTCATCCTAGGGGAACTGTCCAGACGCCTTAGGCGACTTCCTGTGAAATATTGTTTCCAAAGGGTCGCTTTTGACCACAACAGTTTACGCGATATAATATTCCAAATAATTTTATCTTTGCGCACAACATTTTGCAAATGAAGCTGCTTTATTTGTAACCCACCTTGCATCAAGGGTTTTGCAACTTTATCCCAGCTAACAAGGGGGAGCTTCTTCTCATTATGTTTCCCATATTTCCAGAGAAAGTTTTTGAGCATAGATTCGATGCTGGCTAGCATGAATTTTGGAGCAAGCAAAATGGAGCACTAATATATGGGAATAATAGATAACACTGCTTTAATAAGAACTACTTTTCCAGCGGGATTTAGCCAATTTACGGCCTAGGTGTTGATCTTGTTTTTAATTTTTTCAATTATAGGGAGAAAAGAAGAGAATTTTGGAGCGACCTTGAAAATAGGGAGTTTAAGATACTTGAATGCATCCCATTGGGTTTTTCCTTCAATACCCAGGATTCTGCTGATGTTTGTCATTTCTACGGGATTGAAATTCCAACTTAGGATTTGAATTTTTCTGTAATTGATGAGACTACCCGAAGCTTCTTGGAATAGATCAAGCTCTCTTTTAAAAATTCTCGCCGAGATCACACTCTCCCCCCCCGAGGAGGATAGTATCATCAGAAAACTGGGCATGATTAACATCTTTGACACCTCTGGCAATGCACAACTCTATAAGCTCATTATTAAGCTGGCTTTGATTGAGCTAAAAACTGAGAATTGAGGCTTGAATGGAATAGAGTAGCGGAGAAATAGGGCAACCTTGACGAATGCCCCTAGAAGCTTGGGAGAAGTTAGCTACTCGCCCGTTTACCAGGGGAGCAATATAGGGGGATTTAATATAGGCTTGAACCCAGCTGATGAAGCCTGGATCAAAGCCAAACCAATGCATAACCTGGAAGAGAAATTCATATCTAACTCTATCAAAGGCATTAGCTAAGTTAAGTTTTTGTAATGTCCTGGTTTTGACCCCGTTACATTAAATGTACATGATGTATATATTGTAATGATCATGGTGTGGAGCTAAAGGCCAAGGCCCCACCATTGATCGGTTATGCTATGTTTTGGATTTAAAATTTGTCACCGATTGAATATCGGGGCATGCGGCACATATTATGTTGGCCATTATGTAAATATGCATCATAATTAATTAATGGACACAACCAGCTACGGCCGCGGAAACCAAATCGAATGGGGCATGATTTTCTAAGGATAAGGGGGGTGAAGTATTTAACCTATGGGCCAATGGGGAAAAGACAAATGTCTATGAGAGAACCCATCAAGCTGTCAACTACCTTTCTTGTCTTTTTCCCCAATCATTTAATTCTGCCAGAATGTGGTTGAGTTAGTTATTGCATGGAAGGGGAAGAGTATGGGCAACCAAAATTCGAATTGGGCAGAGACCCATTTTTGAAAATTGTGTTCTGACTTCCTTGGCAAGAAAAATACCCAAAAAACGTATGCCATTCTGCTAGGCATTCACGTTTTCCATTTTTACTCACGTTTTGGGAGCAGCTGGAGTTTCCTGTGTGTTTTTCCTTCCACGTTTCTGGCTGTGGCTTCATTTTTCCCATGGATGGGAGGTCATTTTTGTAATTCCAGGGCTTGGGTTGCCTTCCTCACGTTTTTGGAGCTGCTGGTGCGTTCTCCATTCACGTTTTTGTGATTTCATGTGTTTCTTACCATGGCTGTGAAGAGCCATTCACGTTTTTGGCTGTCTCACTGACTTTTGGGTCTCACGCACTGGCTATTTGGGACGTTTTTCCCTGCTGTGAGTTGGTTTCCCTGATAAGCTTTAGGACTGTGTGTTTCCCCCATGTTGTGAGCCGTTTTTGCTTTTTCATTGGGGCTGTGTAATTTGTTTTCCTGTTTAACCTGTGAGAGCTGAATTAATTGCCGGAGTGCAATTGTTGGTCTTCGGACTGTATTGGGAGCAAGGGTGTTGGCTTAGTTGCTTGATAAACCTGGTGCTAGAAACCACACAGGCAGAGCTAGAGGGTTGGCCTTCTTCTCCATCACCCCTGAATAGCACTGGAAGGGAATGCAGGGCCTGAGGGACTGTGTAGCAGAGAAGGGACTGATTCCTTGTGTTGGGTGTGGATGGGTGTCTTAGAGGTCAGGCTAGTTTTGGTGTGGGTGTTCTTGGCTCTGTAATGAGCTCACCAGCTTAGCAATTGCCTTCTTCAGCTCCTTAATGGCCTGATAAACCCAACTTGGTTGGCTTGGCTATGTGTTTTGTGTATCCTGGCTATGTGTAAGCCTGCTAGTTCCCTTATTCCTTGGAGAATCATGCCCAGCTCGGGGGTGGCAGCGTTGCTGAGAGATTGATGAGCACGATGGCCTATGGTTGGGAGGAACGTTGCAGCGACATAGCTGGTTGCGGAAGAAGTTCATTATAAGATAAGTGATCTTGTGCATTTTACCTCTGCAATTCTATAATTTCTGTTAATGGAAATTGATGAACATGTGAATGAATGCTTGTTTAGTTGCATGTTGATTCTGCTGTGCAAGGATAAATAATTGTAGCTGTGTATGATGATAAAAATGCATCTATGTGTGATAAACATTCCTGTGTGCATGTTTTTAGTTCAAATTCTCTTTAAGCATTCCGTTTATGAATTTTATTCAAGCCTGTACATGTTCATGGGCACTTAGCCCGGTCTGATTCAGCCATTAGATCGTGTCCTCCTTGCTGGTCGGAGGCTTGGGGACGTGACAGTTTTATAATCATACCTTTTTCCCTATGGTTAATGTTAGATTGGATTGCTTCCTGGACAAGAATGATATTATCAATGATCTGCCTCCATTTGACAAAGCCTCCTTGATTATCCGGGATGATGGAAGGAAGCACCTCTTTAATCCTATTGGCGATGAATTCGGTAATGATTTTACATCCAATATTGAATAATGAGATAGGTCTGAACCTATCGAAAGAGGTGGCTCCTTTTTGTTTGGGGATGAGCACTAGGAAGGCCGAGTTGGTGATCCCTTCAATTTTAACACAGGATTGAGACTTGAGGATCATTTTAACAAGATCGTGCTTGATAATTTTCCAGCATACTTTGAGGAATCTGGCCATAAACCCATCCATCCCCAGTGCCTTATCTGATTACATAGTCACTAGAGACTAATTCACTTCTTTATTTGAGACCTCGACCATAAGTTTTTTGTTAGTATATCGATGGATCAAATGGGGGACCAAGTCGAGGGTGGGGTAGTGGGGGGGACAAGGCTCCTCTTCAGTGTAAAATTTTTGGAAATGATCCTGCGCTGCCTTTTTTATTTCTTCAAACTCCAGGATTGTTTGGCCCTAACTCTGGATCTCCTTCATGGCTTTAAAATTTTTCGGCCTTCCGCTTGCTTATGGAAGAAGATAGAGTTTTTGTCTCCAACTTTTAGCAACAGACATCTAGATTTCTGCCTAATATTTTCTTCCTCGTTTCGACAAGCAGCGTGAAGGACACAATGAAGATTGGCTTATTTTTCTAGGCTGGCATAATCCAACATTTGATCTTCTTGCCATATTTAATAGTTTTCCAAATTTTGCTAAGCTTCTATTCTTTCGGCAACATGGGGTTTTAAAGACTTAGCCCAAGCCTTGAGTGCTCTTTTTAATCTACGTAGCTTCTCTTTCTAGATATAAAAGGGGGAGCCATAAAACCAGTACGTCCAGACTGATTTGACTATATCAAGTAAACCATCTTGATTAATCAAGCAGGGGCTGAATCTGAAAGGGATGGGTCCCAGGTTTTTTTATTCGGTTAGATCCAACAAGATTGGTTTATGTTCCGACATGCTGAAAGATAAGATGGATGAATCCGATCTGAACCCTAAAACAACAATGGATTGTTGGACCAAGAACTTGTCAAGCTTGGCCGCTATATGGCCAGGACCAATTTTTCTATTAGCCCAAGTGTAGATGCCCCGATTCGGATTGATGTCCTCAAGATCCCAATCCCTCATGACGTCCTCCACTGTTTCTCTTAAAGGGTCTCTAACAATAGAACCTCCTTTTTTTTCTTTGTCATTTAGAGTAATATTGAGATCCCTTGCCAGGATGATGTTTTCTATATTTTGCGAAGAGAAGATCTCTTGAACACTTTGCCAACAATCTTTCTTTTCTGACATCATAGCAAGAACATAGTTATTGAGAATGCTTACCTAGATATTGGATTATTTGTGATGTAGAATGGAAAGGATCCAATGCGTATGAGAGAAGGACTGAACTATCTCAAATGCCTCTTTTTTCCATAGAGTACCGATACCGCCAGAAGCACCTTGGGTGCTTTTTGCGAGACCGTCTCCATTTTCCAAAATAAGGGGGCAGTTTGGAGGAAGCTTGCTTCCTCCATCTTTGTCTCTTGGATCAGAAGGATGTCAGGGTTGGAGATGTGAATTAGATCTCTCATTGATTCCAATTTTTTCTTGCTCCCTAATCCTCTACAATTCCAGGAGACAATCTTCATTACTTACCTTTTGGAGTTTTGGCAACACCTTTGGTCTGTCCTTTCTGTCTCATGAACCTAGAGTTTATCATGGCTTCAATTGTGGCTTGCGCACCCATAAGTTTATCTTTGTATGTGGCTTCTTCTCTTCATTCTTTATCCATCTTCCTTCCTTGCTTGGATTTTTTTTTTATTGGCGAGGGTTGAGACTGCCTAATTTCACCTTCCTCTTCCTCCAAGGCCTCTTCATCTGACGACGGGGTCATTGATTCAGAATGACTGTTTTCTTCTTGTATTTTTCCTTTACTGGTAAGGCTTATTACTTCTGCATTTGAGCTTGGGAGATTCCCAACCTCCTGATCCAAAACTTCCTCATGCCTTGACTCTGGGACTTCTATTGCATGATTCACTGAACTAATGCCTTTTTCATTTGGAGGGTTTTTGGTGGCTTCTTCAGTCCTAGAGGTACCTGGATTTCTCTCAAATTTTTTATTAACATGCATGGTGTTGGATTTGGTTCACTTATCCTGGGTCCATCCTTCTTCTTGGTATTTTTCTAGATCAATTGACCTCTTAGGACATATCTTTTGAAAATGACCATACTCATGATATTGACGACATTTGAACGATAGTTGTTCCTAGTCAATCTTTTGGTAATGCTGCCATTCACCTACAACTAGTTTGACTGCTTCAGGAAGCCCTGCTTCCAAATAAACTTCGACACAGATTTTGGCACAAGAATAGTTCTCTTTTGGATGAGCTTTGTCAATATACTTGCCAAGTTTGTCCCCAATAGCATGCAGGGATGACATAGTCCAGTAATGGATCAGAAGGTTAGGAAGTCGGACCCAAACGGGAACAACTTTGGGAACATCTACTTCATGGTCAAAGTTTAGGGTCCATCTATTCAGATATAATCCTTGAGGCCCCATGAAGTACGGGTCGCTTCAAAAGATTAGATCTCGGTTTTCCTTAGCAATAAATTCAAAGAGAAAAAAAATTCTGCCTATAGCATAGTAGGTAACACTATTGGAGATTAGAGGTCTCTAATTATTTTGTATCCAGTTGTCCATGGTCTTGGGCGAGGGCCAGAGCCCAGTAAACTGACCCAACAAAGTTCGATCTGCCAGAGAAATGACCACATGCATGGGGTACTGAGGTGGGAGGTAAATGACAGGGACTTCATCAATTTTCTTCACAAAATTAGGGATTGGAGCAACCTACAGATTCTTGGATCTGCCAGAGATCAGGTTTCTAAACACAGCTAGTTCATTGCATGGGTCCGAGGGGTGCCCAAATCTGCCGCCAGGCATGACGTCCCAAACAGACGAATGCTTCCAGGAGGTGCCAAGAGTAGGCAGGCACGGGCCCTACCAAAGCGAGCAGCGACACAAAACCCTAACACAGGGCGACATGAGCTCTCAACCGCGGAGCCAGTCGAAAAAAAAATATCAGCCAGAGATTTGACTATCTTAACAGTTCTTGGTGTTTGAATTTCATTGCTAATTCTAGACTAGAATTTGTGTTTCATCTTGGTTGGAAAATTTGAATTTTGTTTATTGAAAAAATATGCCATTATTTACTATGGGTAAGCATACTGATTTAGTGTACACTATACATTACATAAGTGGACAGTTTGCTAAAGATTGGCATTTCATGACCATCACTTACCTCTATAACTTAATATGGAATGAAATTGATTGTTTTATAAATTGTTTTCTATTTCAAGAATGTGTTGGCTTTATCTTTTTTTTTTTCTTCAGTTTTTTTAGTGTTTGAATAGTGTTTCCAGTGTTATTATTGCTTTACTCTTTTTTAATTTCAGATGTTTCCCTTGTTTATGTATTTGAATGCGAACCAGAAAAATGCACACCATCTTCTTCGTTATCTTGATACTGCAGTGGTTGTTAATAAGAGGAGGAGAAATATGCTGAATAATACTTAAAGTTATCCATCAAGAGTAATATACTTATAGAGATTCCATCACATAATTTTTGGAATGTTTGTATGTAAACTATGATTTTGAAGGGGCTCAGTTGAAACTTGTGGAGTGTGAAAAAGTATGTTTCCTCTCCTTGGCATCTAACATCAACAAATTTGTCTGGAAATTTTTATGTTTATGATTTGTGCATATTCACTAGCATATTTCTATGTTTAAGATTTGTTCATATTTGCTGACCTTTATCACTATGCAATAATCTGATGGCTAAGAATACCTTTAAACAACACTCAGATTCAGTCTTTGAACATGCTTGAGTTTGATTTCATGGTTGCTGCTACAAGTTCATGAATAACATAGGTTTTCAAACCAGATGTCAATAACCAAAGGATGCTCAGAAATGCTTTATTTCTATTTCATGACAAACAGATATGATGGTTACCTTTAGTGAGATACTTGCAATATTCACATAATTTTTATTGCTTGGCACAATATGTTGCTTAGTTCTATAACACAGATTTGATGATGATGCCTCTTTTTTGTTGTTAAAATATACCCATAACTATGGCCTAGATCCACAGGACTAGATCAACACTCATATTTATATTTGTTTGTGTCTGCATCATGTCTTCTTACTGCTGTCACAGGTGGAAAAATTCCATTATAACCCAAAGGTGTTCAACAGGCCCAACAATGCAGCAAGAACCCTGCCAAAAGGTGGATAGATCCATGCTTTACATATCAAATTGTTGTCAATAGGTAGAGTTGTTCATTTCCTAGCATCAATAAAAAATCCTACATCGATGAAAATAGGGCATAGAAAAGGTCTATCAAAAACAAAACCTCGCTATCATAAGTCAAGAAATTTCCTTTGTCACCTCCATGCAAAATTAGGAGTAACAAAACATAAACCAATTGCTCATGAAAGAGCTTATTCAAGCCCTACCCACATATTCTAAGCATGAAAAATCAACATGCTAAGTGAAGTCATACAACCAATGAAGACACCTTAGCATTTGATCCATGTTATGACACCTTATAACCCTTTGTCCTTAGTGATGAACCAAGATAAGACAATATTAATTACAAACTAAATATATACAATCATCTTCATAAAAATCAAGCTGAAGACATGCATGAGAGATTGAAAATATTGCCAAGGATGTAAGTACCTTCCACAAGCCCCTTCTATCCAAATTTGGATAGGGCTGAAGCCTGAAAATAAAATCCATCTTAAAACTACTCATAAGTTGTCCTTGAAAATGAAAAACTTTGTTGTTTTGGACCTACAATCAAGTCTTCTTCTTGCTGTCCCAAATCTGCAGAGGGCAAAACAAATTGCTCTAGATCTGTATTAAAAATCTCTTCATGCTGCTTCAGATATGCAATTCAAGCATGTTTGAATGGCTGGATAACCTCAAGGATTTCTTCTTGGAAATGTTCTTCAAATTTTGTTTCAAATACTTTTGATCTTCAACATAGTGCTCTTTTGTAAGACATATCATAATGATCCAGAAAGAGGTCTCTCTGTGTAATTGGAACCTGAATGTTGTCCCTTATTTCTCTAAATTGTGCCTGGGTGTACTTCGAACATGACTTCGTGACTTCCTTTATGACTATTCACAGACCATGGAGAAATTCCCTCTGAAGTTAATTGCTACCAACACAGATACTCGATTGATATATTCCCTTTATCACTAGCTATTCACTATGCAATAATCCAGTGGCTAGGAATACCCTGAAACAACACTGGTATCTGGCCTTTGAACATGCATGAAATAATCCAGTGGCTTGGAATACCCTTAAACAACAATCATATCTGGCCTTTGAACAGACATGAGTTTGATATCAAGGATGCTGCTAAAGGTTTCCATTGGAACATTTATAAATCTGTGGGTTATTAAATCCCATTCAAATCACAACTCGATGATGATCCCTCGATCAATCCCACCTATAGATGCAACAATAACAAGGGATTCCAATGTTGATTTATAATTTGTCGAGTTTCTTTTTCAATTATTTGATGTGTGAAGTTACCAACCCCCAACAAGAGCAGGAACAATCGTTTTACCCAAGTGACAATGCATCAAGTCGGTTGCGTTAGATGAAATATTCCTTACATCCTCAATCAATTGTTGCATGGATTCTTGTGAGCTTTGGATTCTATGTCACCTTTTGCAGAGCTTCCTTAAGATTGCAGAGCTCGGATGCACTAACCCTAGGTTCTTGAATAACATAGGTTTTTAAACAAGATGTTAATAACCAAAGTATGTTAAAAAATGCTTTATTTCTATTTGATGACCCACGGATCTAAGGGTGTCTTCTTGTGAGCTACTAGAAATATTCACAGAATCTATGCTACTTGGCACAATATGCTACTCAAATATGATGGTTACTTCTTGTGAGCTACTAGAAATATTCGTGTAATATTTGCTTCCTGGCACAATATGTTGCTCAATTCTAACCCAGATTTAAATATGACGCCTCTTTTCTGCTACTAAAATATGCTCAAAATGATATCCTAGATCCACATATTTAGTCCAACGCTCAGATTTATATATGTGTGTGTGCCCAACATGTACTCTTACTGCTGTCACAGTTGGAGAAATGTTATTTTAATCCAAGGATGTTCAACAGACCCAAAAAAAGAGCAAGACCTTGCTAAAAGGTGGGAAGATCCATACTTTACATATAAAAACTATTGTCAATAGACAAATTTGTTCATTTTCCAGCCTCAATATGAAACAAAAGTCCTACATCAATGAAAACAGGGCATAAGCCAACTCCATCAAAAAAAAAACCTCGCCATCAGAAGTCAAGAAATACTTTATCACTCCCTTGCAAAGTGAGGAGTAACCTTGGTAATCATGATCGAGTTAATAACTTATGCCTGCTAGTAGGATTCCCCCTCTTGTGTTATTGATCATTAATCCAGAATCTGCCATGCAATTATTTCTTCAGTCGCATTCCTTAATTCTAAATTTATTCTTTTGAACATGGTTTTATCTTATACAATGTTATTGTTATGTTATACCAAGGGACCACATGAATTTGAATATTGTTTTTCATCACATATAAAAGTGTACTTGTGAAGAATAGATGCATTAAGGCATCTTCTTTGTTCACAAGATTCAACTATTGGGCTTCTTCAGAGTGTTTGACACTGTTTTAGCTAAAATTGTGGATGATTCAACTATATAAAGTTTAAACTGAACAAGTGTCTATGTGCTTTTTGTCAAATCTAGTATTGTGAACTTATTCAGATTTCTTTGTCTATAAAAGAAGCTTCCATACTTTTAAATTAGTAAGAATTAGGATGATTCCCCTTCCTTTTCCTCCCTAGATGGGACAACATAAATGGATTTTGTAACATGGTGGGATGCAGCTAGCATTCCTTCCAACCAAGATAGAACTAATTGTATCTTTAATTTTTATTTTACTTGTTCAGCTTCATACCTAGAATAACACTTTTTTTTCAACTAAATGCAGTGTGTGTACATGGAACTTATTTTAAGCATCTAGAGTGAATAAAGAAGAATGGTCTCAACCGCATGAAAATGAATCATGTCCACTTTGCTAGGGGTTTATCAACATGAGATGGTGTAATCAGTGGTATGTCTTCTTCTGAATTGCTATCTTTGTGGACTAATGAAGGGATTCTTAAATTTCTCTCTCATACGTTGTAGCATTTTAATATTGTTTGTGTCATATAGAAATATACAAGTCACAATATGTAGGAGATGCTAGTTATGCTTTCCCAAGGAATTTACTCTCTGTTGCTTTTAAGGGTGTCTTTTACTTTTTGAAGTTTGATGGGAAAGGCTTGGCAGAAGGTTAGAGTAGGTATATTATAGTTGGAAGAATACCAACAATATTGGTTTTACAACTTTAAATTGATGGCTTCTTGCTACATGTAGGAGACACATACACATTATATTAGAGTAGGTATATTGTAGTTGATATAAGAGCAATAATATAGAATTTGCAACTTTACATCCATGGATTGTTGTTACATGTAGCTTACGCATAATATGCATTGCATGCATCATACCATATTTGAAACATTCCAGCATTTGCACACTCGTAAAATGTTTATGAAAAATTATCCATGAGAAATTTTTGTAATTAACTTTTATTTACTACTGTTCCTTTATTGATCTTGTAGATGTTAAAACTCGATCTTTTCACTATCTTTTTCCATCTCTCCACATCTAGAAAGCGAATTCCAAATATGTATTAATATCATAAATCTAGTGTCATATATTTTTTCCATGAATTCTAGTTTAACTGTGTGAACATATTTTTATGCTGACATGTTTAGATTGGGGTAGAAAAAATAAAAAGAATTAGAAGAAACAAGAAGCCTTGTGTTATGAAAACATGATGTTCCCTTTCATTAAGTGGTAGGGATAGTAGCAATATGCAATAGAAAAAATTAAAATATACACAAGAATTAACAGAAAATGAGAAACCTTATGCTATGCAAACATGGAGTTCCCTTGCCTAAAGTGGTAATAGGAACATCTGCTTTATACACAAGGGTATAGTAGCATTATGAATATGTAGTTGGAAAAATTATTAAATGCCATAATCAAATGGTTATTTATGTTTCTGTTATTTATTCTAGCCTAAGAATTTTATATTTATAATGTTTTAAAAATATTTTAGTATCCAAATATCTAAATAAGGTTAGAACCATTCAGACTACTTTCTTAGGTCTCTCAAGTCAGAAACAATGTTGGGATTATTAGTCTTTTCTTAGAATTACAAATGATGCAATCTTTGTGTTAGTATTGCCCCTTTCCCCAATTCTTAAAGGGTTCTAGCTTAATGGAAGAGCACACGCTTTACAAGCAGGAGGTTGAAGGTTTGATTCCTTCATGCCCTAATGATATCACAATATTGATATTTTAAATAAAATGTAATTTATTATGATTTATTATGGCTATGAGGGGGGTAATTATAAACTTACTTCATATGTCACTACGAGGAGGGTTTAAAACTTCCCTTGTATGTTACAACGAGGGGGGTTCAACCCCCCCTGTAAGTTTATATGAGGGGGGTTAATAAGCGCCCCCAAAGGTTTGTAAAGAGTTTTAGGGGGGGTTTTGAACCGCCTCTATAGGTACCTACGAGGGGGGTTTATAACCGCCCCCAAAGGTCTGTAAAGAGTTTTAGGGGGGTTTCAAACCACCTTTTTAGGTACATACGAGGGGGGTTTATAACTTCCCCCAAATGTTTGTAAAGTGTTTTAGGGGGGGGGTTGAACCTCCTCCATAGGTACCTACGAGGGGGGTTTATAACCGCCCCTAAATTTTTGTAATAAATACTTTTAAGGGGGGTTTCGAACCACCCCTGTAGGTACCTATCAGGGTGGTTTATAACCGCCCCCAAGGTTTTGTAAAGAGTTTTAGGGGGGGTTTTGAACTGCCTCCATAGGTACCAATGAGGGCATTTTATAACTGTCAAAATCCCAAATTTTCACAAAAATTTAAAATTTTGAGATAACATAAAATGTTTACAGTTATAGTTAGATAACTGCTAGCAGCTAATAGAAGAAAATGAAATAGATAATAAAATATTCATTAACTTTAACACATTAAGATTAATGTTGTTTAATTTTGATATGTGATGTAAGTAATTCTGCATTTGAATATTTATCTGTACTGAATGGTTTGAATGTCAAGTAGTTGAAGAGTTACTTTCTAGCTGGGGCTTACTTAGCGATTGCTAACGTATCTATATTTCTAGCTCTTTATAGGCTGAATAGGTAAATTTTTGATACGGTAAAATTTTATTAAAGCGTTAACCAGATATACTTCATTTAGAATAGAATATACTGCTAGAGTAAAAGTTGGCTTGCTTAAATTCAAGGGTTCTATGAGGTAAAATACCTTCTCCTTATCTGTATTAAGATTATAACAGTATTTTAATAACATGTCAATATGATCAGTGTCTTTACACTATTAATGGACTATTATAAGAGTGACTATTATTTAGATTAAACTTATTTCTAACATTACTCTCAGCTAATTCTAGTCCTTAATAGAGTCCAAGATTTAGCATATTAGTACTCTTACTGTAACAAAGTTTATTGCTATTGTCAATATAAATTTTCAAGACTATTTAAGTTAAGAAACAGACCTAAGACTAAGGCCTCTTGTGAAGTAAGTTACACAGAACTCTTAACTTATCTTTAATAAGCTCAATGGAGGAAGTTCTCAGGTTATAATGCATTGCATTTACAGTTGACCAATTATATAGTTGTCGTCAAAATGTGGCTTCTATTTGTCCTACTTCTTCATGACTTAATAATGTGATGATATTACGATATCATCTTAATTGTTTTAAAAATCTGTGTTATACCACAAATATACTTAGACGATTATACTGTCTTTTGCTACTATGACCAAACAACCTTTAATTAAAAATCATTTTGAGCTTTATTTATTTATGAAGAATACTAATTACAACTTCTCTTGAAGTTTACCCTAGTACTATAGACTTCTTAGGAGTCTATTCTAGAGTGAAGAAAATAATTTTAAAAATATATCTAATGTTGAATTATGAGCTAAATCATCATCATTAGTGTTTTTATATGGACTAGCTCTAAAACATAGTTCTTCACTATAATAATAAAATCAATGATAATTATGAAACACTATTACTTGCACTTAAGGTTTTATACCCTACTAGTGATCTCTCCTTAGTTCTTATTAATTCATTTGATAATTTCCATTGTTTACAAGTATCAATTTATTTGATACCATGTAAGCTTGGGTTTATTATTAACAATGTTCACGATTTTAAAATCACCAAGAGGTTAACGATACTCTAAGTTCTAAATACTCCAACATTATTGAATTATGATTATCAATGATATATTATGCTTTGAATTGGTGTATAATAATATCGTTTTTTGTCATTGTGGAGATTATTAAAAACGATTTGGTCTTGCCAGCACCATGCGGACTATAGAACTCAACCCCCATTGGTAATTGATAAATTAAAGGGCACGCGGAACCTTCCTCACCATGCATTACATGATTTAAATGTCTTCGCTGCAACCCTAGCTCTTCATTGTTTTGTCGAGGGTTTGGTCTTTGTTACGTTTGGTTTGTTGCGGCCATGAGGGCATGCCTGTGTTCAGCTCCAGCTTTGTTGTTTGTGGAATGGAACACTGCCACTTAAGTGTGGTGGTTGAAGAGACATATAACTCTCATTCATTTTTCTTCCTACTTACCCTAAACTGTTGTGAGGTTAGAGTAGCACTGTCAATGAAATATTTTTGTTGTTAAACTCTTTTATGGCCATTGTCCAGGCTGTCTCTTGCTCCTGTCGTCAGTGTGGCTTGTATCGTGAGCCCCCATCATCTCTGTCAGCTGCGAGTACCAGGGTTTGGCTTCTCATTATGTTGGTTACTGTGTTGTTGTTCCTTCGTGGCTCCAAAATCTTCACTTCTAGGTGAGGTAATTATTTAAAAGTTTATTACCAGATTTTAGTTACATTATTCAGTTCTATAAACAAGTTTCTAATTAAACTTTGGTTTCCATTTTGAAGGGATAGTTTTCCTTAACAAAAGGTAGGAATCACCTCTCAAATGGACCGTCATTCAGTCTACGGGTAAGCCTCGGTTACAAAATGGCTCTCCCTGCTTGTTAAGACCTTAGGGGAAAGTTTGCAGTTGGAAGAAGCTACACCAATGTCTTTCCCATTCTTGGGTTGTTGTTCTTCGGTTTATTAGATTTGTTTTTTTATTTTTATTTTAAACCCTTGATTTCAGCAGGGTGACTTCGTCTCAATGCGATGACTTGTAATGCTCTCTTCATGTGTTAAAGAAAGGATTTACAATGTTGTAAATGTTAATATAAAGTTTGTTAGTGTTCGTTTATAAACACCCCATGTCACAATATGGGTGCCCAGCTCTGAGCTGGTTTTTGTACTCTGTTTAAGTTTTAAGCCTTTTGCCCTGTTAAGCAATACACAGTCTTCTTTAAGAAACAAAGGATTTTCCTTCGAGCTCGGACTCAGTTTATCTTAATGTTATTAATGTGACTCTTTGTACTTAGGGTTATTACCCTATTCGACTATGTAATAAATATGTATTGTTTATTATTTGCATTAGACTATTGTTAATGGTTTTAGGATTGTCATTTAGTCATGGTATAAGTTGTTTCACTTATTGGCTCATGATTTTCGAGCTAGGGTTTCCTGAATGAAACCCTTGTTTAAAATAATTCTTTCAATTGTTTAAGTAGGTTCAGTTACTTGTAAACAAATATTGTTAAGTTAATATGACAATCTGTATATAAAGAAATTTCTTAAATTTGCATCTGTATATAAGTATTTGTTATGAAGACTGTATCCAGTCTACACTAGTTCAATTTGTTTAATAATAATGCTCCAAATATTAGAATTATAGCTTACTGTTTTTCTGTTATAAAAATAAATAAATTTATAAAGGGTTTCGAACCTGTTGTTACTCTTACAGGTATAAACCTGTTAACATTTGCAGAACAGTTCTTACATAGATATGTAATGTTTAAATTAGTTATAATCCTATTCTTATTGTTTTTCTGAAATGTTAGCAAGGATTGTATTAGAGTTATTCGTAAACATCAACTTAGTAACTAGTTTGTTCTTGATAAATGAATAATACTTTTCATAAAACCCTTCTTATTTATAGTAACTGTTGTTATGGTTTGGTTAACAGTATAAATAAATAAACTAAGTATTCATAGTTTATTTCTCTATTTATCTGAGTGTACTAAGTTAGTTTACTGTATCTTTTCTACTGCATTACAATTGGTTATTAAATAAAAACACAAAGGTAAATATTGATAACTTAACACAGTTTATTCTCATGCACTTGAATATAAAGTATACTTCCTTTATCTACTATGGTATTTTCTTAACATAATAATAATCCTTCTACCTATACTAAGCTACTGCTATTTCTAATATATTTACATACTTCAGTTTGTAGAACAATAACATAGATAATTAGGTTTTTGTTCTTTTCGATGATAATCTATATACTGATATAAATCATTGCTATTGTAAAATGCATAACACATCTAATCATTTCAGTCTCTTATCATTTCCTTCATCTAGTTTTAAACACTCTGCCTGTGCTGGAGTACGGTCTGGTCCTTCTAGATGTGGAAAAACACAGGTTAGAATTATTTTCCATCTATTTCAAATTCATTCCTTCAATAAACTAAAATATTACTAACCCTAACAGTTCACAACTAAACATTTAACATTTATAAATCAGTCAGATTCACATTTTACTATCTAACACAGTAACACAATAGAATGTAGAACCTGATTAAGATGGACAACAACAACGTTAGGAGGCTGTTCCTCCCTACCAACTCCTGGAGAGCGCTCAAACAAAACTTTCTCAGGACACCCGAGCCTGTTCCTAGTCTTCTTGGCTGAGAACTGGTGGAACAAGAAAACAATAAACTAGTCCAATGACTCAATAATCGCTCTACACTCAGCAGCAAGATCCTTCAGCTGAAAAGCTACACTAGAATACTTAGCAGTTAACCCCTCAAACTCTTTCCAAAAATTCCATTCCCATTGAATTTCTATGAAGTACATTCACTTGAATGATCACTTCTCCAGAATGAGCAGCCTCAGCTCTCTTGAATGGGCATTTTTATAAAGATTTCCTAGGTCTTTTGGGTCAGTTGTCATTAATTGAGCCACCTGCTCTGATCCCACTTTCTTGGGGGATGATGACCCCAAATGTAGGGAGGTTTCCACTTGCAACAGTTGGAAGTGGTTTGAGGATGCTGCCACATGTCTTTTTGCTCTCCACCTAGTCTCCTCCACCAACTTGACCAGTAAACACTCTTTTAACAGCTCTCCTAAGCTGTTGTCTCCACTTTCATTTATTTATAATTTAAATATTCAGAATTACATTTAATATCCTTGACTCTGCTGAGTCATCACTTGCAACTTAGCATAAAGTTTAACATATTGTCTTTGAATAAAATAAAATAAAATAATATTGTTTTTGCAAAATTGGGGCATGTGACATAAACACCCCCTTAGAATATAACATCTTCCTCAATTTTATTTATTCTTCATCTTCAGAATTCCCTTGGAACAGAATTGGATATGCATCTTGCATATTACTTTCCAATTCCCAGGTGGCTTCCTCTGGACTAAGGTGCTTCCATTGTACCTTCACCTGTCCAATTGTGCGGTTCTGAAGTGTGATCTCCCTCCACCCGAGGATACAGTCCGGTTCCACCATAAAATCTCCTTCTGGTTCCACCTATACATCATTCCAGTTAACTGCATGATTAGTATCATGAACATGTTTCTTTAATACAAAAATGTGAAAAACATTATGTACTCTTAAATTTGGTGGTAATGCTAATTGATAAGCTACTTGTCCAATCTTGGACAGAATTTCAAATGGACCACAGTAAAGAGGTGCTAATTTTGCACAACTCCCCAATCTCAGAGAGCTCTTTTTGGGACTCACCTTGATGAACACATGTTCACCTACCTGAAACTCTTTTGGAGTTCTTTTTAAGTCTGCTTGACTTTTCCGTCGATCCTGCACAACTTTCAAATTACCCAGCACGTGTTTTACAATTTCTTCCATTTCCTTTAATAATTCAGGACCTAATACCAATCTATCCACTGGATTACTCCAAGATATAGGATTATTACATTTCTTTCCATACATAATTTCGAAAGGACTAAATCTAGCTGATGTCTGATAATTATTATTATAAGCAAATTCCACCAGATGCAAATAATCCTCCCATTTACCTGGCTGGTGTTTCACATACATTCTTAATACATCTTCTAGTACTTGGTTTACTCTTTCCGTTTGTCCATCTGTTTGAGGATGGAAAGAAGTTCTAGAATTTAATGTAGTGTTTAATCCTTTAAACATAGACTTCCAAAAATTACCTGTAAATTTAGGATCTCTATCTGAGATTATTACTTTCGGTATTCCATGCAATCGGAAAATATGTTTCAGAAAGATATCAGCTATGTTTGAAACCTTATATGTAGTTTTAACAGGTATAAAGTGAGCTACTTTACTTAACTTATCGACTACTACCATGATAGAGTCATTTAAATTCTGACTTCTAGGCAATCCAATAACAAAATCGAGATTGATTATCTCCCATTTCCATCTAGGAATGGGTAATGGCTGAAGTAATCCTGCTAGGTGATGATGTTCAGTTTTCACCTGCTGACATTCAAAACACCTAGCGATATATTCTGCTACTTTAGTCTTCATATTTGGCCAAAAATATTCTTTTCTTAACATGGTTATAGTCTTTTGATAGCCTGGATGACGTGAGTATGGAGTTTTATGAATTTCATCCAGAATTAACAGATTAACTTTAGGTACGTTAGGTACATACATTCTGTCTTTATATAGTAAAAAATATTTGGCATTCAAACTGTACCCTTTACTTAAGCTTTCTATTGTATTTTCTTTAGTTTTAGCTTGTAAATTTTGGTAAATTTCATCTTGTTCTATTCCTACTTTAAGCTATTCATGCAAATCTATAGTATAAGTGTTGATAGCTGCTGTAAAATTCAGTCTTGCATTCCTACTTAATGCATCAACAACTTTATTTTTCTTACCTTTTATGTGCTGAATTTCAAAATCATACTCACTTAAGAAAGCTAGCCACCTAACTTGTCTGGTATTTAGATTAGGCCGATCTAACAGATACTTTAATCCTTTATTATCAGTCATTAAAATAAATTTTCTGCCAATTAGGTGATGTCGCCACATCTTTAGAGCATATATAATAGCTGCTAATTCCAGATCATAAGTTGCATAATTATTTTCATGAATTTTTAATTTTCAAGACTCATAGGCAATAACATTCCCTTCTTGAGTCAGAACACCACCTAAGCCATCATTACAGGCGTCAATGCACACTACAAATTCTTTATTTGGATCAACTATTCTTAAAATAGGTGCACTAGTTAATAAATTTTTTAACTTTTTAAAGCTTTCCTCGCATTTCTGATTCCAATCAAACTTCTTTCATTTTTTTCTGCAAATAAGTTATCGGATTCGCGATCCTCGAAAAACCTTCAATGAACCTCCGGTAGTAACCGGTAATTCCCATAAAAGATCGAACATCAGTTACATCTTTAGGATCCGACCAATCTTCGATTTCCCTTATCTTTTCAGGATCTACTGAAATCCCTTCCTTGGTCACTACATGACCTAAGTACTGACTCTTGTCCTTGAAGAAATCACAGTTACTAAACTTTACAAAGAGTTGATGATCTCGTAACTCTTGCAAAATAATTTTTAAATGTTTTTTGTGTTCTTCTTTCGTTTTTGAATGGATTAATATATCGTCGATGAAAACAACTACAAACTTATCTAGATACTTATCCATAACATTGTTCATTAAACACATGAAAATAGCTGGGGAATTAGTAAGCCCAAATGGCATAACAACAAACTCGTAATGGCCATACCGAGTTCTAAAAGTTGTCTTAAAGATGTCTTCATCTTTAATCCTAACTTGATGATATCCAGACCTTAAATCTATTTTCGAAAACACCGTGGCTCCACGTATGTGATCAAACAAATCATCTATGCGGGGCAACGGGTATCAATTTTTAATGGTCATCTTATTCAACTGATAGTAATCTATGCAAATTCGCATGGTTCCATCCTTTTTCTTAAAGAAGATGACAGGTGCCCCCCAGGGAGACACACTAGGTCGAATATACTTTTTATCAATAAGCTCTTTTAGTTGAGACTTTAATTCATTAAGTTCAAGTATGCTCATTTGATAAAGGGGCCTTTGAGCTAGGTACTGCACCAGGTACCAACTCAATGGTGAAATCCAATTCCCTTTTCAGAGGTAGTCCCAGAATTTCTTCAGGGAATACGTCAACATATTCTCTTAATACTGGTATGTCTTCCAATTTTAACTTATTTGTCTTAATTAGACTCTCCTCATCAGTTATTGTTACTACATAAGCTTTACATCCCTTCCTAACAACTCTCTTAAGTTATAGAGCATAAATATACCTTATGTTGGTTTTTCTAGGGATTCCTTTTACACTTACTGATTTTCCATCACTGTTTAAACATGTGATGGTTTTATCATAACAATTTAAAATTACCCTATGTTGTTCTAACCGGTCCATGCCAATTAGTAAATCATAAGAACCAAGAGGCAATACATTAAGCTTTATAACAATTTCAAAATGATACATAACTACTGCACATTCTTTTACAAAACAAGTTACCTTCCTTTTAGCACCAGTGGCTAATTGAACCAACCAAGAATTTTCAAATTTTTCAACATGTAACTTACATTTTTCTACCATTTTAGGTGCAATATAACTGAGACTAGCTCTAGGATCAATTAAAATAGTTATAGGGGTTTGATTTATCATACCTTCTACTTCCACCATGGAAGTTTGATATTCTGTTTGTCGATTCTCCAAGGCTGCGTTGATTCTGGGCATAGTCCTTGGTAATTCTCCAACAGTCATCTCCTCCTGTATGGTATGAATATTACTGACAGTCTTTTTTCGATTAGGACAGACTGAAGCATAGTGTGGGCCATTACACTCCCAACACTTTATAGGTTCTTTGCGCTCAAAGTTCATGGTAAAATTTCCATGATTATTAGCAAATTCTTTACCCTTAGAACTATTTTTATTGCTGGGTGAATTATTCTTATTTCCTTGGAAATTCTTGTTAGGAAAATTTCTGGACTTATTGTTCTTAGAATTTCTGTTGGGTACAAATTCTTTCTTCTTTTGATCATACTGGTTGTTATTTTTCTTGGCCTTCCAGTTGGCTATGCTTTCTTTCTTCCGATTATGTTAAAAAAAAAAGTTAGCTTTCCTCATAGCTTCTTCCAAAGTCTTTGGATTGTCATATTCAATCCTGTCCTTAATATGATAAGGTAGACAAATGAGAAATCGCTGTGCCTTTGGTTTTTCATCTACAAGGTATGGTACATACCTAAGAAGACTTAAAAACTTGTTGTTTAGTTCCTTCATTGTCATTGATCCTAATTTAAGCTCATAAAACTCTTTTGCTCTCTCTTCATAGTATTGGTCAAACAAAAATTTCTTTTTAAAATACCTCTTGAAGGTACTCCAATTTACATTCTTCTCTTTAATTCCTTTAACTCTCTTCAAGTCCTACCACCAAATGTTAGCCTTTCCTCAGAGGTTGTAGATATCCATTCTAGCCTTTAACTAGTTAGAATAGTTATATATTTGGAAGTACTTCTTCATCCCAGATAACCAGGATTTCGCTTCCTCCCCTTCTCAGTCTCTCCATTGAATGTTGGTGGTTTTATCTTTTTGAATTCCCCAGAAATTTCCTCATAAGGTTTGTATTTCCTCTTTTTAGTGTACTGGTTATCATCACTACTATCACTAGTAGAATGGTAATTTCATTGTTCACTAAACACCTCTGAAGATGAACTACATTCATTTTTAGTATGTTTCATATTTTTAAATTTACGTTGATGACTTGTATCTTCTGATTCAGTTCTTCTACCCATACCCTCAATTTGAAACTTTTCTGTTAGGATCTGATTCAGCTCCTCCCGAGCCCTCAAAATCCTTTCATTCTCTCGTTTTATCGATTCCATTTCAGATTTTAGGTCTTTTACAGTTTGCAACAGTTCTGAGGAATTGGTAGTTAAATATTCTGGTATAGGATCTCTTGGTAAGTTTTCTGGTTCAGTAAATGGAGATTCCTCCTCTGCATATTCCTCCAGCCTTTCCATACCTGTTTGTTAAAGTTCATAAAACAATTTCTCTGTTGAATAACATTTAAAAATAAAAAATACATCAGCATAATAATTCAATTTGTTGTTTCATAAAATCCAGTTGGGGGTCATCAAGGCCTAGTGTTTGAACCTTGTGCTCTGATACCACATGTCAAAACCCCAAATTTTCACAAAAATTTGAAATTTTGAGATAACATAAAAATTTTACAGTTGCAGTTAGATAACTGCTAGCAGCTAATAGAAGAAAATGAAACAGATAATAAAATATTCATTAACTTTAACACATAGAGATTAATGTTGTTTAATTTTGATATGTGATGTAAGTAATTCTGCATTCGAATATTTATCTGTATTGAATGGTTTGAATGTCAAGTAGGTGAAGAGTTACTTTCTAGCTAGGGTTTACTTAGCGATTGCTAACATATCTAAATTTCTGGCTCTTTACAGGATGAACAGGTAAATTTTTGATCCGGTAAAATTTTATTGAAGTGTTAACCATATATACTTCATTTAGCATAGAATATACTGCTAGAGTAAAAGTTGGCTTGCTTAAATTCAAGGGTTCTATGAGGTAAAATACCTTCTCCTTATCTGTATTAAGATTATAACAGTATTTTAATAACATGTCAATATGATCAGTGTCTTTACACTATTGATGGACTATTATAAGAATGGCTATTACTTAGATTAAAATTCTTTCTAACGTTACTCTCAGCTAATTCTAGTCCTTAATAGAGTCCAAGATTTAGCATATTAGTACTCTTACTGTAACAAAGTTTATTGCTATTGTCAATATAAATTTTCAAGACTGTTTAAGTTAAGAAACAGACCTAAGACTAAGGCCTCTTGTGAAGTAAGTTACATAGAACTCTTAACTTATCTTTAATAATCTCAGTGGAGGAAGTTCTCAAGTTATAATGCATTGCATTTACAGTTGACCAATTGTATAGTTGTCATCAAAATGTGGCTTCTATTTTTCCAACTTCTTCATGACTTAATAATGCGCTGATATTACGATATCATCTTAATTTTTTTAAAAATACGTGTTATACCACAAATATACTTAGATGATTTCATTGTCTTTTGCTACTACGACCAAACAGCCTTTAATTAAACATCATTTTGAGCTTTATTTATTTATGAAGAATACTAATTACAACTTCTTTTGAATTTTACCCTAGTACTATAGACTTCTTAGAAGTCTATTCTAGAGTGAAGAAAATACTTTTAAAAATATATCTAATGTTGAATTATGAGCTAAATCATCGTCATTAGTGTTTTTATATGGACTAGCTCTAAAACATCGTTCTTCACTATAAAATAGAATCAATGATTATTATGAAACACTATTACTTGCACTTAAGGGTTTATACCCTACTAGGGATCTCTCCTTAGTTGTTATTAATTCATTTGATAATTTCCATTGTTTACAAGTATCAATTTATTTGATACCATGTAAGCTTGGGTTTATTATTAACAATGTTCACGATTTTAAAATCACCAAGAGGTTAACGATACTCTAAGTTCTAAATACTCCAACATTATTGAATTATGATTATCAATGATATATTATGCTTTGGGGCGCTCGCATGAAGTTGGTTCCACTTTTTGGTGACACTTACGAAATCAAAAATACACTTCCAAAGTGCAAATCAAGAACACATATGCGTTATTGATGGTACGTTCGGAATAACCTTAGCCCAAACACAAGGCTAAGGTTCATGAAAATGTATCGCGTATGCGATATATCGCATATGCGATATATCGCATATGCGTTTTTTAATGTTAAATATCGCATATGCGATATGAAACATGTACAAAACGCATATGTGATATATCGCACTTGAGATAAATCGCGTATGCATTTTGTAAATGTTGCATATCGCATATGGTGGTACGAGGAACCAGTTTTTTTTTATTATTAATAAAGGATGCAACTCTGGTGGTTTTCTCCCTCTTTGGATTTCCTTTTAAAATCATTATGTATTGTGCATTTGTATTGAATGGTTGTTGAATGTTTTATTAATGTGTGATTATTACTTGAAGTGACGAAGTTAAAATTAGTAGAAGTGTCTAATACTGATTCACCCCCCCCCCATCTCAACATCTATAAATATTCAAACAATTGGTGTCAAAGCATGTTTTATTCGCATAGTTTGACAACTAGAAGACATATCCCATAGATTACTCATGNCCCCCCCCCCCCATCTCAACATCTATAAATATTCAAACAATTGGTGTCAAAGCATGTTTTATTCGCATAGTTTGACAACTAGAAGACATATCCCATAGATTACTCATGGATTTTCAATTAGTATATCCTTAAAAAGTTCCCTTTTTAAATGGAATAGATTATGTACCATGGAGCATAAGAATAGGGCATATATGCAAGTTGTTGAGCTTGACATTTGGAGTGTAGTTCATAATGGATACACAAATCCAAAGAATCAACCAAAAGGTTCAATAACAAATAATCTACACAAAGACAATCCAAAGAAAATGAATGCAATTTTGAATGGCCTATCATATTGTGAGAAGAACAAAATGGGACAATGGAATTAAACTACATAGCTCTGGGAGAATATATACTATCTTTATTCAAAAGAAACTCTCTCAATAAAATGAGGTACAACCCAAAACAAATGATGAAGCCATTGAGAGAAAAAGCAAAGTTTCCAAAGATAAAGAAGACTTTGAAACCGAAGAATAAGTATATCTAGAGGAATAACTTATTAGTTCTCTATGTGAGCTAAGGAAATATGAAAGAGAAAACTAATCATTAATGGAGCAATATTAAAAGTATCAAGATGAATATTATATTTCAAAAGAAGGGACTAAAAGATTATTTTTGGATGTTATGCAACCAAGTCCCATAAATAACACAAAAATAGTAGAAACATGATAAAAGAGAGTAATCCATGCCTGAATAATGAAGAACACAGATAAATAACAATCCTCTTTGAGGGAGGAACCTCCTTACACAATGTAATTATGTACCCAAGACAAGACAATATGCAATGCTTACTAATATGAGAATATCCTCTTACTATATATAGGAGACATATGTGTACAATAACAACTAATAGACACAAGCCTACATCAATAATATGTAATACACTGCCATATAGGAGGTAAATTGTGCCACACTATAGGGGGAACTATGCCCAATAGGGGGAAATGTTCCCAACATTTAGGTCTTAACATTGGATTGAAAGAAAAAATTGAAAAGACACAACAAACCCTGACAAATAAACTAGAGGAGAAGGAAAAAATTGCAAGCAAGAAGATGAAATTATCTCCCTAATAAAGGAACTAAAACAAATACATAAGAACCATGAATAATTTGAAAATACCATTGTTGGTGTAAGAAAAGTCAAATAGTAGATATGCCAAGAAAATTGATGAAGACCTAACAAGTCAACTTCAAAAGAATAAACAACTTTTTCAAAGGAAAGAGTTTGAGATCCTTTCTATATAGAAGAAGATTTGGATAAGATAGTTTCCCAGTTGGAGACAAATTCAAAATTTTAGAAGAGCACCATGATTTGAGATAAAATATTTGGTTGTTAATTATCTCCACATGAAAAGCGTAGTCTTTGTTTTGACAACAATCATAACACCGTTGAAGAAATATTCAAGTCAATTGAGGAGAAGAATAAAATCAACACAAATGCCTTTAAAATCCCTAATTGAAATGAATACACCATCATTGAATGGAAGCATAATCATCCAAGGTATGATAGAAGCAAGCACAAGAGGGATGCACTTGCCATGAGACAACATACACTTAGTTAAAAAAAAAACCTTAGTTCCTTACTTTTCAATATCGCATATGCAATATTGAAAAGCAAAAAAAATAAATAAAACAGAGGCCGCAGGCCCCTCAAATCTCATTTTCACGGGATCAGGACAACGAAAAACCACAGGAGCGAAATAGCGCAAGTACGATTTGCGTTTTACCTTTTTGAGGTCGAGGTCGAGGTCGAGTTTGAGGTGGATTGCTCCAATGGTAGGTAAATGCTAGTTCAATCCTTTTCATTTAGTCTTCCATTATTTAATTTTTTTCATAAATTCATTGTTTTTATAATTATTTTGAACAAATTTAAAAAAATAATTGAATGTGAACAATCAAATAATGATTATAAGTAAAATAACTTGCAGTTTTTTGTTTAAATCTTAACAGACAACACAAACGAACAACACAATGTGGAAAACCCACCCTCTAATAACCCACAACCAAACCCAAACCCGAAGGGGGCACAAGATATAAATGCACAGATTATTGCACGCTTGGCGTCATTGAGGCGCCTTAGCTCATCTATTAGAGGGGGGGGTCATTTGAGAGATTCTTTAGCCGATGCCTTGGACACAATAACAAACACAATTTCTGATGCCCAAGGAGCTCTATACAACATTACCTCGTACATAGAATCTAGGAGGCAATACTACTCCGATGGATTGACTCATAAAGACATCAAAGCCCTTAAAATTACAAAAGACCAGTTATTTTTATTATTCCGGGACCCTAGCACTGGATTGGTTCCACCCACCAGTCGAGTGCACATTTCCATAGACTGGTGCATCAAACCAAATATAAAGGCCAATTATATGGATCATTGGTATATGGTCTTTGATGAAGACCCCCATGGGAATAGGGACATCCCATTTTATTTCCTTAGGAAGTTGTATGCAGAATTCATCCTAGGGAAACATGTTAACTACTTCGATCTCTTAGGCAAACAGGGTGTTGGTCATGGGAAGCCCCAAGATAGGGAAGGTGCCAGGATAGATCCCAACCATGTGCCACACCCACCACGCCCAACAAAACCCCCTTGGGTATATCCTCCTGCAGGTCTTGTCATTGAGTATACACAGGAGGCATTATTTGAAATGGCAGATACATTGCTTGAGCATGGGACTAATGTCCAAGGTAATGTATACCAAGGGGCTAGTACTTCTACGGTGGTCCCATCTACAGATCACAGAGGAGATGCAGAGTCTTCAGAGTGCCGTGTTACTCCACACCCTTGCACATCGTGTGGAGGCATATGCTATGGCCCTGCTTCCGACTTCCGAGACGATGGATTCCTTCGCTTTGTAAGTAAAAATCATTATTTTAATATTATATTTTGTTTCATGTCAAAATATTCAATTGTTTTGAAATTTATTTCTATTTAATTATCTAACAATTTATGTGAACAAATATACAGCTGGTGTCCCATGGCACACCACAGTCGCATAGTTTGCCGATCAACATTGAGAACATTGATGTGGCTGTCAATATTGCTTATGGGCTTGGTTCTTCACCAATAGGGGTAAGAACTATACTTGTTAATTTGTCAACTTTATTTACATATTTATAGTATAGATTGTAACTTTCAATATGTATCCTAATTTTGATACTTGACATGTTTTATGCAGGTTGCCCAGGATGAGTATATTGTCTCGCAGCTTATTCCCTCTCATGCAGAGGTAGATTTGCAGACACATGTATTATTTGAAATATGCTTTTAATTATATGCTTTTAATTATGTTTTGCTTTGTTTGGAAAAATCATTTTGTAACTTGTATCGCTTTGACATATGTTACTTTATGTAGGAACCTATTGTGACAGTGGTGCTTGAAGAGCACCAAAGCGAGGTTGTTGTCAACCCACCTCTTCCCCCCAAACAGGTATGTATGTTTCTATTTATTTGGTAGTTCATCATTTTCCTTCCAGGTAGTATACATGTCTATGATTCACTATTTTATATGAAATTGACATATATATCCTACTTTATATGCAGCCCCCTAGTGAGGCACTGGTGCGTGAAGAGCACCAAACTGGTGGCCCACCTTTGACGAGCCAGCAGGTATGTTTATGTAGATCGCTTTATTTGTATGTTTGTGTACATATCTTGATTGTAACATTCAATTTGTATCCTAATTTTTATGTGTAACATGTTTTATGCAGGTTGCCTAGGATGAGTATATTGTCTCGCAGCCTATTCCCTCTCATGTAGAGGTAGATTCACAGACACGGGTATTATTTGAAATATGCTTTTAATTATGTTTCACTTTGTTTGGAAAAATCATTTTGTAACTTACATATATTTCTTTGACATATGTTACTTTATGCAGGAACCTATTGTGACAGTGGTGCTTGAAGAGCACCAAAGCGAGGTTGTTGTCAACCCACCTCTTCCCCCCAAATAGGTATGTATGTTTCGCTTTATTTGGTAGTTCATCATTTTCCTTCCAGGTAGTATATATGTCTCTGATTCACTATTTTACATGAAATTGACATATATATGCTACTTTATATGCAGGCCCCTGGTGAGGCACCGGTGCATGAAGAGCACCAAACCGGTGGCCCACCTTTGACGAGCCATCAGGTATGTTTATGTCTAGATCGCTTTATTTGTACGTTTATGTACATATCTTTCTCTGATTTGGTGCTTGAAGAGACCCAAATTGGTGACCCTCTCCCCCCCTAAGGTACATGTTGTTGACATTGGCATATAT